>CM044956.1:45636375-45802489 GCA_024516035.1 Bactericera cockerelli
CACCTTGATAAGGTGATTACAATTTAATTTCTTTGGCATTTGTAAATCCAGGTGTTTTAGTGTCCCTCATAGGAGGCTCCGAGGTCTATTTAGCATTGAAAGATAAACCTAATCATGTGGAGTATAGAATCAAGAGGTCTTGCATTGCAAATTTTTGTATTATTTACTCACTTTGGGGACATACAAAAAGAACTGATATCCCCCCAAAAACACCACTTCGTGGTTAAAAAAAGAAGAACGCCTCACTCAAAAGAATGATTATAATTAGCTAAAAATAAATGATATCAAATTGAGAACACCTTACCCCCTCTATTTCTATATTTCTGCACTCCTCTCTGAATTTATTCCTCTTATGTTTATCTTTCTTTATCCTTTCTAGGGGTCATCCCAAACTTGATTTCTCTTTAAATTTACTTGTTACACGGCAATAAAAAATGGCGGTCGCGGTGTAATTTTCTCGATTCAAATCAAATAAGTTCAGAAAAATCAGAGAGGAGTGCAGAGAAATAGAGGGGGTAAGGTGTTCTCAATTTGATATCATTTATTTTTAGCTAATTATAATCATTCTTTTGAGTGAGGCGTTCTTCTTTTTTTAACCACGAAGTGGTGTTTTTGGGGGGATACAATACTCTGTTTATCCTACGAGAATTAGACTAAAGAGTACCTTACCTATCACAGTCTTTTGATTTGACTTTATAAGTCTTGGTACTTTACTGTTTGATTTGTTATATGATGATTCCTGAAATCTGCATACTGAAACTTGCGAAGAAAAAAATTAATATGAAAGAAAAGTTCGAAACCCCGAGCCTACAAAAAAATGGCTATACCCTCCGGTGCGCTCGTGTAGCACCTAAATGGGAAGTATCACTTTCTAGTACATACTACGGAATGGACAAGATACAACACAGACCGCAAGGGTCTACATACAGTAGCTGTTGTTTCACGGCTACGAATTAAAAAAGGCTGTGAAACACTCATATTTTTTTTTCTCTTGTCTTTTTTAAACTCTGTTTTCAAAATTTAATCCTTTGAACAGTTTGAACTTCAGATATTACAAAACTTAGATTCTCTTAGGATAACTAATTTTCCACCATCAAATGTCTCTAATGTCCTTCCTGTCAGCTTCTGCCATCAGTTCGCAGGGTTTTGTTACTAATGTGCTAGCACCAGCCAGAGACAATGATGGAGCTTTTCTACCGCACTGCACTTATCCTCATTAATCTCTATTTACTTCCAACTCACTAGCTTCCCATCTGTTTACTTACCTCTTACTTACCTTACCTCCTAATACTTATGTCTCCTACTTAGTACTTATACCTCCAACTTGTTTACTAGTGTCTTCCTTTCTGTTTAATTAGCTCCTATTTCTTGTGTTTACCTCTTGACAATTGTTGTGGTTTCCTCGGATGAGTTCATTTCGTTCTCTTTCATAACTGTGTCTTGCTTGAGTTTGAAGTCTACTGTAACTGTGTCTTGCTTGAGTTTGATGTATGCTATAACTGTGTCTTGCTGAAAATTAACTATACAGTAACTGTTTCTTGTTTAACTTCAAAGTCAGCTGTAACTGTCCTGTTTAAGATAGAAATATGCAGTAACTATGTCTTACTTCAGTTAGAAATAAACTGTAACTCTGTCTTGCTTGAGTTTGAAATATACTGTAATAATAATAATCTTTCATACATTTCTAAACCATCTAAATCACAAGACAATGTCATGACACAACAAACTTAAATTTACTAAACATCCCTAAAAGCACCGTCGAGTTCTCCGCTAGTACATTACATTTATCAAACTTGAGTAGCATTAACGGCCTCTTTAGGCGTTAGTCGAGCAAACTGTCTACCATTCTTCTCTAAATTCGCTGTAAAGTCTACAATAACAATCCCTTTTCCATCGAGATTAGTTAAGTCTGCAGGAGCGGAGACTGCGGAGAGCTATAGAAAGTTATTCAGAGGGAAAAAGTCCTTCGCTTAAAGTGACGCTCTAAATCTGATAAGGGTCGTTTTGTATTCTCTAAAGAGAGAAAAGAACATGTGCAAAATCTACGACGTTCTCTCGGAGTGTAGCTTTAACACTCTCCGCTACACATTTAATGTGTTTTCGCCATAATAACATCGCAGGAAAGAAACTAACGGATTCTGGAATGTGTCCAGATATTAGAGTCTGCAGCAAATACAGGATGGCAGCTTTCGGGAGTGGTTTATGTTTCAAGGGATGATCTACTTGTTTCCAGAGACACCTTCGTAATTTCATAAGCGAGAGGAGTCACACAGCGGTCAAGTGGTGTGGCGCCCTAGGCATGCATACAGGTACACTGGGTTTGAATCTCGGCTGAGTAGAAAATTTACAATAGTCAAATCTGGATATAAGAGAAATCTGTATACATATAATAGAACGATTTCCTTGTGAAATTTACTTCTCTATAATGGACACTGAAAAAATACTTTTAAGATTTAATAGTATTGAGAATTTAAATGGTCATGATATTGAGGGCCAACTTTATGGGCTCTTTTGTACCCATGGCTTTTTGACCAGAAACCAAAAACCTTTACTTGATTCTGAACTTAACAAAATTAATTCTTAATCATATTCGACCATATGCTTGTTCAACACATTGAACAGTTTCCATCTATTCTCTTCTAACTATGACGGCTTCTCACCAATTCTCCGGATCTATGTCCATCATCCATGATCTTCTCTACCTGTGCCTCCAGCTCTGTCAGACTCTGTCGAGAGCTTCAGCTCTCTTCTCTGTTAGATGGAATCAGGCTGTTGTACATACTCGCATAACAACAGAAAAATCGGCTCAAACGACCTGTCTGATGACAGAGTCAAAGCACCGAACGATAAAAAAATAGATAATACTTCCGATTTTTAATATTCGAAATTTATCGCGAGTAAAAGAAAACACATAGATAGAAAGAACATCCCATCGAACTCACCAGAGAATTTTTTTTTCCAGTGCCTGATGTGGAATCATCCTATATGTATTTTCAGGCTAGGTACAGTTGTATGCCTACTATTGGCAAGCGTAATAATGTTTCTCACATATTTACAAAATGAAAATGAACAAAAAGGCTGGAGAAAATTACCGAACCCAAATAATTTCGAAAACCGCACACTGCGCAGGATGTCCAGAAAATAGCGGATTATCACATTTGAAATGAAATGTAATTTTACATTGTTTGTAACGTAAATCTATTAAATTTATCGAAAATAAAATTCCAGTCTTTTTTGTTATTTCTAGCTTCTCCTCTTTTTAACGAGATAAAGATATTTTTACTTCCGAGAAATTTCTAATAATAGAAATCGGAAATATTGTGTTCGTTTTTGTAAAAAAAAATATTTTTTTCCTCCGATTTCAATTTTTTTTAGTTATTTATGTTACTATGTCACAATTTCTAGGTACGTAGCATCGACATTACGAGAACTAAATGCTAATGAGCCCACCAGTATTTGAACCCGGATCACCTGGAGTGCAAGCCGAGCATACTACCGGAGACAAAGACAACTGCTTCCTTTCTTTCTGTTCAAGACTTCTCCTCCATGTCCTCCTCCTCCTAACTTCCCCTCTCTTTGTGCATGCTTTCTCCTCCTCCAAGCTTCCCCTCTCTTTGTGCAAGCCTTCTCCTCCTCCAAGCTTCCCCTCTCTTTGTGCAAGCCTTCTCCATATCCTCCTCTTAGCTTCCCCTCTTTTTGCTCAAGGCTTTCTTTTCCTCCTCCTAACTTCCCCTCTCTTCGTCCAAATCTTCGCCTCCTCCTAGCTTCCCTTTTTTTGTACAAGAATTCTCCGCCTCCTCCTTTTACTCCTACCTTCCCCTCTTTTCGTCCAAGCCTCCTCCTCCTTCTCTTTCTCCTACCTTCCCCTCTTTTTGTCTAAGCCTCTTCCTCCTTCTCTTTATCCTACCTTCCCCTCTTTTTGTCTAAGCCTCCTCCTCCTTCTCTCTCTCCTACCTTCCCCTTTTTTTGTCCAAGCCTCCTTCTCTTTCTTTTACCTTCCCCTCTTTTCGTCCAACCCTCCTCCTTCTCTTTCTCCTACCTTCCCCTCTTTTCGTCCAAGCCTCCTCCTCTTTCTCTTTCTCCTACCTTCCCCTCTTTTCGTCCAAGCCTCCTCCTCCTCCTCTTTCTCCTACCTTCCCCTCTTTTTGTCCAAGCCTTCGCCTCCTTTTCCTCCTAGCTTCCCTTCTATTAGTCCTCCATCACTTCTCTTTATACCCCCATTCCCACCTCAGGGCGAGACACGGGCCTGTCGGAGGAAAAACTAATTACTTTCAAACCTCAAGAACATGTTTGGAATAATTGCTGCCCTATTTGCCTGCTAAGTAGGATCTTCCCTGCCCTTCCCCCTTGAGAAAGTACCTGCCTGTCCCCTCCAGAGTCATTACTCCCCCCCTTACTCTAGGGTAGGTAGGGTAGGTATTTCCAGTCTTCCCTTCCAGGCGCGGCCGGTGGGAAAATGTTTTAATGGTGCTGCCAAATAAACCGGACTCAAATGGGATTCATACAGCTCATTCAGTACAAAAAGATTTTGAGTTTGTTTACCATGCCAAACTTAATAATAATGTATGTGAGCGCTTGTCAAGTAGCGCCAGCCAATCGGCCTATACTAACACGAAACAGAGTTTATATGTGTGTATTTTGTTTTATTGTTTGCGCCCACTTCTCGCTAACTTTTATTTTAATATTATTCAGATTGTTCTATAAATGTGTGATGATTTTCATTGAGAAAATCCTCTCTTTTTCCTTTCCGCCTGGGGGGCTTTAGTTGCGCAGCTCCTTAGCACCGGCCGCGCCTGAGAAACTCGGGGAGGTATTAGCCTCCCCTTCCTTGACATCTAACGTCCCCTCCCCCTTGACACTTCCCTTAATCTCTACCTACTAAGCAGTAAGCATTTACCTCTGTTATTCTAAAAAATAAATGTAATTTTACTAATTTTATCGCTCTGAAGAACAACAATAAATTACATCAAATTTTCCAATCGTATACCTTTTCTTTTTTTTAATTTCCTGAGGAGGTTTTGCTTTCTAGTCCGTCTTTTGTGTGATATATATAATAATAGTCTTATTTATATGGCCCGATTAGGACTAATAAGTCCAATTATCCCAGCAGTAAGCTCAAGACGTATAATTTTGTGGTGAAAATCCCAAAAAAGAGGATAACTTGTGATGTCCCTGCTGGCTTTCGAACTCACGACCTCTGGATTCACAGAGTTGCCCTTTTATATCTCTTTCTATCTCCCTCATTATTCCACCCTCCCTAACCTCCGTCTCTCCATCCTTCAGTCGCTATCTCTTCCTTTTTCTCTGACTATAAAATTTTCCACAAGATTTTTTTTTTTTTTTTAATTCTGGCAACTATAAGACATCATGTGAACGCCACACATGCAAGAAGTCAATCACGTGATAATTACTCGCCTAATCGGTGATTATGTAACGGGAACTTGTTAATTACCCAATGGGTTATTAGGTAGCAGCCCTCGTTAATTGCCGGGCTGGGAACTTTGGCTGACGACTGCTGGCTGACAGGGATTTGACAGGTGTAAGGTAACGTGACGAGACGGCGAAGTGAGTAAGCGCATTTACTAGTGACTTCTAGATAATGTAGAGACGGTCTAGTTGTGTCAAGGTAGCTCAGTGGTAAAGGCGGCACTCTGTGAATCCAGGGATTCCAGAGGTCGCGGGTTCAAAACCCAGCCGGGACATGACAAGATATCAGCCCATTTGGGATTTTGACCACATACTACCTCTTGGGCTTACTACTGAAATTATATTACTTTTATTGGTGTCTATAATTGTGTCACTTCTCGCCCATCAGAGACCAAAATTCGAACCCTCGTGGTGGCTATTCCTGTCTCGAACTAGGCTGGGTGAGGTTGACCATGCAGTTTTAAGCGACTATAAAAAAAATCTGATCATAATTCAGCCTGATCTTCAGGTCCGCCACTGAAGATAATACGCTGAGGTGGAACCACCACATTGGCAGTTTATATTAATTATCTCTTCTGTTTCTTCATCATAAACTATTCTTTATCCTTAACTGCTGAGCTTTGGAGATGCTTGTTCTCTGAGATTATTATACTGCGAATAGTTTGAGATGACGGTTTTTTTTAAAGTCGTTGCAGTATTTGGCAATTATTTTTTTGGAAAATTTATTCTGTACAATGTGATGCAAAATTTCGGCGATAAAAGTTGAATTTTATGTTAGGTAACAACAACAATACCAACAACACAAACAGTCTCTATAAAACGACATGTGTTTTCTGTATTCAAATGTTTTTTTTGTTTTCTTTTTTAATGGGTATAACATTGCTTTCAACTGCATGGTCATGTCACGACGGAAGTATTACCCTCCATTCGCAGGCAACTCACAAACCTGTTTCCCACATTAACCTCACCCAGCCTGGGTTGGCCCGGAATGTCAGCATCAGGAAGTCTTCATCTCGCTGGACGTTGCTTAACTTCGGTGATCCTACGAAAACCGGTGAATTCAACGTGTCATCGACGCTGGCTATTATTATTAATTAATTAATTAATTTAGTTAAAAGTTGTGAATATGTTATTAATAATACACTCAAATTAATGAGGACAAATCATGCACTTGGTGGAACTCGAACCGACGGATCCCTACGTTACCTGGATTACCAGACTAACGTGTTAACCCAGTGGTCCTCTTCTCCATCACGGCACCCTTTCTTTGACTTCTTAGCCCAGCGGCACCCCAGGAGAGAAAAAAGTCAGAGGGACCTTGCAGGCCTGTATTCAGAGAATCCAGATGATGAAAATCGTCAGCTAAGTAGGCCAATTTATTTCTCGCGGCACCCCTAAAGGTGACTCACGGCACCCCGGTTGTGGACCACTGCGTTAACCACTTGACTACCAATGCAAATGCACGGAATAGTACTTTAAGGTCAAGAATAATGGAACCACATTTGACCACAGAGCTCAGCTTCAGAGATTGCCACAGGCAATAACCCCGCCCTTTAGGTAGGACATTTCTCTCTTTTTTTTCCTTCTTGTATATTTGTTTGATCTTTTTGTTTTTCTTTATATTTCATTGTGTTCTACTGTATATATTTTTTGTTCTACCTAATAAAGCTTAAAAAGAAAGCTTCAAAAACGCCCATCTCTCAGTCACCCAGAGTATATTGATTGATTATATTGCAAAGGATTATTGTTGTGGTTTTGCAAGAAAGGTGTTTATTTATGAGGAAGTCGTGACGGTCTGGCAACCAGCGATGCTTACCGTAAGTTGTGAAGTCCGTCCGTACTTAGTAATAATAATAATACTCTGGCGTGGAAGGTAACCACCAGGCGAGGTTAATGCTCAAAGCATTTCTACCACCTAACCCTCAGAGTCTTATTATTATGTGGTCACAAACCACCAGGCGAGGTTAATGCTCAAAGCATTTCTACCACCTAACCTTCAGAGTCTTATTATTATGTGGTCACAAATTCAAATTAATGAGGAAAAATTCATGCACTGGGTGGGATTCGAACCAACAAGTCACTTTGCGTTATCGCGGACCTTTGATCATGAAGCTTCAAGGTGGATAAACCATCTCAGTACTGTCGCCGTGCTTTTGTGTTAATTGCCTGATAGACAGTGGCATAGCCAATGGCAAACGCTCTTAGATTTAAAAATATATAGGGTAAAACCCCCGTCGTGATATGAACATGCTATTGAAAGCGACGGTAAAAAAAATACATTAAATTTACCTCCATTCAATAATTACTTAGTATTCCTTTAACAAATGGAAAATTACACAGCACGTTTTAACCAAAAAAGAAAAGAAAACTAAAGTCAACTACTACCACCTAACCTCACCAAAGAGGATGGATGCTTGGTACATATTTTTGTATTTTATTTGTACTTATTTACAGCATGGCATAAGATTTATTATATTAATTTAGACACAAAAAGAAAAAAAATTAATGCTATATGTTGAAGAACCCTCCGTAAGTGGAAAAAATCAAGAGTTTTTAGTAGCAGGCAGTAATGAAATGAAATTGATGAGGACTTATGCTTTTGCGGGTTATAGTCCTAAAAACCGATTTAAACAAACAATCGTGCTTTGATCTATCGTGCTGAAATCTCAAGCTACATTTCGATCCTTGACTGAAATTCACTGTCCTTCAGCTTCTCTGCTACCATAAAACTCTATAAATAAATACAATATGCACTTGTAAACATTATATGGCAATAAATACATAGATTTTCATCTAGACTTTAGTACCTCACATTCCGACAACTATACGCAATAGCAATATTTTCTTCAGTTGCAATTATATTTATTTATGTACTAATAAAAGTTCCAAGTACATAGAATAATGTATAATAAGTACATAGTTACATACCTACCACATACATACTTGTATTATCAAACAATACCGTCCATAACTTCTCACTATTTATGGTATGGTTTCTATCGCACGTTTAAATACTACATTCGAATTTTTTGATTCAGCAAAAGATTTATTGGTGGTAATTATTTATTTTCTTTGCTAAACAATAACAATAATAACATTGATGTGTACACTGTCTTGCACAGGTAGTCATGTGGTTAACGCGCTAGTCTGGTAATTTCGGTAGCGTAGAGAGCCGTTGGTTTGAATCCCACCCAGCGCACTAATTTTTCTTCATTAATTTGAGTTTTTGACCACATAATAATAAGACTCTGAGGGTTAGGTGGTAGAAAATGCTTTGATCATAAACCTCGCTATATCTCTCACTCTCTCACCTCCAATCTCTCTCCAATGCTATCTCTCTCACTCTCCCACCCCAATCTCTCTCCAATTCTATCTCTCTCACTCTCCCACCTCCCATCTCTCTCTAATTCTATCTCTCTCACTCTCCCACCTCCAATCTCTTTCCAATTCTATCTCTCTCACTCTCCCAACTCCAATCTCTCTCCAATTCTGTCTCTCTCACTCTCCCACCTCCAATCTCTCTCCAATTCTATCTCTCTCACTCTCTCAACTCCAATCTCTCTCCAATTCTGTCTCTCTCACTCTCCCACCTCCAATCTCTCTCCAATTCTATCTCTCTCACTCTCCCAACTCCAATCTCTCTCCAATTCTATCTCTCTCACTCTCCCACTTCCAATCTCTCTCCAATTTTATCTCTCTCACTTTCCCTCCCCCAATCTCTCTCTCTCCCTCCCCCAATCTCTCTCTCTCACTCTCCCCCCCCAATCTCTCTCTCACTCTTCCCTCCCCCAATCTCTCTCTCTCAATCTCCCTCCCCAAATCTTCCCTCTCAATCTGCCTCCCCCAATCTCTTTATCACTCTCACCGGGATTCCTCAGTTTGCCTCGTCGAAAGCATCACGTCATACTCGTGTCCAACACGAGACGTGTACACGACCCACACGTCACGGCATGGGAAGGGTACACGGGCGCACGCTAAACGCCACCCTAGGGATCTTGTAATCTGCACGCACACACGAATAGGTCGAATAGTCCTGTGGTAAAAAATTACAATACTATGAGGAAAATCTCATGAGTATGTATGTAAGGGCTGAATCCAACCCTCTATCACTTAACGGCTGATATAAATAAGCTGTGATTTGTTGAAAGACCCAACAGAGAGTTTTTTTAGGGCAACATAGGATTAAATTAGTCGTGTGTTGGATTAAAAGATTTAAGAAAATCCGAAATTTTGGATAAAAAAGTGTAAAAAAATAACTTACAACTTGCCGATACAGAATTTCTTGAGGAATCTGGAATGTGGAAAAACGTTATTCTACCATCGAAAACAAATTTGAAGAAAATCGGTTGAGCAGTTTTAGAGATACAAGCTATTTAGTATTAAATCTCAAATTTGCTAAGTGTGAACCAATCACGAGAAAGTATTGTGTCCAAAATTGACAGTATATTTTTTTTTTCCTTTTCTCTTTTGCCTACACATGCTGAGTAATTTCCCCCTTGTTAAAGAAATACTAAGCAATTTTTGAATGCCGGTAAATGTATTTTTTTTACCGTCGCTTTCAACTGCATGTTAATATCAAGACGGGGGACGGGGGTGTATACATTGTGAACCAATCTTGAGAAAGTATTGTGTCCATAATTGGCAGTGTATTTTTCTTTTTTGTTTCTCCTCTCTTATATTTTTCTTTAATAGAGGTCGATGGTAATGATAAGGCCTCTTCAACAGCTCTGAGTATTATGCTGATTAGTGCGGCATTTAGGAACTCTCTCACTCTCTCTCTCTCTTCCTCTCTCTACCTCCCCCTATCTATCTATTTATCTCTCCCTCTCTTTCTCACATTTCCATTTATCTCAACTGTCATGAACAAGTCCTAATAATATTCTCCAGTCCGCGCTCTATCTCTCTCTCACTTCCTGTATTTATGCCTAATACACATCTCCCTTCTCACTTTATCTGTGATTCTCTTCTTCTCTCCCATGATATCAGATCTAATGTTGTTCTTTCTCTCTCTCTCTCTAATTCCTTTATTCCCTTCATTATCTAACTTGCTATCTTCCTGTATCTCTTCTCTTCTCTTTCCCTCTCCTTCCTTCACTCCCTCCCTCATCTTTGCCATCTTCTCCTATATCTTCTTTGCTCTCTCTCTTCTTCTCTGTCTTCATCTTTCTGTCGCTCTCTTTCGTTCACTCTCTCGCTCATCTAGCTATCTCGCTCCCTCTCTCTCTTCCCTTTGCCTTCCCTCACTGATAATAATAATAATAATAATAATAATAATAATAATAATAATAATAATAATAATAACGCGAGACGGTGTCCAGTCAGTTAGCCAGCTAACTGACTGGACACCGTCTCGCGAAACTTTGCTCCGCGTAATTTTCTCGAAATTTTTGAAAATTTTCAATTCAAATTATCAATGTGATTTAATACCTCGTTTTGTTATCAATGGGATCAAGGCGGCAGCCCACGGTTCCTGCTGTCCTTTCCCGAAAACGTTGGTCGTATGAGGAGAACGTTGATATTATCCGGTCATATTTTCGAGCGACAAAATGCGAGACAGACACTCTACGTTATCGAGAGAAGTTCCACAACGAATGGAAGAAGATTTATCCAGATTCGACAGCTACCCAGCAAAGAGTATGTGACCAAAGGTTCCAAATAATGACCAAAAACAAATTTCTGGACACAACCCAAATTGAACGTATCAAGCAGCAGATCTCTGAAGAATTGCAAATATCACTGCCCAACTATGACCAAGAAGATACTACTGAAAACCTTGTTCCAGTGGCTCAAGATCCTGATATTAGACCACCAATTAACAACACTCAACCGAACGTGTCACCTGAAGCCGAGTTGAGCATGAGAAGTTCTTCCACGCCAGATGAACCAGCTTTGGAAATATTTGCCTCTTCTAAATAAATATGGTATGGACCCAAGGCATCAATACTTTGACCGAAAATTCCTTTACATCACGGATAATTTGAAACAAAAAATAGCAGCGTTTAGTCAACGGTTACGTCGCTATAACAAATCCTACCGAAGAACTTACGAGAATAAACTTTTTATTTCTAATGAAAAACGGTTTTATCAAAACTTGGAGACTAAAAACAACAATAATTCCCAACAAGCAAATGATCTGTTACCTCAGAAAGAAGAAGTTGTGAACATTTGGAAAGATCAATGGTCAAGTGATGCAACACATAATAAGAAAAATATATGGATACAAGAAGAAAAACAAAACTATGCACATGTGACCCCTATGAATTCTGAGGCGATAACTTTACAAGACATAAAACATGTAATCCATAAACTACACAATTGGAAATCACCTGGCTTGGATAAAGTTCAAAATTATTGGTGGAAATATTTCACAAGTGTTCATGTCCACCTTGTAACACATGTTAATAATGTCTTTCAAAATCCCACCATATTACCAGCATTCCTCAATCAAGGCATCACCTACTTAAAACCTAAATCCAGTGATCTAAGAAATCCAAAGAATTATCGCCCAATCACTTGTCTCAATACAATGTATAAGATAATTACTAGCATCATTCAATTCAAGATCGATAAATTTGTCACTGAAAACAATATTATGTGTGAAAATCAGAAGGGATGTCGCAAAAACTCACGCGGCTGCAAAGAACAGCTGATCATCGATAATATAATATGTGCTCAAGCGAAAAAAAGAAACAAGAATATTTCAGTAGCCTGGGTGGACTACTCCAAGGCGTACGATTCTGTACCACACAGTTGGTTGTTAGAAATACTAAAAATCTACAAAATCGACCCCGTGCTTATTCAGTTCCTGAAACATAGTATGCATGCATGGTGTACCAAATTATCCTTGGTTGTGTCAGCAGAGAGCAGATATAACACCGTACCTGTAAATTTTGAATCAGATTTCATCCCGATCAAGAAAGGAATATTTCAGGGTGACGGCTGGAGTCCGCAGTGGTTCTGTCTTGCGTTGAACCCGCTTAGCAACATCCTCAACAACACTCACAAAGGATACAAACTCAACAGCGCGTCAGACTTCAACATATCCCATCTGCTCTATGTTGATGATTTGAAAATCTATGCAAAGAATAAAGTAGAACTACAGTCACTCCTTGAGACCACTTCCATCTTCTCATCGGATATCAATATGAAATTTGGATTGGAAAAATGTGCTACTTTAGAAGTCAAAAGAGGAAAAATATTGCACCATGAAAATGTCAATCTAGCACTCACAACTTGTACTCTTCCATCCATAGATTCCTATTACAAATACCTAGGAATATTTCAAGATCTTGTGTTCAACAAGACTGATGTAAAAGAAAAGTTAATTGATGGTTTCGTAACAAGGATAAAGAAAATATTATCGACAAATCTTGACGGGAAAAATAAAATAAAAGCATATAATAGCTGGTGCGTCCGATTCATATCCTATTCATTTGGAATAATACCATGGACGACAACTGATCTTCAAGCTATGGATAGACGAACTCGAGTCCTAATGACTCAATACCGTATGCACCATCCCCGTGCTTGTACTGAACGGTTATACCTACCCAGATCATCAGGCGGTAGAGGAATGATATGTCTCGAACAACTTGCACAGAAGGAAAAGAAAAACTTGAAAACATACTTTTTCAACAAAAAAGACACATCCCCACTTCATGCCGCAGTCATCGAGGCTGACAACAACTTATCAGCACTTGATCTTGGAACAGATGAAATGCCCCAACAAATCCAGACTGAAACACTAATCAACAAGTGGCAACAGAAATCCTTGCACGGACGATTCAAAGAAACTCTGGACAGTAACCATGAATCCTCTAATGCATGGCTGAGGAAGAGCTCACTCTATGGAGAGACAGAAGGTTTTGTACTCGCGATCCAAGATCAAGTAATTGCGACAAAAAATTATAAGAAACATATTCTGAAGCAAAACATAGATGATAGATGTAGATTATGTCAAAGCATGCCTGAAACCATCCAACACATCACATCTAGCTGTTCAATCCTGGCTAACTCTGATTATCTACATCGTCATAACTCGGCAGCTAAATTAGTGCACCAATATCTTGCACTAACTTTCAAACTATCCGAGAAAAAAAAAATAATGTTCTATAAATACCACCCAGAACCAATTCTAGAAAACTCGATAGCAAAGCTGTATTGGGATTCGACGGTTGTTACAGATCGAAGAATTGAAGCCAACAGACCCGATATTATACTGGTGGACAAAATCAACAATTCCGTCAAACTAATTGATATTGCCATCCCAGCCGATCATAACATATTAAATTCAACAGCTCTCAAGATCCACAAATACCAAGATCTGGCTGTGGAAATCTCAAATATGTGGAACATAGAAAATGTAGAAACCATCCCCGTCATCATATCCACAAACGGAGTAATTCATCGCAGTTTCTACACCCACACTAAGAAAATCAACCTGCCTCTATCACTTGTACATGAAATGCAAAAAGCTGTCCTGCTCGAAAATTGTCGCCTGCTCCGAAGATTCCTGTCCCACTCATCATAATATCAACATCTCCTTATCAACAATTGAATACTTCTATGTTTGCTACTGCTAGCCCATAGAATAATATTTATTACCATATTATGTATAAATATGAGAAATAAAACGATCAATAATAATAACAACACTCTTTAGTGGTACGTAACCAGCAGGCGAGGTTAATGCTCAAAGCATTTTCTACCACCTAGCCCTCAGAGTCTTATTATTATGTGGTCATAAACTCAAATTAATGAGGAAAAATTTATGAACTGGGGCGGATTCGAACCAACGGACCCCTACGCCTCCTGGATGACGAGACTAGCGCGTTAACGACTTGACTACCAGTGCACCTCTTGCTATCTCTCTCTCTCTCTCTCTCTCTCTCTCTCTCTCTCTCTCTCTCTCTCCCTCCTTCCCTATATATTATTATGTTCCTTCTCCTTCTTTTCTCCTCAAAGATAACGACAAAACCCTTGCCTCCTTTTTTGCCTGTCTCTCTTTTCTATTATCTTCCTACTTTACTATATTTTTCCCTTTTTAAATCCTTTTTTATTTCGTAGCTATATAATATTTTTATTACGTAGCCATATAAAAGGGTTGGGTGGAAGAGATTGCCATAGACAATAACCCCGCCTTTTAGTTAGGACATATGTAAATTAATAATTTGTTGATATTTTTCTTGCTTATATTAATATTGTCAATTTTGTATTTTAATTTTTACCATTATTTGTTTATATACGAGTATATATATTACTAGCCGTTTGCCCGTGCTTTGCAACGGGACTAAATTTCAAATTTACTAAGGCATGGCCGTACTGCTGGACAGCAATGCCTTTTTGAACTTTTTATAATTTTTCTGGACAAAGCGGTAATGGTTTTGGGGGGGTCAATTCTGAGACATTTTTCGCTATCTCTTACCGTTTTGGCTAAACAACTCCGGACAAACAAACAAACAAACAAACATAGGTAGGTAGGTAGGTAGGTAGGTAGTCCTTTTTTCTGTTTTATATATAGAGATGTTCTTTTAATAAAGAGTTTCATAATTAAAATAACAATAATAGTTGGGTGGAACAGTTGGCCATAGACATATATGTTGTATCTATCTATTATTTTCCATTTTATTGTTTGAATTGTTTCCATTATTTTTATTTTTTTCTAGTAAATATTTGTATTGTACATACAGGTATGTCTTTGTATTCTAATAAAGCATTTAATAATAATTATAGCAGCTCTGTACAGGTACACGCTTGTGGTCTGTGTTGTTGTTTTCTGATCCCGTAGTATGCCCCTCCTCTGATGAAGCGAGAAGTGACACAGTACTACTCATTCATGTATGGCTGTTTGCAATTTTCATGAACTTTTCTTTCTCTCTTCTCATTTTCCAATTCCATGTCTCTCTCTCTCTCTTTCTCTTGTGAAATCCATTTGTCATTATTTACTGACGAAAATACACTAGCCTTGCTTGTGATGAAAAAAGTTCGTTGGCCCATCTGCAGGCAATAAAAATACCTATTAGATTTTGGCCCATAAATCACATAAAGCTAACACAATACGAAAACACTTTTTACTGTCGATGGGCATATTAAATTTAAGGGAGGGAGGTTCCCGCACTTTTTTTTCAAGGGTGTAAACTTGTGAAGAAGTAAAGTAGGACCTCAGTAGCTTGATCGAATGGGCGGCGGACTTGTACTCTGGAGGTTGGTAAGTCCCAAGTTTAGCGAAGATTTATCAAAGCGAGTTGAGTAGTTGTGACATCACGAAAGTAATAATTTAAAAAAAGTAACGATAGGACTTGAACGACTGTGCCCATGCCAGAAGATTTGAGTTCTGTTTTAACTTCTTATCTTCCTTCACAGTAAAAAATTAAAAATAAAAATAATAATAATTAGAGTACCTTAGTAAATAAAATTAGGCAAATCGCATAAATACCCAATTATACAAACAATTGTAGCCAAGTAAGGGGAGTCCTCTCAGTAACAATGTTTAAAAAGGATATTTTTTTAATCAAAATTCCATAGGCAAAAAATTAAGAGAGTGAAGTGGAAAAGTGGAAGTAAAGATTGGTCCATTTCTCTGGTGACATCCTGGCTACATGACCTGCCCAACTCCTATTTTTCTTCAACGATTCTTTGTCAACATCTTTTATTTGTGTTTTCCTTCATATTTATGAACTACATCTACCAACATTAATTTGATTGCTCTTGTTTGAAAATAAAGCTATGTTCTTTTTTTTTAAAAAAAAAAACTATAGGTACGTAGTACCTACGTACCTACTCGTATTTCAAATAATTTTGCAGTCATATCTCATGCTATTGATAAATATCTCATGATAACCACACACCGCATGGCTGTAATCTTCTGCACAATTTCCAACAGATTATCCGCACCTGATTGTTTTTTCGTCCCATTCCAGATATTTATGATCCTAGTATGGAGGGGAGAGAGAGGGAGATTAAGAGAAGCAATAGATAAAGTTTCTCTGTTTCAAATTCAGAAAATGAAAAAAAAAAAAAAAAAAAAAAAAAAAAAAAAAAAAAAAAGCTCCGGTGAATATCAGTAAAGGAAATGGGAGCGGAGGAACTGTGAAATTTCACATCCACAAGACACATCCAGAAGCAGCGGAAGAGAAGTGTTTTATTTCCTTCATCCAAACATATATCCCTGTCAAATTTCGAGTGAAAAATCATATTTTAAGATATAAAAAAGTGAGATTTTTTTTGTGTGCTTCTGTGTATTTTTCGCATCCCCGCCAGCCAAGAGTGGAGAGGAAATTATAATGGAGTTTTCAGATTAAACGAAACTTTCTTTCTCTTTCTCGTCTTTCTGTCACCTCCACCTCTTGTCTTTTTCTCCTCCTTCTCCTCCAGTCCTTCCTCTCCTCCTTAGCAACTTGTCCTCTATCTTCTTCTTTGGTATTTATTGTATGTTTATACTCTTTTCCTTCTCAACCTCCTTTTGTATCTTCTCTTCCTCGTCCATTTCTTCTACTTCCTTTTCAACTCCAATTTCCTCAACCTCCACTTTCTCATTCATCTCGCACTCGTCCTTCTACAAATTCTCGTCCTCAATCCTCTTTCTTTTCTTCCTAATACTTCTTTGTTTTCTTCTTGTATCTTCTCTTCCTCGTCCGTTTACTCTATTTCCTCATCAACTCCAATTTCCTCAACCTCCACTTTCTCATTCATCTCGCACTCGTCCTTCTACAAATTCTCGTCCTCTATTCTATTTCTTTTCTTCCTAATTCTTCTTTGCTTTCCTCTTGTATCTCTCTTCTCGTCTGTTTATTCTAGTTCCTTTTCGTCTCCAATTTTTTCGACTTACACTTCTTTGTTCATCAAACTCGTCCTTCTACAAATTTTCGTCCTCAATCCTCTTTCTTTTCTTACTAATTCTTCTTTGTTTTCCTCTTGTATCTTCTCTAGGTGTTTATTCCATTCCTTTTCGTCTCTAATTTCTTCGACTTACACTTTATCGTTCATCAAACTCGTCCTGCCACAAATTCTCGTCCTCTATTCTCTTTCTTTTCTTCCTAATTCTTCTTTGTTTGCCTCTTGTAACTTCTCTTCCTCGTCTGTTTATTCTACTTCCGTTTCGTCTCCAATTTTTTCGACTTACACTTCTTTGTTCATCAAACTCGTCCTTCTACAAATTCTCGTCCTATATCCTCTTTTTCTTCTTTTTAATTCTTCTTTGTTTTCCTCTTGTATCTTCTTTTCCTCGTCTGTTTATTCTACTTCCTTTTCGTCTCTAATTTCTTCGACTTACACTTCTTTGTTCATCAAACTCGTCCTTCTACTAATTTTCGTCCTTTTCCCCACATCCCTCTTTGTTTGCGCTCCTCTTGTCCTCCTGAACCTCATCCTCTACTATCTCTACATTGTCATATCTCTCCACCTCGTCTTGCCCATTCTTTCTTTCCTCCCATCTTCTCTTCCTTCGTGTTTTCCTAAATCTTTCTACCACTTTCTCCTCTTCCTCCTTCACCTTCTCTTCCTCATACTTCTTCGGATTCCTTCTTCTTCTCGTTTGCAGAATATTTGACTTGGGGACGTAAATTTAAAAATGAGGAGACACTCTGGAAAAGTTTAAGTGATTTATAATGGCGTTCGTGTATATCACTGCAAAGTGGGGCACGACGTCTTGTTTAGCAATATTCCAGCAGGGAAGCTACCTACTATCAGGGATAAAATTAAGGAGTCACTGAATGATAGTATGACTGGAGATGTCTTATTTAGCAGTATTTTAGCAGGGATGAAATAAAGTAGTCACTGAGTGATAGTATGACTGGAGATGTCTTGTTTAGCAGTATTCCAGCAGGGATGAAATGAGGCAGTCACTGAGTAATAATATGACTGGATATGTCTTTTTTAGCAGTATTCCAGCAGGGATGAAATGAAGGAGTCACTGAGTGATAGTATGATTGGAGATGTCTTGTTTATCAGTATTGCAGTAGAAGAGGTGACAAACAAATTTGGGCGATAAAAGTTACGCTACAATATTTTTCCAATCAATCTGATATGAAAGGAGAGTGACTGTGTGCCATTTTTCTTTTTGGCAATAGTAAGTACTTGCTATAACAGCCGGTTGTATTAACTATTTTAGTATGAATCTTAGGTGGAGGTTGTGACGTATCAAATCTACAAACTTTTAGGTGCTGATTACGAATTTGATATTTATTTTTTGTATTACCAGTGGCAGATTTTAATTTTTCTTTGATAATAGATGGGTACTTGGGTACCCATCTATTATCAAAAGAAATTAAATACATCTATTATCAAAAGGTAATAGATGGGTTCTTGGGTACCCATCTATTACCATCTACTCACTACGTAAATAGAAATTGCTACAGCAGAGAGATAATTTTCACGGCAATAGAAGTAAAAGCTAGGTTAGCAATACCACTTCCTGTTTAGTCCTTGCTCTGTGCAGGTGAGCTCCCACTTAGCTTGGATGAAAACTAGGACCGGGTAAGGTTGTATATTTTTCATTTTTCTTTTGTGCCATGATGACATAAATTACATGATGCTGTGAAGTTTTCAATTTTCCTCTGCATGTATGTCATAAATTTTTCATATGTTGGAGTTTTTAACAATTTTTGTGTAACAAATAAGTACCTACCTACCTAGAATTTTTTTCTGTCTTCTTTTTTGAGAAAAATAATCAGTTTGTGATTTATTCTTACTAGATTCCAACATAATCTAAATGTTAATAAATTTATAAATTACCCAATATGACACTTTGTACATGATCTAGCATCTAGCTTAACACATATCATTAACTATGACACAGTGGGCTAGACATCACACTTTTTTTTTATTAAATCAAAACAGCAAAGTGACAAATTTTTATTCAATTTTTACATAAAATTATATTATCTGATTTTCTTTTATCTATTTCGTTGATTGTTGATTATTATGTTTTGTAAATAAATAAAAAGTAATTTATGGAGAGAAAAAAAAAAATACAAAAGATATTGTACTTCAAAGAGATTTTAAATGAAGAAATGTCAAAAGAAACAAAATGAAGTCCCTCCTAAAACCCTGAAAATTTCTATTGCAAAAATTGAAACAATGTATCTTTGGACATTTTCACAGTAAGTGATTGAATTGAACTTATTCATGGAATTATGTTTCTATGGATATTACCTGGAAATTGACCCAGGGAGCTTTACACACGTGTACCTATATCTCTGCAGAAAATTATGAAAATATTCTTTGTAACTCCTGAATAAATGTCTTCTCGTATTGTCAACATTTTTTTTTTTTTTTCAATTTGAAAAATCTGGCTGGGGGACTATTAAAAGGGAGTAGACCAGCATTGGCTTGGTTCTAGGACTTCTGGGGCCCTTGGCAATTATTAGCCTCCTTGTAAAGACAGTGATAGAAGTGCTCAGTCATTCTTCCACTGTCTGGCTACCATCGTTCACGATGACGCCACTCTATGATAATTTGAATAATAATAATAACTCTTTATTGACAAGAATAATATTGACAAAGTGCGTAAAGGGCAATCTCTACAATAAAACCCATTGAAGCACCCACTCTTTATAATAATATTAATTGTTTAGTACTAAAAACCAGTTCCCCTTTATCCTATCGTACCTATCGCGTTCAACACCGTGTGTCGGCGACTTAACTTATTAATCACCCCGTGTGTCGTCGACCTTCGCCTTCTACCGAAGTGCAACTTGCATTCAGAGCTCGTTAGCAAGTTTGTGGTACCTACTGCATGAGGTTCCTAACGCAAGGAGGCGATCAGTCTGTCATAATTCGTCATCGTGTAAGTGATCCCCTTATCTCTATCTTGTGTAATATCTATCTCGTGTAATCAAATCATCTATTTGAACATCGTTTAGTGAAAACCGCGAAAGGTAACCTTTGAGCGTCAACGCATCCTACTAAAGTCCCAACATAACTGGTCCTTCGGGCCGGATGCCTTTAAAATCTTTTTGTTTGGGTTTTTTTTTATTTGTTAAAACTTTTGTCAGTGAACCTTCTGTTCATTGAAGTGTCGCGTTACGCGTTCGTGGTAACTTTCAAAGTTTGTGAACTCATTTTATCTTGTGTATGGAGCTCAATTCTCTTTGCAGTGTTCTTTCTTCAGCTAGAGGAAATCTCCTTATCAAATCTCATCATCCTGTGTGTGAAAACTGGATCTGTATCAGATAAGTTTAGCTTTTAAGTTTTACTTATTTTTCATATCCAAAATGGCGATCTGAAAGCCTAGTCGGCTTCTCTCTTTGGTTGCTATCTTTATCATGTGTTATTTATCTCCCTTAACAAATTTCAAACTAAAATAGAAGTTGCGATAGAACAGCATTGTGGGTTGATCGGTAAACAATCTAATTTTATTTTGCTTTGATCAAAACAATTGGTTGATTTTTATTGTTTATGAATTTTATTTTTATCGCGATCTCTCAGCATTTTGATTAATCATTTAAGTGATCGTTAATTTAACCTTTTTCATTGTGCTGCGAATTAAATAAGCTAATAATTATTATAATTCAAATTGTGATTATTTTTACTTCAGTGGAGATTGAATACCATCGACTTACTTTTGATTTCGGATTCTCATTAAGAGATACCTACACCGCGTACATACTGATAACAAGACGTGTTCTTTTTATAGTCTATTTTATACCATTTTTCTATAGTCTATACTTACTTAGTTAAATTGGTATAGAATTGATTATTTTTATATTTATTTTTAAAATTAAATCTTTTTGGTGACTTATCTTTTTATCATACCTTGTGAAGAAATAGTGACATTTTATCTTCATTTTGGTAAAACTTAATTTTACTTGTGTTTTTTAGTATTTTTATTTAAATCTTTTTGACCTTTTGAATAAATAAAGATTTTTTATTAATTGGAAAACCTAATTTTCCTTGTGTTTTTGATTATTTAAATTTAAATCCCTTTTGACCTGATTTTGAAGTGTTAAACTTTTTAAATAATTAATCATTTTTACTTTTCCTTTTGGAAACCTTTTATTTTCACCTGTGTCTTTAATCTGATCTTTTCATTACTTTTTTTTTAATATGGTGTCATTTATTTTAAATTTATTTCAAACTAGTGATTTATGATTTTGTAAATAATTTCAATTGTTTACTTATTTTGGATTTTCCTGTGTTATTAGACCATTTATTTTTTTTTTCTCGTGATTTTATCTTTCCTTTTGAAAACTTTACTGTCAATTGGGATTTTTGACCCTTTTCCTTTTTTATGGCTTCATTAATTTCCATAATTAAACTAAATTTCCTCCTACTTAGGAGATATTGTGAAAATTGATAGTGTGACGTGTGTTTGATCACTTCAAAACTCATCTTATTTTTAAAATTAATTTCTTTATTATTATTATTATTTTTTATATTGGAATTAATTATTATTATTTTTTTTTTTTTTTAATCCAAACATGTTATTACATTTAATATTTCATATAACAAACATGTCATCATTCTTCTCACGACACATGGTGCCTACCAGGCTCGAGGCATTTCCACGCTGGACTGCCAATGACAGTCGTTGGCGTAAGAATGCCCCGGCCCTGGTATCACCACATGTGTGTTGTAACTTGTCTGAAATTGCGTCTACCAAAGACTTGAACTGCCGAGAAAATGGTCCCAGTGTTTCGACAGCCAAGCCATAGAAACAGTATTGATGTGTCAGAGCTTCGTATTTTTTCGTCTTCTTATCACTTGCTAATTCTGCTGCTGCGCCAGCCTCTTGTGAGGTCCTTTGTATGTACGAGGCAGCGAGCGTATCCACACAGGTCACGTCCCACACAAGATGCTGGCCTTTGCTCGAAGGTATAAGTGTCATTCCGTCCGGTCTTTTTCCGTCATTGCGGAAAATGCCGGAGGGTTCTAATGTGGAATGGAAACCGATAGTTGACAATGCTCGATGGATAATTTGATTTAGTTCTGAGTGCCGTGAAAAACGGCCTGCACTCTTGGAGCAACTGAGTCCATGCACTCCCTTCCCCTCAACACGCTGACCACATACACATACATGGGGATATGATAGCTGGCATCCCAATCGTAATCCCACACAAAATCTGAAGGATATGTCATCTAGTTTGGTACCAACATTGGTGGATGGCATTGCATGAAGCCATGCATTCGATTCTGTTCTTTGAAGGGCTTTGAATCGTGCTGAGTCTTCCGGGGTAGATAATTGTATTTTTGTGTCCATGATGTTGCAAACACTGACGTCATCCCAACTTTTTCGCAAATCTAGCACTTCAGGCATGGTGAGATAAGCATTCCTCCAGGTATCCAATGCCTCGGTGTACATGTGAATATTGACTTTGGTATCCTGTGGGGGAAGAATTCTAGATACCAAAGTATCTACACTATGAACCGAGGCTAAGAATGCTGGTAAACATATATCTTGAATTTTTCTTAATCCCATACCTCCTTTACTGATGGGTAAACACGATTGTTCCCATTCATTGTTCTTCAAATTCATGTTCAATATTATTTCAAATGAAGATTTTAATGCGTTGTCCAGGTTTTCACAGACATCAGGAAACTTCCAAAACGGGCTGGAGCGTAGAAGAAAACTAAATTTTGGTACATACAAACAGTTCTTTAACAAGGTATAAGCAACATGGGAAGTAAGTTTAGTTGCTCTTTCTAATAAATTTAAAACTTTGCATGTTTTCTTTTCAATGTTAGATTTGAAAGATTCATCACACAATGGCGCACCAAGTAAAGAAAAATCTTCTTTACGAGTTAGTTTGATGTCAGGGGCTAACTCCTTAAATTGATCTAGAACATTTTTTACAATAGTATTGGAACAGAAATAGAGCTCACATTTGCTGGGATTAATTTCTAATCCAATCTCTTTGGCCTCTCGGATGAGAAAATTAAGATCTTTCAGAACCGTGTCGTGTTCGCCAGCTATTGTTCCATCATCTAGGTACCAGATATTAACTTCTGATTTCAACTTTGTTATAATAGGGTGAATAGCTGCACTGAATATCAAAGCTCCACATGGGTCTCCCTGCTGAGCGCCCACTTCAGACCAAATATTTTGCATTCCAAAATTCAAATACGTTTTGTCCCTGTAACATTGATAGAGAAAAAAAAAAAAAAGCTTTTTCTTTGTGTTATTATGTCACAATTTTAGTGGGTAGCGCAGAATCATAGGACTTTACCATGCACTTTAATTTACAATATCTTGTATTATTTTTTTGCCTAAGATTCTGCCACTGGTCGCTGCTTCACATTAAAGCAGCTACTCATTTTTCCTCACGAGGTATGAGTGGACCCCGAACATCCAAGTACAGAGCAGAAAAAATCCTCCCCCGCTGGGAATCGAACCCAGGTCACCATGTGTGCAATGCCTAGCGCGCTAACTCGCTCTGCCACAGTGACTAGATAGAGAAAAGGGTAGATTGTAGGAAACTTATCTCTTACTTCTTTCAAGATCACATCTCTTTCTACGCTGTTGAACGCGTTCCTCCAATCAACTTTCAATACAATCTTGTTAACGTTTTGTTCTTCGTGTATAAATGTCCTAGTGGCGTGAATAGCTGCCTCACAACCACTTTTAGCAGACACACCAACTTGGTGAGGAAGGAGATAATCGGTAGAAATATTTCTTACATGGAAGCAAGCTATCTTTCCGACCAAGCGTCGGAAAACATTTCCAATAGCTATGGGTCGCAAACCTCCCTCTTTTTTCCGCAATGCACACAGTGATGCTCCGTAGAAAATTTGACAAAGATCTCCAGGTAGTTGTCCAGCTAGAAGAAAGTTGCAGAACTTGGTGATGGAAGTGAGGACGCGTTCACCAGCTTCTCCCGCAGATTTTGAGATGACATCTTTTAAGAACTGTGGTCGCATACCGTCCAGTCCAGCCGCAGAACCAGCAGGAAATGAATTTATCGCTCTTCTGATATCCATTTCATTTGCTGTCAAGGGAATGAGATTTTCAGAAGGTGCTGGTGGGAAATCTAAAGTTCTTGAAGGTGAAGGGTGCTTTGTTTTGAGTTCTTCAAAAGTTTCATCATTGAATGGACAAAAGGTATCGCCTGAACTTAGAACTCTTACAGCACCTTTGATATCAAAATCGGCTACTTTGCTTTTTACTAGTTTTATAAGATCTTTCTTTTTATTCTTTTTATCATAACGTAAATTGATAGTATTTTCTTGCAAAGACTGAGTAGCTATATTGTTCTTTATCCTTTTAGTAAGAGAAATATTAAGATTGGTTTGATGGGATATATTGAAGGAAAATAGTGCAAAATATAGTAAATCTCTAAACCCAATGATTTCTTTTTTTGCAATGCAATTTTCAATTATGTGACTCAACTTATCAGCAGCAGCGTATCTGGCAGCTTTTGGTATTCTTCTCAGCGTTCGGACTCGTGATTTAATGGACATTAGTTCTTCCATTAGAGATTCTACAGGTGTTGTTTCAGTTGTTGGCGACAACTCCAGTCTTTTGGGTGATATCCATATGCACACCGTGTGACGTGTGTGAGTACCTACTATTCAGTGAATTAAAATATTTTATTTAAATTTTCACTTTGGATCTTTTATGATTTATATCGGTGTAAGGTAATTTTGTTATTACTTTTTTTAACAAGTTGGTATTTTTTTGTTGTCTTATTATTCCTTTAAAATGTCTCTTACTAAAGCTCAACAAATGGAGCAATTTATCAAGGCGCGTGAGAGATATCAAACCAGAGTGCAAGATTGTATGGATCTCATAGGCAAGAATGACAAACAACAAATCTTTCGTGTCAGGTGTGAAAATCTTTCAACCACTTGGGATAAATTCGAGTATGTGACAGATCAGATTCACATCCTCAACGCCCAGCTCAAATCAACAGAGGAACCTACGTCTACTGTGGAGGAGACCAAGAAGTTTGAGGAGTTGTTCTTTCAGGTGAAGGCTCATCTTGCCCAACTGAATCAAGAAGCTGCAGAGGCTGAGGCTGCTGCTGCATCCAGTTTTCGTGCATCAACGTCACGTGACTCTACCAACCATTCTTCATTCAAGCTTAAACTACCCACCATTTCTATCCCTATCTTCTCGGGTGACATAACAGCATTTCCCTCGTGGAAATCTCTGTACGACGAGATCGTACACACGTGTAATCAGCTTAGTGACATACAAAAATTTTCTTACCTGAAGCAATACCTACAGGGTCCTGCTTTATCCACCATTGAAAATGTATCATTTTCTGCTGCCAATTACCCATTGGCTTATCGTACCTTGTGTGATCGGTTTTCTAAAAAACGAATTATTGCTGCTTGTCATTTAAATAAAATCTTACAGTTTCAACCTCTGACTAAAGATACAGTTACCAGTCTTTCATCTTATCTTGATGAATTCTGTACAACTGTTGAATCTCTGCGAGGTCTTAATCTACCTGACTTCCGTGAATTTGTTTTGGTTCATCATTGCTTACGAGCATTGGACCCAAAAACTCGAATGGAGTTTGAAACCGAAAAAGCAAACGTGGCTTTTCCAAATTATGACGATGTGGTAAGTTTCGTGAAAGCAAAACGATCTGTGCTTGAAGTTTACTCAGTCGAGTCAACTTCAACTTCTCATCAGAGTGTTGTGAAATCTAAGCCCCAGACCACATCTAAGATGCTGGTAGCTACCAATGTGGAGCCCGAACATAAGGCTCAACTATCTAAACCTTTCAATTCTAACCGAGAATACATCTCAGCTAGAAAGTGTTCTGCATGTGATCACGTGGGTCACATGCTATCAAAGTGTTACAAGTTCTTGAAGATGGATCCATCTCAGAGGTTCACTGTGGTGAAACAAGCCAAATTGTGTTTTGGTTGTTTTGGATCAACCCATTCTTCATTGAACTGTCAATCCAAATATAAGTGTCGTGTGTGTAATAGTGCATCGCATAACACTTTATTACATCCTGTGTCTAGTGATCAGAAGACCTCGACTTCTACTAATCTACCTATCAGTGGTGTAATGCAATCTAGTTTGCAATCGTGTTCCAGCATCCTTCTGGGTACGGCTATCGTGAAAGTGCAAGACTACATGGGGGCCTGGATTCCGGTGCGCTGTGTTATCGATCCCGGAAGTCAAATTTCTGCTGTGACGGAGAAGTTGGCGCAAACCCTCAAACTACCAAGAGGACGTTCAACCATCCAGATATCAGGAATTGGATCCGCGAATCCAATTCAATCCAGGGGAGAGGTCAAGTGTGAAGTTTCTCCTCACTTGGAGTCCAGCTGTGAGCCCTTATGTGTTCATGCCGTGGTTTTGCCAAGAATCGCTGCTGACTTGCCGTCATCCATCCCAACATCTGTGATGCAACGTTTTGCTCATTTGCAACTTGCAGATTCATCTTATCTTCACAAACAAGTCTCAACGTGTATTGACATGTTGATTGGTGCTGAGCATTACGCTCATATCGTGTTATCTAATATGCCGATCATTACAGGATTTCCATCCGCAATTCCAAGCAAGTTTGGGTGGCTTCTTATGGGTAGTGTTCGTGAAGATGGTGTTGATTCTTTCACCAACCAACCCAAATGTACATCGCTCTTTATATCCAGCATTGAAGATCCTATTTCCACTCAACTTCAACGGTTCTGGGAGATGGAGAATGTAAGTGACATTCCTCCTGTGGAAAATCCTGAAGATCTCGCATGTGAAGAACATTTCGTGAGAACTCACTATCGTGATCCATCTGGTACGTATGTTGTAAGCTTGCCATTTCGCAACAATCAACCTCCTAATCTGGGAACTAATAAATCTCAAGCGGTAAGTCGTCTTTCTAACTTAAAGAAAAGATTAGACAAGAACCCCAAATTAAAAGATCTCTATGCTGACAATCTGAATGACTATCTGATCAAAGGTCATATGGTTCCTACTAATATGTCGTCTGATTATCTCCTCGTTCATCATGGTGTACATAAAGAGAGTTCTAGTACTACCAAACTCCGTGTTGTTTTTGACCCTAATGTGAAGGGTTCTAATCAGTTGAGCTTAGCTGAGTCTCTCATGGTAGGCCCCAAATTACAGAAGGATATTGGCGACCTTCTAACTACATTCAGACTCAATGCAGTGGCATTGACTTGTGACATTCAAGCTATGTATCGGTCTATCTGGGTGACAGAGGCTGATCGAAAGTATCAACATATTTTATGGATGGAAAAAGATAATACGGAATTCAAAGAATTTGAATTAACGACCGTGACTTTTGGGCTTCCTCCAAGCCCTTTTCAGGCTCAGAGAGTGCTTAAACAACTCGTGCTGGATGAAGGATCTAACTATCCCTGTGCTGCTCCCGTGGTGTTAGATGACATCTATGTTGATGATGTCGTCACCGGGAGTCAGAGTGTATCAGAGGTCATCGACCTCAGAGATCAGCTTATCGCATTGCTTCGTGCTGGAGGCTTCAGTGTGCGTAAGTTTGCCTCCTCTCATCCAGATGTGCTGGATGATCTGCCACCAGAGGCATGTGAGCTGTCTCATAATCTTGGATCTGACGACTCAATCAAACTTTTGGGTATGAAGTGGAATCCAACAAGTGATGTCTTCTTTTACTCGATCATTCCTTCTGAATCAACTGAAATGACGAAGAGAAAAATCTTGAGCAGTGTGGCATCCATTTATGATCTGAATGGATATCTTAGCCCCATTACCATTTGGATGAAGATATTCTTACAAAAGATGTGGCTTGACAGCAATCTTTCGTGGGATACTCCTCTCTCCAAACATCTTCAGGAGAAATGGAAGACATTCACTGCAGAATTGCCGTTGGTGAGTGACATCAAAATTTCTCGTTACATTCCATCGGCAAATTCCAAATCCATCAGTCTGGTTGGATTTGCTGATGCGTCCATTTCTGCGTACTCATGTGTTGTGTATCTTCGTGTTTGTGATCCTGACGATGATGTCAGAACCTATCTAATCCGTGCGAAAAGTAAAGTTGCACCTTTGAAAGTGCAAACTATCAATCGTCTTGAGCTCAATGCAGCTTACTTGCTTGTAAAGACAGTCAAATCATTGAAATTTTTATATCAGAAACTATCGATAGATAACGTGTATTTATTTTCAGATAGTGCTGTGGTGCTTTCGTGGTTGAAAACTCCACCATATCTCTTGAAAATCTATGTGAGAAATCGCGTGACTCAAATTCTCGAGTCATCTGAACCAAGTCAATGGCGACACGTCACCACTGACAAAAATAGTGCGGATCCTGCTAGTAGAGGCTTGATGCCATCTCAACTTGTGAGCAATGGATTGTGGTTTAAAGGCCCATCATTCCTCAAGCAATCGCCGGAAGCGTGGCCAACACCGTTGGCAACTGTGCAACAACCTATTCCCGAGTTGAGACCTTCTACTACACTTGTGATCAAAACGGAAGATAACTATTTGATGAAAACTATTGAAAAATTTTCTTCCCTTACCAAAGTGAAATGTGTCATAGCGTTTGTGTTACGCTTCATCGACAACTGTCGAAATCGTGCATCACCGATAGTGTCATCAAATATAACTTTATCAGAACTGGATCGTGCTCTGACTCAGTGCATCCATATCACTCAACAGTGTCACATGAATGATGAGTTGAAATCAGTCAGTCTTGGTCAACCGTGTGCTGCTCATCTGCGGAATCTCTCGCCGATCATCAACTCAACGGGGATTCTTGCTGTGGGGGGGAGGCTCTCTCGTGCTCCCATCCCTGAAGGATCGAAGCATCCAATACTTCTTCCCGCTAAAGCGTATTTGATCAAGCTGCTCATTGAATCATATCATCAACTAACTCTTCATGGTGGACCAAAAGTTGTGCAATCCTTGCTCCAGCGGAAATACTGGATTATCGGAGCACGAAATCAGATTCGAAGTATCTTATCCAAGTGTGTTAAGTGTGTGAAAATGAAACCTCTGTTTCATCAACCTGTGATGGCAGACCTACCTGTGTCCCGTTTTGCGCAAGGACGCGCATTCATCAATGTGGGAGTGGATCTTGCGGGTCCCTTTTCTCTCAAATCTGGACCTCGTCGAAATTCTCCCATTGTGAAGGCGTACTTCGCAATCTTCATTTGTATGGCGACCAAAGCAATTCATCTGGAGCTTCTTTCATCTCTCTCCACTCCGTGCTTCTTAGCGTCATTGGATCGCTTCATCGGAAGACGTGGTCTTCCTTCGTCAATCTACTCTGACAATGGCACCAATTTCCAGGGAGCTGCTCGCCATATATCTGAAACTTATCAGTTCCTTTTGAACTCTCATGATCAAATTGCATCTCATCTCCTTCTGAAGGAGATATCCTGGATCTGCAACCCTCCATCGGCTCCCAATTTCGGTGGATTGTGGGAGGCAGGAGTAAAATCTGTGAAAGGACATTTGAAGCATGTGATAAGTGAACATTCCTTCAATTATGAAGAGTTTAATACTCTGCTTGTCCAGATCGAGGCGATTTTGAATAGTCGTCCTCTGTGTGCTCTTGGAGCAAATCCCAATGATGGTGTGGACATCCTCACTCCAGGTCATTTCTTGACTGGAGCTCCACTTCTGGCGCGGCCTGAGAGTGATGTGTCTCAAACCTACATTCCACCCTTGAAGCGTTGGCTTCTCATCGTTCAAGCATCTCAGTGTTTCTGGAAAAGATGGAGATCAGATTATCTCAACACTCTTATCCAGAGAAACAAGTGGACATCATCCTCCAATAGTCTGAAGATCAATGACGTTGTTATAATCCAGAGTCAATCTTCTCCACCTCAACAATGGCCGTTGGGTGTAGTTACCAAGGTGATGCCTGGTGAGGACAATGTGGTCCGTGTGGTGACTGTGAGAACAGCCAATGGTGAGCTGATCCGTCCTGTGTCCAAACTGGCGGTGCTACCTGTGAGTGCTCCGCAAAAGTGATCAAGCCTGTGGGCTTCATTCTTTTTTGTAAATACTTGGTGATTTTATCTTGTTTTTTTTTTTCTCTCTTTTTCTTAATTTTGATCAATAAAATTAACCTTAAATTGTGGTGGTGGAATCTTTTGCTGAGAGATCATGCGAATATTTTTTGTGTATTTTATTAGAAATCAAGTGGATTTCTGATAACCAGTTTCTTTTTTACTTATCTTGTGTTTTGGAAATCAAGTAGATTTCTGAGTATCAAATGAACTTATCTTTTATGAGACCCCAGTTTTCTCATATTGCCTATCTTCCTCATGATTCCAAATAGTCTAAAGGAAGAACAGTGCAGTGGGAAAATAGCATCCTATTTTGTGGGGGGGAATGTTTAGTACTAAAAACCAGTTCCCCTTTATCCTATCGTACCTATCGCGTTCAACACCATGTGTCGGCGACTTAACTTATTAATCACCCCGTGTGTCGTCGACCTTCGCCTTCTACCGAAGTGCAACTTGCATTCAGAGCTCGTTAGCAAGTTTGTGGTACCTACTGCATGAGGTACCTAACGCAAGGAGGCGATCAGTCTGTCATAATTCGTCATCGTGTAAGTGATCCCCTTATCTCTATCTTGTGTAATATCTATCTCGTGTAATCAAATCATCTATTTGAACATCGTTTAGTGAAAACCGCGAAAGGTAACCTTTGAGCGTCAACGCATCCTACTAAAGTCCCAACATTAATAATGACACAGGTAAAGGAAATTGCTACATACGCCTCTACGTAGAAAATCAAAATGAAAATTTCGATACCGTTCTTCGACCTTTTTTCAGTCAAAACATGGAAAAAAAATTCAGTCACCACGGTTTTTCCAAGGGGAAAAAAAATCTGTCAAGACCTCTTCCTCATTCTGTCAGAAGATGCCAGATGGAGCTTTGCAATCACGAACACCTCAGTTTACTTAAAACAGCACGCTCTCGACCTGACATGGGTAAAAAGTTAAGATATTATATTTGTGGTAATCACACATTCGTGAATACTCGCTATCACAATTACTCGCTTTACTAAATCTACGCTGAATCCGGGACTTGAACCACCGACCTCCAGGATACAAGTCCACCGTCTTGTAGATCAAGCTACTGAAGTCAAAAATTCAATTGTAAAAAAAATTCCCAAAAGCAAATAATAATGAGTAACAATAATTGAAAAAAAAAGAAAAATGTATAAAAAATTCAAGAAAAGAACAAAAACAAGGCTTTTTTTCAGCAAGTGAGCAGCTGTCAGGATGTTCATCAGTTTTTTCTATTACTTTTTTTTCCATCGTGACTTTCTCCACTTTCAGCAAATATTTTGTTCCAAATTAGAGAGCAGCATGCAAAGTATGAAAATATTTTGATTGAAAAAAGTTTCCTGTTCTTCCGTTTCTTGAAATTTTCTCATCTTCGCCTCTCTCCTTTCTTTCTAGTGTGTATCTAATTTTACTAGTAAGTACCTATCTAATTTTACTAGTGTAAACAATAATACTTATGTGTTTCTTTGTGTTATTATATCACAATTTTAGTAGGTAGCGCAGAATAATAGGACTTTTCCATATCTTTTAATAACAATAAAGCAGCCACTCATTTTTCCTCACGATGTATGAGTGGACCCCGAACACCCACGTACAGAGCAGAAAAAATACTGTTCCGCTGGGTATCGAACCCAGGTCACAGTGCGTGCAATGCCTAGCACGCTAACTCACTCTGCCACGGTGACTACTGTTTTACTACACTTGAGAGCAGAAAAAGCGAATCAAACTTTTTCCTCCACCAAATCTGCGATATATTCAAAGTTACTATTTCTATCGAGTCGTATGATATCTCAAAATGTTGTAAATTTTGTTTTCTAAAATTTCATAATTTGAATGTTAAAAAAAAACCTACCAGAAGCCGTGAAAATTAAATTTTACTACAGGATGTCAAAAAAGAAGAAAAGCATGATTTTTTTATTTTTAACAAAAGACGTTATATCCTGAGAAATCAACAAGATTCATTCATGACAATGGTGAATCAGTATTTTGTGTTGCCTCCCCGAGCTTTGATCATAGCATTCATTCGATTTGGTATTGAGTAGATCAAAGTAACCACAATTTCTTGGGGCAACCTCTCCCATTCTTCGGTGAGGGCGATCTTGAGCTCTGCTACAGTCTGGGGAGCCGGTATTCTGCCTCGAACACTTCGTTTGAGTTGATCTCACAGATTTTCAACGGATTGAGGTCGGCACTAAGAGAGGGCTAGTCCAAAGTGTCAATAACTGGTCGCCCATCATTTGATCGAGAAGAACCACATGGATCTGCAGGACTTCAAGAAGCTACAATTGAACCAAAGAGAACTTCAACTGGACCTAAACTCTCCAGAGAGCACAGGAAAAGGAGACTCAGATTCGCCATAGAACACGTGGATTGGACACCCAAGCAATGGCGCTCTGTTCTCTTCACTGATGAATGCCGGGTATGTTTGTTTGGTAATTACAGAAGGAAAAGAGTTTATCGAAGAGCGGGAGAAAGGTATGCTGAGTAATGCATCACAGAAACTGTCAGTTTCGGCGGTGGTTCCTGTTTGGTGTGGGGTGGGATTTCAACTGAAAGAAAGACTGAATTGGTTTTCATCACATGGGGTGCGGGAGGTGGCCTGAACAGTCAGCGATACATTGATAACATCCTGCAGACCCATGTGGTTCTCCTTGCTCAAATTATGAGCCACCAGTTCCTCCTAATGCACGACAATGCCCGCCCACATGTGGCAAACTGTGTTCGGGAGTTCTTGGGTGAGGAGAATATTGACACTTTGGACTAGCCCTCTCTTAGTGCCGACCTCAATCCGATTGAAAATCTGTTGGATCAAGTCAAACGAAGTGTTCGAGGCAGAATACCGGCTCCCCAGACTGTAGCAGAGCTCAAGATCGCCCTCACCGAAGAATGGGAGAGGTTGCCCCAAGAAATTGTCGTTACTTTGATCCACTCAATACCAAATCGAATGAATGCTGTGATCAAAGCTCGGGGAGGCAACACAAAATACTGATTCACCATTGTCATGAATGAATCTTGTTGATTTTTCAGGTTAGAACGTCTTTTGTTAAAAATAAAAAAAATCATGTTTTTCTTCTTTTTTGACATCCTGTTGTAAAATTTAATTTTCACGGCTTCTGGTAGGTTTTTTTTAACAACCAAATTATAAAATTGTAGAAAACAAAATTTACAACATTTTGAGATATTATACGACTCGATAGAAATAGTAACTTCGAAGATATCGCAGATTTGGTGGAGGAAAAAGTTTCATTCGCTTTTTCTGCTCTCAAGTGTAGTATACGGGGTGTCCAAGGTTTTTTTTATAGAAACTTTCAGAATCAACTCCAGTAGGAGACATTCTAAGACTTAAATAATCTTAGGTAATTTTTCGAAAAATTAAAAAAAAACACTTGAATAAAAAGTTTTTACTTAAAAAATAAACTTGAACTCGTTGAAAGAAGTGAAAATGTTACTATTTTTACTAATATGTATCTAAGTTAGTAGTATGTATCTAATTTTACTAATATGTATAATTATAATTTTACTAACATGTATGTATATAATTATTATTTGTGTGTTTTACAGGTGAGGCATTGCAAATACAGTGGATTCAAGGATCCATTGTTATGTTGTACTAACTTTAAACACAATAGGTGAGTTCTGAACAAATATGTTTATTTTTTTTTACATCAAATTGAAATTTACAATTATGGGTAGGAGGTACCAGTCATTTTTTTTAATGTTACCCGAATTAAAAAACGAAAAAAATTCATTAAAAAAATTACCTGTTTTATTTATTTTACTATGTTTTATTTTTTTAACATTAAGAAGAACAATGAATAAACGAAAACAACAACAAAATATTTAATTAACACTTTGAGAAAATAGAAAATAAAAAGAAGTAGGTCTGTACACCCCGTACTTACGAGTATAGAGGAAGAAGAGAGACTATTATGTTATTTAATGTATGGTAGGTAAACATTATTATTATTATTATGTTCGAAAATTAATAAATGACCATTCATTTTATGATGAAAATAATTATAACCCATCATTAGTATGTAATCATATTTCACAATTCTAACTTCATTCATTAGAGATCATTCTATCACACTGTTTTTTTTTTTATTTCTCACCTTCTCTCTTCCCTTCTTTTTCTTCTCTATCTCTCCATTTCTCTAACACTCTCTCCCCTTCTCTATATTATCTCCCTCTTCTTCCTTTTCTCTCTCTCCTTCTTCCTCTCTCCTTCTTACCTTCATACACGTAAATGCAATAGTATTATTGCGTGTGTATGCATAAAAATAAATAAAAATACCTTCTCTCTGTCTCAAATTCTCTCTCCTCCTCCTACTCTCTCCCTCTCTCTCTCTCTCTCTCTTTCTCTCTCTCTCTCCCTTCTCTCTTTCCTTCTACTCTCTCTCTCTCAAATTCTCTCTCCTCCTCCTACTCTCTCTCCCTTCTCTCTCTCCTTCTACTCTCTCTCTCCCCTTCTCTCTCTCAAATTCTCTCTCCTTCCTCTCTCCTCCTACACTTTCTCTCTCTCTCTTTTTTTCCCTCAAATTCTCTCTCTCTCTCCCTTCTACTCTCTCTCCCCTTCTCTCTCTCTCCTTCCTCTGTGCTCCTCTTCCTACTATCTCTCTCTCTTTCACCCCTTCTCTCTCTCTCTCTTTCTTTCTCTCTATAACGTTTCACTATTTACTTTTTTATCATTGTTTATTTTTGAATTTTTGCTTGCTTCTCTTTATTTATTCTTCTCTTTCCTCCCCCACTTCTGCGCCCAGGTTTTTTTCTTCGCCATCGCATTTCTTCATATTGACTTTGGATATTTTTCACTCTGCAAATGTCACGTTTCTGGGACTGAACGAAAAAGAAAAAAAAAAATACTCGACGGGAAAAAAAAGAAATATTTGACTTGAATGGAGTGTGTGTTTATTTTCTCATCGCGTGATATGAGGCCATGCCTGTTGGGGGCGGAAGACTGCAGAATTCCTTCAAGGTGAGGAGAAAAAAGTTGCTCAGGATTTTATGGAATGTCCAGAAATATGAAAAAAATTGAAATCGCAGCAGCAAAAAAAAAAATACAAAAACGAACACAATACTTCCGAATTCTAATATTAGAAATTTATCGGAAGTAAAAACTTACCAATATCCTACCAACAGTAGACAGTACTGAATAAATAATAATAATATCGCCTTATTTATATTGCCCGATGAAGACTATTAAAGTCCCATTATTCCAGCAGTAAGCCTAAGACATATTATAATGTGGTAAAAATCCCAAACGGGAGGATAACTTGTCATGTCCCGGCTGGGTTTCGAACCCACGAACTCTGGAATCTCTGGATTCACAGAGTGCCGCCTTTACCACTGAGCTACCGGGACAATAAAGCCCTTACCTCTCTTGTTAGTCCGCATTGATTTTTAATAGACCAGTTGAGAATCGTATCGAATCAGTCCACATTTAGCATGCACAATTTACATTGTGTATTCGAACAATGGTGTAAGCACTTGTAAATACCTTCCAACCATTTACACAACACTCGAAATGCAGGTACGTTATTGTTTTTTTGCAAACCAATGTTTATTATATTGTAAACACGGCGCTAAAGTTAAATCACCGCTCTGTGGATTCAACATTTAAAACAGACGAAAAAATTCGTTTCGATTTCATTTGTTTGAATAGCTTTTCATCCAGCTACGTTTTTTTTTTTTTTTTTTTTTTTTGTGCTGAATCGAATAAACTGCAGTCCTGAAAGATAGCGAATTCCCCGAGAGCAACAATATCGTGATGCAATTGGAATCAAAACAGGCCCGTAAATACGAGGTTTGGCTATTAAGTTCGTAGACGCGAGCCGCTACGCAAAAGCTGTCCATGCTAGGAAGATATGAAGAACATGTTTAGAAAGCTTCAAGTCTTGTGTTTTGATTGATAGCTGTCACATGCCTGTACTGTAATTAGTTCTGTTGTAATAGCCCGACGCGCAAGACACCTTTTTTAATTTTGCCGGAATTATGATTGATACAAACGTTGAGCAACGAGTGATTATTGAATTTTACGTAAAACTTGCTGGTAAAACTTTTTCTTTGTTAAAGACAGTGTACCAGGAGTCATGTTTGAAAAGATCAACGCTTTATAAGTGGTTTAAGCGGTTTCAAGATAGCCAGGAAGCTGTTGAGGACGATCCACGTCCTGGTCGCCCCCAAACCTCAAAAACTGACGAAAACATTAAAAAAATTAGTGTTATGATTTGTTCTGACCGTAGATTAACTCTAGGACTAATGGCTGATACACTTAAAATTAATAGATAATGTGTGAGACAAATTTTGCACGAAAATTTCAACATGACAAAAGTTTGCGCAAAAAAGGTGCCATGCGCCAGTCCATTCTTATCAAAGTACAACATCCCAGTGTTGGAACACCCTCTTTAATCACCCGACCTGGCCCCGTGCGACTTTTACTTATTCCCAAAAATCAAATCTACCCTGAAAGATACCAGATTTGACAGCGTAAATAACGTTAAGAAAAATCCGGCAAAAGTCTTGAAAGGCCTCACACAAAATGACCTCCACCACTGTTTCGATCAATGGAAAATTCGACTGGAACGTTGTAGGGATAGAGGAGGGGAGTACATTGAAGGGGATAACTACCAAAGTTGGGTAAGTTAAACACACATCGTTTTATGGAAAGAATCTACGAACTTAATAGCCAAACCTCGTAGGTTGTTTTTATTAAATTTGTACATACATAAAGACTTTAGTATCATTCTATCAGAATTACTTAGAATTGTATTGTATTTTTTTTTTAAAGGTAATATTTTTTTTATATGCAACATTACAAATAATAAAGGAATTAAATGTAACAATATTAGCATAAATATACATATATATTATAGGTTTCATTAATTTTATTGATACAATAGGATAATAATTTTCATAAAACTAATTCTTATAACTAAGTACATAAAGATAAATATTATATGTATAGATTGATAAATACTATGTACCTACTTTAAATGTATTAATGGATACTTTAAAAGTATTGCATTGTATACCTTTTCAACGTTAACACTTAGAAATGAATGCATTAAAAATGTGAAATTTGTAATCGTCTCTAAAATAATTACAGACTATTTGAATCCAGAATCCAGGTGGCGCAGCGATCCATTGGTTCGAATCCCTCTCAGTACATTTATTTTTTCTCATCAATTTGAGTTTGTGACCCCATAATAATAATACCCTCAGGGTAATTCCCATTAACCTCACCTTGTGGTTACCTTCCACTAAAGAGTGTTAAAATTATAGATTTAGTAAAGCGAGTTTGAGTAGTAATATCAAAAGTGATTAACACAAATATGATAATTTTAACTATTATGTGCGAGATTTAACAAGTATGAATTTCTCCGTTGGTGGAACAAAAAGATAATGTAAACTTCAACTACGACATCTTGTTTTACATGTTTTTTTTTTAAATATTTTTATGAAGGCAGCAAAATAAAATGGTTGATTATCATTGGACAACGGTAATAATAATAATAACACTCTTTAGTGGAAGTTCACTCTCATACTCAGAGCATTTACTATCAAATAACCCTCAGTCTTTTTTACTTTCCTTATCCTATAATAAGGAAAGTATTGTATTCGTCGAAAATTTGACCTACCCAGTTTTTCACATTTCTGGACGAATTATAGCCTCAGGATACCAAAAAAGTTGTTTTCAGCCATTGGTCCGTGCGTCTGTCTGTCTGTCTGTCTGTGTGTGAACAGGATATCTCAAGAACGGTAAAATCTAGAGACTTGAAATTTGGTACGCGAATTAATTTTATACACCAAACGAACCACGAAACTTTAGGTTGAAATCGGCCGCAAAATGCGGCCGCAGGGCCGCAAATATTGGCCGCAAGCGCCGCTTCTATGATTTGGTTAAAGATACAAAAAAAGTTAGAGAGCAACATTTTCTTAGATTAAAAAAATAATAGGGGTCTTTTCTTATCATTTTTTTGATATCTTGAACTTTTTGGACCTCGGCCCCAATTTACCGGTATTTTGGGGGGGACCCGCATTGACTAACTTTTTTATTATTCATCCTAGATGGGGATTGTGATATATCAAATCTCATGATTTTGAGATGCTGATTACGAATTTGGTTTTTAGCTAACTTTGATTTTTAGCTAACTGTTACCTTTGAGTCACCAGAGGCTTTTGGTCCTGTTCCCATTCCTAATATGATAAGGAAAGTCGTGTGATGTTTACACCCGTTTTTTTTTTTTTTTTTTTCTTTTACAAATTTACGGGTTTAACCCATGTGATTCTTAGTACGATGTGGTCACAAACTCAAATAAATGAGGAAAAATTCATGCACTGAGTGAGATTCGAACCAACGGATCCCTACGCTACCTGGATTACCAGACTAGCGCGTTAACCACTCGACTACCAGTGCACGGTACAGTTCTGTCTCTCATGGATTCAGCCCTGATAATAACTAGGTATGCATTTTTCCAACGCAGTGATACCAGCTGTCGAGGATTGTACTATTTAATTGAAATGTATTGTTTATAATGCAGTTGTTTGTTTTGAAAGAAATGAATGCATTAAAAATGTAAAACTTGTAATTGTTCCTAAAATAATTACAGACTATTCGAATCCAGAATATGTAATCTACAGAATGTACATTATTATTTCGAGATATTATTTGTCACGTTAAAAATACCGCAAAAAATATACGAAGTCTTCGTGTGGAAGAAAAAGGAGGACGAATGTTTCCTAAAAAAAATAGTGATATCATGACAGTAAACTCCTAAATTGGGTCTTGTTTCATTGCTATAATATGAATAAGTTTGTAAAACTCTTGTCATAAACATTATAAAAAAGAAATAAAATTTAAGGCACACCTCATTCGTTTTTCTTGCTACATTATTATACTTGTTTAGTTAATTTATTGCTCTCTTATCACCGAAAGTATTCTTCGTTTCTTCCATAATACAAGTAAAAGTTACCTGTCTTTTCCTGGACACGACTCAGTTTGTAATAATCAGTTAGAAAGGGTAAATAAACAAAAGGAGGTAGCAAGGAGAACGAATGAGGTGTGCCTTAAATTTTATTTATTTTTTATAATGTTCATGACAAGAGTTTTACAAACTTATTTTCAAAGAATCTAGAAGCATACTAGAGCTACAGTGTGAGCTCTAGTATATCTATGCTTCTAGATTCTTTGCCTTCAGCTTCCCTCAATCTCCTTGTTTTTTCATTTGAAACGAGATCTCTGTTTAAAAGTCGCGTAACTTGAAATGAAACTCTTATTTAGCCGAAGGAAGAGAGGTAAAGTTTAACCTTGAGAGGACTGGAGGTCAAGTGAAGAGAGGGTGAAACGTGTGCATGAAAATTTTCAGTCATGATTTTTTCTCTTATTTTTATCTCACGCTGGCTTTCTGCTTCCCTCTCTACATCATTCCCTATTTCTCTCGCTCTTCCTGGTTTATTATAAGTTTCTTCTTTTCAATTACATTTCTTCGCACTATCATCTTTTTTCCTTTGAATACGATGAAAGAGTTGGATGGAAGAGATCGCCACAGGCAATAACCTCGTCCTTTAGGTAGGACATTAGCTCCATTTTCTTTTTTGTTCTTCTTTTTTTGTTCAATCTATTTATTTTTTCTTTATAATTTCATTGTATTTTACTTATATTTTTGTCTTACCTAATAAAGCATACTATAATAATAATACTTTCCCTTTTACTCTCTCTCTTTCTGACTTTCGTTTTTTAAAGAAATCATTTTTGCTCTACCTTCAATTTCTTTTCTATCAATCTCCTCCTCTTTCTCCTGCTCATTTTATTTCGCCTTCTTTCAAGTCATTCTAATATTCTCATTTTGTTACATATCACTTTCTGTATGATATTTTGTTCACTTTCTCTTGCAATTATCTTATCCTTTTCTCTCTCTCCTTCAATTGCCATTTCTCTATTTCTAACTCACGTGTTGTTGCCTGTTTTCTACATCCTCTTCCTCTCTATCTTTCTTTATCTACCTCTCTTTCTCCTTTCATTGTCCACCTATCTCTCCTTTATCTTGTTTTCTCTTATTTTCTCTCTCTTTCCCCCCTCTCTCCTACCCAGTCTCTCTTTCGCTATCTCTATTTATGTTTACACCCATCATATTCATTTTCCCTATCTTTCTCTACTTCTCTTTATCTTTTCTTATATCCCTTCCTTTTCTATTATTCTATTCCTATTTTGAACTTACTTTTTATTTTTCTCTCTTTCCATTCCCTGTAACTGTGTATCTTTCTTTTCCCTTCTAGCTCTCTCTTTTGCCATCTATCTATATGTATCTCTCTCTCTTTATGTTTATTATTATACGCAACATATTCTTCTTCCCTTCTCTCTATCTTCATTTCTTCTCTGTCTATACCCCTCTATATAAACTTATACACAAATAAATAAAGAGGTGCTTTGTTAAACTGTTGTCATAATGAGACTACCTGTCTTGCGCGCTGACAGTCTAAATAAAGCACTACTTATACTCTTTCGCACATTCCTTGTAATTGCACCCAATATCTCCCTTCTCTTTTTCTTTATTTCCTTCATATTCATCAATTATCTCTCTTTTTCTTCCTCTCTCTCTCTCTCTCTCTCTCTCTCTCTCTTTCTATCTCTATCTGTTCTCTATCTTTCTCACATTCTCTAAATTTATACCCAACATATCAATCGTCCCTTCTGCTGTTCTCTCCAACTCTCTCTCTCTCTCTCACTCATTCTCTCTTTCCTTCTACTTTTTCTATCTCTGTTTGTTCTCTCTCTCTCTCTATCTCTCTCTCTCTATCTCTCTCTCTCTATCTCTCTCTCTCTCTGTCCCTCTCTCTCTCTCTTTCTCTCCTACTTATCTCTGTCCCTCTCTCTCATTCCCTCCTACCTTTCTCTGTCTCTCTCTCCCTCTTTCTCTGTCTCTCTTTTTCTCCTACCTCTCTCTGTCTCTCTTTCTCTCCTGCATTTCTCTTCCACTCTCTTTCTCTCCCTGTGTTTGTACTCAATATCTTCATCTTCTCTTGTTTCTTTCTTTATTTCCTCCCATTCTTTTTCTCTTGTCTTTCTTATTTTATTATGTAACTTGTGCTCACGCTGTTCTTCGCAGTTCTCTGTTTCTTCCCTTGTGTTTTTCTGCAAACTCCTTGGAACAAGTTCACTTTACAAGACGTTTCTGTTCAACCCTTTCCAGCACCGGTGGTTTGTTCCCTTGTGATTTTTGCAAAGTCCTTAGAACAAGTTCACTTTACAAGACGTTTCTGGTCAACCCTTTCAAGCACTGGTGGTTTGTTCCTTTGTGTTTTCTGCAAACTCCTTGGAACAAGTTCACTTTACAGACATTTCTGTTCAACCCTTTCCAGCAATGGTGGTTTGTTCCCTTGTGTTTTCTGCAATCTCCTTGGAACAAGTTCAATTTACAAGACATTTCTGTTCAACGCTTTCCAGCACTGGGTGTTTGTTCCTTTGTGTTTCTTGGAAGTTACTGAGAAGGTGTTCAATTTTTTTTTTGGCGTTTCTCTTCAATGTTTTCCCACCACAGTTGGTTTTTGAACTTCTATTCTGGTTTGAAAAACGTCGTTTCTCTTTAGACACTTACTTTAGTTGTGTGTTTGGTTTTGTTTTTTTTTTCGCTGAGTTGTAAAATGTAACTAGACACTCTTCCTTCTTCTTACCTGGTTAAATAAAATAAATACAATGTGCAGTTTTCAAAAAGGTACTTTTGTGCATAACGGGTTAAACTATTTTGGAACGGACCTGTCGACTGCAAGGGAACATAACCAACTCGACTAAACTTATGACAAAACAGACAAATAAACATACATGTTCTTCTATATCATGCAAGACTCGTACATTATTACTTTAAGTAATGTTATTAGAGTAATGCTTTCGGGTGAACATTTATTTTATTCAAGGTCGACAAGAGACAAACACAATGACAAAAAGGGTAAAAGAAGCTTCTTGGCATGCCAAGATCAAGCTCTTGAAGTTATCAGTATATTCTCATCCTTTTTTCTTCATCTGTTTCTTTTCATCTTTCTATCTTTATCAATTTCTTCTCATACTTCTATCTTTATCAGTTTATTTTGATCCTTCTTTCTGCATCTGTTTCTTTTAACCCTTTATCTTTACCAGTTTATTTTCATCCTTCTTTCTGTATCTGTTTATTTTCATCATTATTTCTTTATCAGTTTCTTCTCATTTTTCTTTCTTTATCAGTGTGTTCTCTTCCTTCCTCCTTTATTAGTTTCTTCTCATCCTTCTTTATTTTTATTGCACATCGAGATCCTTAGAAATAACTTTGTGAAAATTTTGCACAAAGTTATTTCAGAAATATTCTCACGACGTAAAAGCATCAGTAGGCTGATATCACCTCGTTTGAATCGTTAGTTATTATTATTTCTGTTGTTAGTTTAACACCTTTTGTTTCCTCATAATCAATTGTTGCCGTTATATTGTCTACACTATCATAGTCATTGTTCTTTCATTTTCGAACAGTATAAAGCCAAAGAGCTTTACACTGTCCCACAAAAACATTTTGCGAAATTGAAAAGAAAAGTTTGGTCAACTTTGTACGTGCCATGTGGGTGATATACAGTATACACACCCTTTGTCTCTCCCTTCTCGTTTACAACCTTTCTCTCTCTCATGATCCCTTTTTATATTGCCTCTACAAACCTTTCCTATTCTGTAGACTTTGGAATGAAATATTTTCTTCCCTCTTCGGCAGAGAAGTAATAACAAAAGAGAAGAACAAGAATAAATGTGCAATTGAAATGGAGAAGAGAGAAAGAGAAAGAAGATTATACAATTGAAAAAGTTGAAGAACAATCTAATAAATCATGCAAAAGTTCTGGAAAAACACACAGAGAGGTCTGAACTGAGAGAGAGAGAGAGTTAGAGAGAATGTAGAAAGGAAAGAGAGAAAGATAGAAAAGACAAACAATAAAGAAGTTCAGGCAGAATATTGGATTTGAGGAAAAACCTTAATCTAGAGCTTTCCCTCCATACATTATGTATGTAAGTGGAAGTAATATTGTAAATGTAAGCTTACATAAATCTGAAAGCTCCACGACGCGACGGTATGGGATAACCATTTCAGAAGTTAAGAATACTAACTGCTTGAATAGTGGTTGTGTAATTTGTATTTTTTAATATACCTGTCTACAAGATTTGAAAATTTAGTTTTCACTACTGTAAAATGTCATGGAGTAAAATATCATGGAGTACATAATTTTTATCTTAGCATGTTATATTATTATTTATTCATATCCCGGAAAACTGTCCTGAAAGAGAAAAGATGATGAGAAAATTAGGATTTTATATTTACTATGAATTGCATAAACACCAACAGACTGACTAAATCGTGGACATGATGGGGCATTAGACATTTGATTGTGGATAAAATTGTGTGTCAAGTTAATGATTGAATCTGTCATTTAGTAATCATGCAATTGGACTTGACTAAATTTTTTTGAAAACATTGGAGAAATATCGAAAATGAAAAGACTCAATAGAAAAGGATACGAGCATATACCTTGCGGTAGCATGCTCGGCTTGCACTCTGGGGTCGATTTTTTTCCGGCTCTGTACTTTGGATGTCGGGGCCTACAATTGAGGACAATTTTATTAGTGGAGTTGTGGCGGCATTACAAGATTGATGTTGGAATATGATGGTTGGTGGTTGAAGATATGATGCATAAGCATTGCTTCTTCATACATATATTATTATGCATACATAATAACTTCATCAAATTTGAAAAAGTACTATGAATTTTAAAATTCCAATCAAATTTTAAGACATATCTTTAAAATTGTCAATTTGAATTGTATAATTTCAACAAACTACACATACACCATACACTACACACTGGACATGGAAGGGGCCCAGAACAATGGTTCTGGGCGTCCAAAGGGTTCACCCATATCAATCCTTCCACCACCATGACATCACACATGGACACGGAAAGTAAACTAAGTAAGCATTACTTCTCGTAATGTTGATGCTACCCACTAACAATTGTGACATGTGAACTAGCTCTTTACCTTTTTTGAAAGAAATAGTGATAAAACGGAATGAATATTTGAAGAAAGAGAGATGCAGCATTTGAAAGGTGTTCTCAGTGTCATCTCTTCTGAAGACACCTCAGAAATCCGCACGTATTCAGTTTCTTGAAAAGTTTCGTCTCCCAACTCTGTTATACCTCAACTATTCGTTTCCTTCATCGCATCACTTCCTCTTGTCATCATCAGCAAGTCCCTGTCAACGACAAGGCAGACACTGCAGACAGTGATTGGTTACATCGTTGAAAAATAACACAGAGAAGGTTAGATACCCCAGTGTATAGGTACGAGGAAGATAGAGCATAGTGACAGTAGTATTGTCATTAGTAGCAAACAAGATTAAAAAATATTTGAGGCGCCGAGTTACGACCAAAAACTATGTACGACAATGCCTCATTGTATAGATTAGGGTTGGATAAATATATCTAGGGAATAAATCTAATCTTTATCAGTATTGCAGCAAAAACAATGACCAACACAGCCAACAGTAATAGCTTTCAAGTCCAATAAAACGGCAACAATAACAACAAGGAAGGACATTGCACTAGAACAGCAAGGTCTGCTACAACACCTTTCCAAAATATTCCAAACAATCAAGCAAGGCAATGAGCTGGGACTAGCGAGACAAACATGGATAATGAGGGCGAGGAGGAAGTGAATAGCGCGATGTTGATTTTGTATAATGGATTGGATGATGTGTTGTCACAAGCTTCGCGTAGCTTTGGCGTTTCAAATTTAACGGAACATTTCACTGACGAAAAAGAGAACTGTGGTGAATAAAATATTGCAACATATCTTTTGCATTGTTCACTCTATGTATTGTTCTCAAAGCTGTTTGACCAATAAATTTAGGTGTAGGTTTATCATATTGACTTGAGTATGGTTGTAAAAGAAACTTTAACTGCTTTTAAGTACTTTTATTAGGTTTGATCGTTTTCAAAAGTTACGAAAGACTCAGAGTAAATGAATTTATTGCTATAATTACCATCTGTAAGGTATCAGAAATCACAGTCACATTATTCCTATACGTTTTTCAATTGCTGGTATTGTTTAAAGAATCTTTTTTTTTTTCTTTGACAGTACTCTAAATGCATTTTTCGGATTTAAAACAGTTGGAAATATCTTTAAGTAGAAAGCTAGAAGAACGTTCGAGATTGACCTTAAAAGAGAGGATAAATCTTTGAATGCTTTACGTACCGGAATATAGTGCTCGTTTGTTAGTCAGACCATGTCATCAAAATCCGGAATTGCATCTTGTGCTTTGAGCACATAAACAGTAGTTGAACACGGAGTCTCATTGCAAATGATATCATGCATGCATGGAAATGGAAGAGAGGAAAATCTTGTATCCAAAGAAGTGGAACAGTAGGAGGATGTTTACGAGGTGAAAGAGAAAGACCTCAGAGAGAGAGACAGGATTAGAAAAAGAAGAAAGAGAGGAATGATGAGGTAAAAATGGAGGAGAGAAAGAAGTGCACTCTGACAAGTACAGAAAAAGGAATGGAAGATAAGGTAAAACAGAAGAAGAGTTGGGAGGAGAGGTAGAAAGATATAAGACAAGAGGAAACTACACCGTTGGGTGTTGCATAAAAAAAAGCTGAACAACATTCTGGACTCTTTCCAAGGCAAAGCATAGCGGACATTCTCTTGTTGGCCAATTAGTGTTAAAAAAGGGTTGGGTGGAAGAGATTGCCACAGGCAATAACCCCGCCCTTTAGGTAGGACATTTCTCTTTTTTTTTCGTTCTTGTATATATGTTTAATCTTTTTGTTTTTCTTTATATTTTATTGTGTTCTACTGTATATATTTTTTGTTCTATCTAATAAAGCTTAAAAAAAAAAAAAAAAAAAAAAAAAGATATGAGGGTTCCCATGTGCAGTTTGGACTCGGGAAAAGCTCTTGCAATCTCATTTCATGCATTTTAAATCACTGGTCATTACGAAAAATTTCAATCTGATTAAAAATGTAAAGTTGTAAACTTTTGGCTCGCTGCATAGCTCTCTTCAGTAAGTTCCTCTGCCAAGATTATTTTCTTTTATTATAATTCTAATACTCTGGTGTACAATGAGATCTTAATAAGTATTTCATTTTATCGTGCTGATAAATTTCTAATATTGGAAATCGGAAGTGTTTCTAATATTGTATTCGTTTTTTCAACAACAACAAAAATATTTTTTCTCTCATAGTTTCTTTCAACTTCATTTAGGAAAGGGTCCTTAGGTATTGTTTACTTAGATAATTATCTTTTTGTCAGCTCGTTTGTTATCTCTGATATTTTTTGTTGTTGTTAGGAAACCTATTTTACATGCATTCTTTAAAATTTAATCTTAAAGGCTAGTATTTTTACTGATCAGCTACATATGTGTGATTCCCATTATGTTGGTGGTTGAACTATTATTGAAGATTGATTTTTTTTTTTTAAAGAAAAAAAAATGCAATTCCAGATATGTAGAACCACTAAATTCCTCAATATTAGATCTTCAAACTTTCTTTGGAGTTGTATTCTACTTCAGGAAATCCTGTAATCTTTCCACGAGAACATTTGTCACACGAGAATCCATTCAATTTTCCATATCTTCTAGTACAAGGGATTATTCCCGTTTCTCCGGATAAACTGTTAAATTTTCGCACATAAAACATTTAATGCTCTTTCCAGTTTCATATTTCATTTTCTTTTTTGTGCAAAATGTTTTGCTCTTTTTTTTTTTTTTTTTTTAAGAAAAAGTACTTGCGCATAATGTTTGGGTACATTTTTTGTTTGTAAAATTCATGTCTTTTTCATGAGCAGAATTCTTAATATTAGTGATAATTTCAGATGTTTTTATGACTTTGAAATAGAAATAGTATGGAAGATATTCATTTAAATGGATCTAAATGCTCTTTGCTCTATAGTTATTATACAATTATACCATATCTTTTCATTGTATGTACGAAGTCGAAGATTGATTAAAATTTTACCTATGAAGATGGAGCAGCCATAAATTATTATATTGTTGATTAATGAAAAAAAAAAAAAAAAAACCATCATATTTATTGAAGCTTACAAATTAGGTTGTATTGTATATGTTCACATTTCTATTTATTTTTAATTTGTTTTATATATATATAAAAAAACAAAAACTTGTGCAAAAAACTGCACACAATCATTAAAAAAGCTGGCTCCTAGTTACTACACAATCAAAGTTCACTTCTAAATAACCCTGTGCATGCAGGAAATTAAACTCTGACTCAAAGAAGAGGAAATTAGAGCTTCCATAAACATGTTTGTTTTTTGTTCTTTTTTTTTCTTTCTCAAAGTACACAATGTTGTATCCATTTTAATAAACTCATAGATATCTATTTTATCTTTTTTTTTGTGATAACTCTGAATTTATGCAATTGGTTTAGTATATATGATTTTTTGTGTTTTTTACAATGTCTTTTTTAATGCATTCAAGTTTTCTTTTTGTAAACATTTTCACAACTTAAGTTGTAGTTTTATTTAAAAGTTTTATGTACAAAAAATTGATAAAGTTAAAAAAAGTTAAAGTTACTCGTATAATATTTGTGATAATCACTTTCCTGATATTAGAACTACTCACACTTGCTTTGCAGAATCTACGCTGAAAACGGTATTAGAACCACCGACCTCCAGGTTACGAGTCCGCCGCCATTGATCAAGCTACTGAGTTTGGCAAAAAAATGATATAATTGTACATGGGTACAAATCACAAATATGGATGTTTAAGAAATTTATACATAAATTGCAATTTAAAAAACTAAAATCTTAAACAGAGATAAAACCTTTTCTTATAGCATTTACCATCATCATAACAATATCTACTAACTTTGACTATAATCATGACAGTAACATCTACTATCATGTCGTTGTTACCTTGCCCTCTTTTATCATTGATTTTAATATTAGAATCATTATTCGCATTATATTCATCATCTCCACCGTCATAAATATCATCATTATCCATATCATTTTTGTTACCATCACTCTTGTTAACATTCTTACCTCACCCTCACCCATTGTTACCTGTTTCATCATTGCCACCATCATCATTGATTTTAATATTTTTTTTTTTTTTTGTGGGGAGATAGGGGAAAAAATCTTTAAAAGACACTTATATGTATAAGTAGTGTGGGATTTACACCCACTAAAAAACCCATCTCCCCATTTTAGAGACAACATACCCGGAACCGTTTGTTGAACATTACTTCAGGCATGTTGTCCCATGGCTCTCCCGTAGTTAACTTAGGGTGCCACATTTCTCCTGTCGTCTCTCTCTTTCTCGTTGATGATATGTCGCACCATTTTCTCTATCTCATTCCAATCTCTCTTTGTTTCCAGCATCTTCTCCACGATGTTGTCTGGGGTCAGGATTCCTACAGTTCTACAACAGCTTTCTCGTTGGCTCTTGAAGTGTACGCATTCAAAAACTGTGTGCTCTGGGTTGTTCATCTCGTGTCCACAGTATTTACATTTTGGATCTCGTGTCTTCCCGATGATATGCTGAAACTTTCTGAAATGGCCACATCCTGTTAAAAACTGACACAGCTCGTAGCTTACTTCTCCGTGGCTTCGGTTTGTCCAGGTCTTTACATCTGTGATGAGTCTCTTGGTCCATTTAGCTTTCGATAGTTGTTCCGTCTCCCATTTGATCTGCCATTCTCTCATCATTTCGTCTTGAATTTCTCTTATTTGCTCTTCTTTCTCTTCTATGTTTTCAGGTCCCTTATGTATTTCATATATGCTGCATTTCATCTTTATCATTAAATCCATTGGTAAGGAACCAGATATGACTTGCAGAGCTACGGTCGCTGATGTCCGATACGCCCTACAGAGCCTCAGCATTACTTTCCTTTGGACTTGTTCGAGGAGGTTCAAGTATTTTTTCCATTGTATCACACTTCCCCACACAGGTACTCCGTATAGCAGCGTAGAGTACACGACGCTGGCCAGGATTTTCCTCTTTGGATTTTCTGGTCCTCTCAAGTTCGGCATTATTCTGCTCAGCATACCGGCCACTCTTCCAGCTTTAGTTGTAACATACTTCACATGTTCCCTCATTTTCAAATTTTCGTCGAACATAACCCCTAGGTATTTTGCACTTTTTTTTTGATTTTATTGTCATATCTTCTATCTTTAATATTGGAATCATTATTTGCATTATATTCATCATCTCCACCGACATAAATATCATCATTATCCATATCATTTTTGTTACCATCACTCTTGTTAACATTCTTACCTCACCCTCACCCATTGTTACCTGTTTCATCATTGCCACCATCATCATTATTTCAATATTAAAATCTTTATTATTATTATTAGTTGTATCATATTTATCATCATCACGTTCACGTTCAAAGTCAGCCGTTTTTCAAGCTTTAGAACACAGGACGGTTAGCCTTTAGCAATTTAGACCAAAGGTAAACTCCTTTATGTCTCCTGAGCCTGAGCGTCATTTTTCATCTCTCCCTATTCCTCTCTCACTCTTGCTTTCTTTCTCTCTCTTTCTTCTCTCTCTCCCTCCCTATTCCTCTCTCACTCTTGCTTTCTTTCTCTCTCTTTCTTCTCTCTCTCCCTCCCTATTCCTCTCTCACTCTTGCTTTCTTTCTCTCTCTTTCTTCTCTCTCTCCCTCCCTATTCCTCTCTCACTCTTGCTTTCTTTCTCTCTCTCTTCTCTCTCTCTCTCTCTGTGTCTCTCTCTCCCTATTCCTCTCTCACTCTTGTTTCTTTCTCTCTCTCTATTTCTTTTCTCTCTCTGTCTCTCTCTCTATTCCTCTCTCACTCTCACTTGCGCTCTCTGTCTCTCTCTCTCCCTATTCCTCTCTCACCCTTGCTTTCTTTCTCTCTCTCTCTTTCTTCTCTCTCTCTCTCTGTTCCTCTTTCGCTTTCTTTCCGTCTCCCTCTATTTTTCTCTATCTCCCGTTTTTTGTCTTTCTCTCTTCCTCACCTTTCTTGTGTCTCTCTCTTTCTCACCTCTCAAAGAAAGAGACAGAAAGCTCTCTTTCTCTCCTTCTTTCTGTCTCTCCCTCTCTATCTGACCCCTTCTTTTTTCTTTCTCTCTCCTCTTTCTCTCTTTTTATATCTCTCTCTCTCTTTCTCCTACCTTTCTTGCTTCTTTCTTCAAGTCTCGTCTCGCACCCTATGCTTGTCTTTTTCATTGTCTCTTTTTCCCTTTTAATTCTCTCTTACTCTCACTTTTCTCCTTCTCCCTAGATTTCTTTCTTTTTTTCTCTCTCAACCCTTCGCTGATTTCTTTTATTTTTCTCGTCTCGTCCTTTTCCCTTTCAATCTTTTCTCCTCCATTTTCTTCTCTTCTTCTCTATTACTCTTACTTGTATCCTTCTCTCTCTCTTTCTCTCTCTCAACTCTTTCTCTCTTCTATTCTCTCCTTCTCCCTTTGTTTCTTTCTCTCTCAACTCTTTCTCTCTTCTATTCTCTCCTTCTCCCTTTGTTTCTTTCTATCTCAACTCTTCCTCTCTTCTATTGTCTCCTTCTCCCTTTCTTTCTTTCTCTCTCAACTCTTTCTCTCTTTTATTCTCTCCTTCTCCATTTGTTTCTTACTCTCTTACCTCTTTCTTTCTTCCCCCGGGGTGCGTGTGTTTCTTTCCCGTGAGTTTAAATTACTTTCCACATGTTTTGTCATTTCGCTAGATTGTCTCTCATATTTCATCTTCCATCTCTCTCTCTCTCTCTCTCTCTTCTCTCTCTTTCACCTACACACACACACCCTATCTATCTCTCTCTCTCCTTGGTGACCATCAGTGCAGTAGAAAGGTGCGTATACATCAACCATATTTTCTTGTTTTTTTTTCATTTAAAAAAATACAAAGCTTTTCTTTTTGGGGTTCAACGACCCTTTCTAAATATGTTGTATTCTAAATTTGGTTACTGTTGTTAGTAGTCACCGTGGCCGAGTGAGTTAGCGCGCTAGGCACCTGGGTTCGATCCCAAGCGGGGTAGGAATTTGTCTGTTCTGTACTTGGATGTTCGGGGTCCACTCATATCTCGTGAGGAAAAATGAGTTGCTGCTTTGATGTGAAGCAGCGACCAGTGGCAGAATCATAGGCAAAAAATAATATGAGATATTGTAAAGTACAGTGGTAAAGTCTTATAATTCTGCGCTACCCACTATAATTGTGACATAATTACACAAAGAAAAAATATTTTTTTTTATTATTGGTTACCGTTGTTTGTAAGGGATAGACTGTTGATGCACAGCATGTGGACGCACCTCGGCACTGACTTCCTGTGTCAGTGTGTCTGGCTCTGTGAACGGTCCTTTCCCCATATCCTTTTCTGGCTAAGCGAACACTGTCCACACTCTCACTTATCATTTTGGACAGTTCATAAAGTAATTGCTTTTTCTTCTCTCTCGTTGATTTACGTTGTTGTTTTTGTAGCGGCGTAGCTTACGTCAGCGACTCAGCGAGCTTGTACACTGCGTCTCTACAGCGATCTCTTTTTTTAATATTATTTATTTTTTTATTTTTTTATGGACACAACATCATTTAGAGCACTTGATATAGATATTAGGATATGAAGTGTACTAGGACCAAGCCACAAATGTAAATCCTTATGCATATGTTGATTATTTTAATTAATTGTCTAGTTTTTTTTTTTTAATTAATCTCTTTAGAGCACTATTTAAGTAGCCAAACGACAATACTAATGTGCTAACAGTACAATGAAAATTATAATTAGGCTTATAAAGTAGTATAATTATACAATTACTAAATATAAACCAAAGCATTTTAATTGGGCAATATTCCTTATCACTACTAATCAATAGTTTTACATAATTTACAGGTGTTTTTTTAAATAACATATTTTATCATAAATTAAAATAAAGGTCGAAAATGCGGCGTGTGTGTTGGGAACAATGAAGAGTACAGCAGATATGCGGGAGGTGTTTTATGTACGAGTTAACGAATTTTTGTATTTAATTAAAGCTATTTGAGAAAAATTTTAAATATAAACTGAACTTTATTTTATTTATAAAATTAATAAAATAACAATAAATAATAGCAGCGATCTCTTCATCTCTCTATTTTATTAGTGTTTTTTGTCAACCTTCTCTTTTCCCCTGCTATATTACCTCTGGCGCTGACCAATTGACCATACTATTTCTTAACTCTTGCTGTGCAATTACCACAAATAAAGTTTGTTATTAAGTGCATAAGGCTATAACCCGCGTTTTAGTTAGGGAAACATGTTCTATATTTTGTGCTTTCATTATTAAATTGACATATTTGTTCCCATTTTAATGAAAAAATTAATTTGAATATTTAACAATATGCCCAGTTAAGATTAATAAAGGTTGAATAATAATAAAACAAAAAGTCGAGTGGAGTGAGAGAGAGAAAGAAAACAGTAAAATCAAATGAAAGCGAGAAATATCACTACTCTTAACCTCATGCCATGGAAAGGGTTTTCCGGGGAAAATGCTTGAGAATTATTTATTACCGTTCGAACATGTGGGATTTTTTCCAGATCACCAAGTTATGATTGTTTCTCTGCATTCCAGCATTTTTTTCCTCGCAATTTATGTCTTTCTAATGTTAGATATCATAGATACCTGTATTTATGTTGGATTTTACCGACCTCAGTAGCTTGATCGATAAGGCGGCGGACGTGTAACATGAGCTCAGTGGTTTTATCCAGTATTCGGCGTGATCTAGTAAGTGGAGTTTGAAGTGATACCACGGACAGTGATTAAACGATAATATTTAATACTAACTTATTTTGATTTTTGAATCACTTCTAGTTGGAGAAAAAAATACATGTATCGGGAGAGAAATGATAAGTATAATATGTAGACTTATTATTAGAATTGTAATAATAAAACTCTTTAGTGGAAGGTAACCACCAGACGAGGTTAATGCTCAAAGCATTTAATACTACGTAACCCTCAGAGTCTTATTATTATTTGGTTACATACTCAAATTAATGAGGAAAAATTCATGCACTGGTTGGGATTCGAACGAACGGATTCCTACGCTACCTGGATTACCAGACTAGTGCGTTAACCACTTGACTACCAGTGCACATTAATAGATGTTATAATTGTAGAGTATAGTCGATTCTTCGATCAAAGTGCAAAGATAAATAGAAAAATTAAAGACATTCATTTGTTCATGTAATTGATATTATGATTGATAGGAATGCTCCACCAAAGGTGATTGCCACGATCTAATTTTCAAATAAAATATCAATTTATTTATTTTTTAATATCCCTTTCTGTTTTCCCCTCTCTTTCTCGTTCAAATCCCACTATGAATTTTCATTTTGAGAATTAAAAAAAAAAAAAAAATTAATGACATACCATTACACCAAAAAAAAAACTCTGGCCTAAGCTTTAATTCTATTTGGGCATTTTGTTTTTATTATCTTTATATGAACCAGTTATATCAGTCAACCACTAATAAATAAATAACATAAATAAATGAACCTTTAGCCAGCGTCCGATGGCATGTTGAATATCACCGGTTCTTCAGAACACCGAAGTTAAGCGACATCCAGCGAGTTAAGATTGGATGGTGACCATTCAAATTCTAATTCTCGTGACGCTGGCTTTTCCCGGCCCCACTCAGGCTGGGTGAGGTCAATGTGAGTAGCAGGTTTGTGAGTTTCCTGCGAATGGAGGGTAAAACCCCCGTCGTGATATGACCATGGCAGTTGAAAGCGACGTTAAACCCACTTATAAAAAAAAAAAAAATTGAACCTTTATTTGGAATAAATTAGATACAAATATTACAATTAAAAAATAAATTAACAATACCTAATTAATATATGTAGTATACCTAATCCAATTCAGCGTTTACTGAGGTTTCTTATAATATGAACCACTAAAACAGCGAAAACTAACAGAGTGTACAAAACAATACATGTCCGTTGATTGCTTTTCAGCTGACAATTTTTGGATTTGTCAGCACATAGTAAACCATGTCCCGGTATTCAGTGGTAAACGGGCACTCTGGAATCAGAGATACCAGGTCGCGGTTCGAAACCCAACCGGACATGACAAGTTATCCTCCCATTTGGGTTTTTGAGTACATAATAATACGGCTTACTCCTGGAATAATAGGACTTTAATAGTCCTAATCGGACAGTATAAATAGAACGATATTATTATTTAAAGGTAAAATTCATTTTTTTTTTTGCTTCTAAGTTAATATAATGAGGAGACGTTTCAGTGTATCTCACTATTACTATAACTAGTATGTTAAAATTATATCTATCTCCCTTGCCTTTATCCCGTATTAGCTTATGTTCGCTATTGGCGTCGGCATTGTTCAACCTCATGTTTGAGGTTGGTAGGGTGGAGCACGTTTTTTATGGCTGGATGCCCTTCCTAACGCCAATAGTATGTTAAAATTAATTGTTTAAAAATTTCCCCACAAGATGACACGTTTACCCTATTCCCCAATTTCACCGCAGCCCTAGTAGGAAAGAACAGTACAGTGAACAGACCATCATTATTTATTTACACTTTTTTGTTATAAGAAATAATAATCCATTTTCATCTAAGGTTTTTTTTTGTTTTGTTTTTTTTTTTTTTTTTTTTTTTTTAAGGAGAATAAAATAGAACGAATGATTAAAAGAAAAATCCTTTCTGGATTGAAAATAAAAGAAAATGGCGCACAAAGGGAAAACTTTTGTACAAAAGGGAATACGGAAATCAGTAACGAGACAGATACGGATTATTTCCCTGTTAAATTCCCTTTCGTTCCCATTACGTAAAAGCGAGATAATGGGACTTTTTCAGAGTTGAATTAAAATGTCCCTTAAAACAATTTATTTTCTAAATTGATTTTTTTTGATGTTTTTGAACAATTATTTTTAAGATTCGAATTGAGTGTTTTTATTTATTTTCACTATTGCACTGCTAGGTATAGGATGTTGCAAAAGTTGTTGCTGTTTTAGTTTAAGATGATTCATGCATTGGGTTCATTCGGTACACGTTGTAGACTCCATTCGCTGGGAACTCACAAACTAGGAAATAGAATTTAAAGTTATTTTGAGAAAATTCTTTCCTATACATTCTAAACTGGATATAAGACATCTCAAAGAACCATAGTTTTTTTTCCTATAATCCCGGTTTCTCTTATGAAGAGGTAATTTTGACCTGGAAATCAGTATCCAGATCCGAATGTATTTATAAAAACCTTTTTAATGTACCTATTTCATGATTGAAATCATGACATAGGTCAGAAAAACATACCTAACATTATTATGTTCATTATTTTAAACCCCAATTCAGCACGAATTATTTTAAAAACCAGAACAACATATTGAGAAATACAACATATCTTGTAAGTTAATTCGGTCCTGGTCTCAGTTCTGTGCACTTTTCTTGCAGACTCAAGTATGAAGAACTCACGAATGGGCGTGTCTTAAGCAGAATGCTGACTTGTTATTCCCAATGCTGACCTTCTTCTCGTTCTTCCCAACTAGGTTACAACTTCATATCCTGACTGGTTATACTTAATGCATCCTCCTATCTTTAATGCACTGAACATTAATCACTACCAATGTATCTATTAGTGCGGTACAAAGACTTAAAAAAGTACAAAGACTTACAAATACAAAGACTTATAGAGTACAAAGAACTATTTCCAAGTAAAGAAAGAAATACTCTGTAGATCGGAGGGGGATACATTGCTAATAAAGAAGACTCAAGTAAAGAATGGCAAAGGCAATCACTCGGGCGTGTTCAAGGATCCGGCTGACTTATTGTTCTGATACCTGACCGCATTGTACCCAATGCTGATTTGATTGTTAACCCACTAGGTATTCATTGTACCTAATGCTGACTTAAGTTTCCACCCATAGCACAACATATTCATTGTAACTTATGCTGACTTAGTTTCCACCCATATCACAAGGTATTCATTGAACCTAATGCTGAATTACAGCTGTATTTATAAATAGAGAATTTGTCTGAGCAATGTCTCAAGCAAGATATTGGCCAATAATTTTAAAGGAAATCGTTCTTGAGACATTTATCAGGCGGCGTTTTCTGTTCATAAATGCGGCAATTAGTTTCCTCCCATATCACAAAGTATTCATTGTACCTAATGCTGACTTGAGTTTCCACTCATATCAAAAAGGTACTCATTGTACCTAATGCTGACTTGAATTTCCACCCATAAAACAAAGTATTCATTGTACCTAATGCTGACTTGAGTTTCTACCCATATAACAAAGTATTCATTGTAACTAATGCTGACTTGAGTTTCCTCCCATATCACAAGGTACTCATTGTACCTAATGCTGACTCGAGTTTCCACCCATGCAACAAATATTATTCGTTGTAACTAATGCTGACTTGAGTTTCCACCCATATAACAAAGTATTCATTGTACCTAATGCTGACTTGAGTTTCCACCCATATCACAAGGTATTCATTGTACCTAATGCTGACTTGAGTTTCCACACATATAACAAAGTATTCATTGTACCTAATGCTGACTTGAGTTTCCACCCATATCACAAGGTACTCATTGTACCTAATGCTGACTTGAGTTTCCACCCATATCACAAGGTAGGTATTGTACTGACTTTTGTTTTCTTCGAAATATTTGGTAATGCGACGTATGTTTTTCTTTGCAATATGTTGGCATTGTATACAGGGTGTTGAGTGTACAGTAGTTTCCTGTTTTTAAAGTTTTAGGTTTCTTGCGCTTACACTAGAAGAGAAAAAACCCAGTACCTTTAACAGACCTATGGGGTGAATATTGTTTGCTCCACATTTTTTTTTTTTAATAATTTTTTTAACCTTTGATCTTGTCAATTTCAGGACCCCGATACCTAATGCATTTTAGCTTTATTCTATTTCTTTGTATTTTTTTTATATTTACATTTTATTTTTTTTGGTCCTGGGGGGAAACACAAAACCTTAATAATAAGAATATAAAGCATCACATACTAATTATTTCAGAAATTAATCTCCAACTAATCACCTCAGAATTCAGGCCAAACCTTCCGTTACCTGAGTCTTGACGCGTGGGCCACCCAGTATAGTTGAAATATCAGTACAAAAGATTTGATACAATGCAATATTTTTGTAAAAAAATATATTTGCCAAACCTCTCTCTCTTATTCTTTCTCTCTCTCTTTCTCTTTTTCTCTCTATCTCTTTCTCTCCCCTGGAAACATGACAGCCGGAAACAGAGTTGACATGTGCCCTGACTGGCTCTGGATTATCCCTTACTAGCTTTCCTCCCTCTTTTGATATATCTTTCTATTTCTCTCCCTCTTATGATATCTCTTTCTAATTCCCTCCCTCTTATGATATCTCTTTCTATTTCCCTCCCTCTTATGATATCTCTTTCTATTTCTCTCCCTCTTATGAGATCTCCTTCTATTTCCCTCCCTCTTATAATATCTCTTTCTATTTCCCTCCCTCTTATGATATCCCTTTCTATTTCCCTCCCTCTTATGATATTTCTTTCTATTTCCCTCCCTCTTATGATATCTCCTTCTATTTCCCTCCCTCTTATGATATCTATTTTCCTTCTTCTTATGATATCCCTTTTTAACTTTCCTCCCTCTTATGATATCTCTTTCTATTTCCCTCCCTGGTGACATCCAAATAATTTCCCTCGTGACAAGAGAAAAGAGAAATATCCCGATTTCAGCAATTTGGGTCAGAAGCGTGGGTCGACGAATTTTCTGAATTTTTCGTGTTGATAAATTGCGCTGGTGGAAAAGGAACAGACCTCAGTAGCTTGATCAATAAGACGACGGACTTGCAAACCGGAGGTCGGTGGGTCGAATCCCAAGGATACCGTAACGAGGATACCTTCCGGTGCGCTTGTGTTGATCCAGCACGTAAATGGGAAGTATGGGCAGTCTACAACACAAACCACAAGCGTCTACAGGAGCTCCTGTTCCACGGCTACGATAGAAAAAGAGGCTTGTGAAACACTCATCTCATTAGTGTTTTCTTCTTATAGAAAAAGCTGCTATATTCTATTAATGTCCTTGGGTTTATATTTACAGCAATTCGTATGAGTGAATTTATAAGCATGAAAATATTAACTTTCAACACAAAATATGAGTGTAAAGTACATTTACGGAATTCATCATATTTTTGTTAAAAATGCACGTTCCTATTTTTGTTAAATGACTGTATTATACAATACTGTGTGGTAGTGGAAGTGTGGAGGAGGAGAGATCGAAATATATTTGCATTTTTTTGTGAAAATTATGAAAGTTTTGTTTATATTTTGTAAAAAAACCTGCTCATCAGAGAGACTGAAACACCCAGGTGCTTACAGGCGACAGCTCATTTCAAATTCCGGTGAATATTTTCTCGAAATTTTGTAATTTGTTGAAATGAAAACTTGTTTATAATGATGACACAAAAAAATACTATTTTTTTACTCGCTTTGTTTTTTTTTGTATATTGTCAAAGTAGGACAAACGGTCTCATTAGATAAACAGTTTGTTATTATAACACTTTACTGTGGTTATAGTGGACTTTTTATGATGTTTGTATTGCTTTTAATGTATTTAAATTTAATTCGACCATTTTCAACACATCAGTTGAAAAAAATTGAATGGCACGTTGAATACAACTGTTTTGTTTCATATTACAAAAAATGTAATTTGTATGAAAATAAAATATAGTGTGTAATATATAAAAAAAAAACACAAAAATAGATATGAATGGAGCCTATATATTGAATTTGGGCATCCATAGGATACTCTAATAAAAGAGAGAAAGAGAGAGGGAGGGAACGGGGTTTAAAGAGAGAGAGAGAGAAAGTGATAGATAAAAAGATAAAAAAAATCAGAATCTAACCTTAACACAGAGAGAGTGTGAAGAAAGAAAAGTAAAAAGAATAGATACAGAAAAGAAATAAGTAAAAGAGAGGTAGGGAGGGGATCAAAAGAGAGAGAGAGAGGGGGAACGGAGTTTTAAGAGAGGGAGAGAGAGAGGGAGTGAGTGGTTTGAAATGGAGAAAGAGAGAGAAAGAGAGTAGAAAAAGAGATGGAGTGAAATTAAGGACAGAAAGAGCTCATAAAACTTTAAGAGAAGAAGATAAGAGAAATTTTAAGTAAGGAAAAGAGACAGAGAGAGAAGAAAAAGAAAAGGGTGAAAGATAGCAAATGTGAGAGAGATGGTGAAAAATTTTGAGTGTGACAGAGAGAAAGAAAGAGAAGAGGTATGGAGGTTTAGAAAAAAAAATTGAGGCAAAAAAGAGAGAAGGAGATAAAATAAAATAAAAACTAAACCGAAGAAATAAATCTCGAATCGCTAAAAGTGTTAACAATAAAGGCCCTTCGGTTGTAAAACTTGGGATCGTGAAGGGTTAAGAGTGAAGTGGGACTTTTCCAGAGAAGTGCGGAAGGTCCCTTCAATCTAAAAGCCCCCCCCCCCCTCCCCCCCAAATCTTGAGTCCTTTGAAACATTTTAATGTTTATTTCCAAGTTTGGCTTTCGAAAACTTTTAGTTTTTTTTTTTGAAACTTGGAGGTTTTTATTAGTTTTATTTCGCGTCGTAAAAAAATCAGCAAGAGTATTAATAAATTTTCCATAACCTCATTTTTGTATATGAAAGATCAATATTATTTTATGTTGAGAAATGCCTCAACATTGCTTATAGCATCAGTGACAGGTCGAAAACCGATTCAGCGGGCTATCACGATGGCGCTTTCCAAAACCGAATTTTTAGAAAGGAAATGCTGGCGAAAACAACGACAGCAACAGAGGTACTGATCCGAATCCACTGCTTTGTCCTGATAATATTTTTCATCTTTCTATCATTTTCTCTGTAATCGCTTAGTTCAGGCACACGAACCCATCTTCAGGTTAAGGTGCCAATTGTCTGGGCCGGCGAACCGCGTAACCTATCTAATATTATCATAAATTATCGGGTATCATTTTCTAGAATATACAGGGTGAACTCAGGATTCTAAGTGAAGTGAGAGTTTCAAAAATGTAAAGTATTTGAGTGATATAATAATAATAATAATAACACTCTTTAGTGGAAGGTAACCACCTGGTGAGGTTAATACTCAAATCATTTTCTACCACCTAACTCTCAGAGTCTTATTATTATGTATGTACCAGTGTTCCTATAGTTTTTTTGTGGTGAAGTACAAGGCCTCTTCACAATTTTTGTGGGTAGCGCATCATTACTAAGAGCCTCCTTTACTTTTTCGAATTATTCTATTACATTATTTTCTTTTTACTCTGGTAATGACGCCAGTGGTAGTTACTCATACAAATAACTACTCATTTTTCCTCACGAGGTATGAGTGGACCCCGAACATCCAAGTACAGAGCAGACAAATTCCCTTTTTTATTAAACTTCATTACTTTCCTTATCCTATAGAAAGGAAAGTAATGAGGTATTATTCGGAAGAACACCTTCCGACGTCTCAAGGAGCAGACATCGATGCCACTATTGCAGTTTCATCCTATTTATAGTAAAGTTTTGAAAAGTTATCATATTTGTGTTAATCACTTTCGTGATGTCACAACTACTTAAACTCGCTTTTCTAAAACTACGCTGAAACCGGGACTTGAACCACCGACCTCCAGGTTACAAGTCCGCCGCCTTATCAATCAAGCTACTGAAGTCGGTTCCTATTTATAGTAGTAATAATAATAATATAGCCTTATCTATACTGTCCTAATGTCCTATTATTATGTGGAAAATCCCATATGGGAGGATAACTTGTCATGGCTGGGTTTCGAACCCACAACCTCTGAAATCTTTGGATTCACGGGACAGACTGCGGCCCTAAACCATCCTGTATGAATTTTCTAACCTGTAACGGACCTGCGGATTTCGCCTATGAATCTACAGTGGCACACTTTCTGCATCATGACTTCGCCTAATTATATCACGCCAATTATCCATGCCATTTCTTCATCTATGCACCTATACAGGGTGTACAGGTTTTTTATATAAAATTTCAGAATCAATTCTAGGAGACACTTTAAAGACAAAAATAATCTCTCATCTTTTTTCGAAAAATGCCGTCGAACGAGGATATGAACAAAATAAGAACACAGTTTTGAAGGCACAATATATGTACAAAATGTTCAGTTTTAGGTATTTCCTTGGAATTTTTTAGGTATTTACTTCCAGCCTCCGTGGCTTTTTTTAATGGTTTTTTTTAACCTTGTTTAAACTGCCGAGGTAAGACTAAAAAGTCCCTTTACTCCAGCAGTCAAACAGGTCGTATATATTTTATAGGATAAATATTTTACAATTTAATATGCGACTACTGCCCGTAGTCCAGAGTTCCCGAGTTCGACTCCCGGTTGAAGCAGACTTTTCTACGAAAATTCTGTTCCATCCATACAAGTGAGGCTGGCGTTTTCGGCCTTACTAAAGGTGTGAGGTTAATGTGGGTAGCTGGCACTATTCTCAGGGAACAGAGGGTAAAACCTCCGTCCTGACTATCTCAGATCAGGAAGTACATCATCAGAATTAGAATCAACTGGTCACAACAAATCTAAAAAAAGGTCGGTGTGATAATTTGTGCTTCCCTTGAGACAAACGAGTGCTTAACCACTGACTGAGCTATTCGTGCGCCCATAGGATTGTAAGCGGATAAGTCAAAAACAGGAGCCGCACCCCCAAATAAAGCTACATAAACTTTATCTAGCAACAGTAAAGTTGCACTTATTATTATTTGCTACAGAGGATTGCTTCAAGACCAAGTTCATCAAACTGACTTGTCACTAAATGCTTCATAAGTATGAGAATTGTCAAACACAAAGTTTCCGATACGTCCACAGTTTCCAAGCTTTCAGACTACATCTGATCCTGTCTTCAACCAGTGGGAACTCTATAAACTAAAGGCGTGTCCCAAATATACAGGGTGGATTGAAATAGGGTCAATGGGGAACAGTGTAATTTTCATCATGAGAGTAAACCGAACTTAAAATTGGTTACATTCATTTTTATTTTTTCAGTTGAGAGTGTAGAATCTAGATTCTTGACAAAATAATATTTATTTGATCAGTAGAACGTCAAAACATATTTCTCTTCTTCTCTGTATATAGAAACAAGCGCTTTCAATCAAACTATGGCATTACATAATATATTAAATACTTACCTAGTATTTGACATTAAAAAAAATATATATATTTATATTCAAATCATAATTATAATCGGATTGAAAAAAAAAAACATTTTTTCAATAAATTATTTACCTGAAACCATTTTCCATGAATTTATCACAGGAGAGAATTGGGATTTAAATATCCGCACACAAAATAATGAATATAATATTATATTATATAACTTACAGAATTCTTAGTACTTAGAGCTAGGCAAACTCTGTATGAGATTAACATTAATCATAAAGTTGAAGTTAAACAGTTTATTCTGAAATGTAGAATTTGTCAGGAACTCAAAGGACCGTATTATGAAACAGGATAAGTAAATATAAGCCGACCTAAGGGTCGTCTTAGATTTACTTTTATCAGCTGACCGAAAGGTATTCTAAAACAAGATTTTCCGTCACGAAGAATGGCTACAGCTCCGTTACACCACAGACGCAAATCACAGGTACAATATGATCTACAATTGTCAAGGGATAGTGTCAACTGAGATTAACTAATCCTGCCTTATAATACGGGCCTTATAGCTAGGAAAGCTCTGTATTGGATTAACATCGATCATGACATTGAAGTTAAACAGTTTTTTTCTGAAAAATGTAGAATTTGTCAGGAACTCTAAGCCTCTCTTGCCCACGAGTTACCTGATAGACCTTTCCAAAATCCTCTCTGATCCACCCTGTATAGCAGGAAGAGTGGTTCCTATTACTCTAGCAGGGTTCCCACAGGCACTTAGACCTAATGAAGACTATGAAGAGGCCACAATGACAGATCAGAATCATCGCGGATCCCACATCAAAACACTTAGCGCTTAATGCATTGAGACTTTCAAGTCTTCTGTCTACAATATCTTATAATAATAATAACACTATTTAGTGGAAGATAACCACCAGGTGAGGTTAATGTTCAAAACATTTTCTACCACCTAACCCTCAGAGTCTTATTATTACGTGGTCACAAACTCAAATTAATGATGAAAAATGTATGCACTCTGTGGGATTCAAACCAACGGATCCCTACGCTACCTGGATTACTAGACTAGCGCATTAACCACTGGACTACTACTGCTCGGTTATCTTCTTCTGTTCCGCTCAATTCTTCTCATCTTTTAATTAGGTCGGTTATTAACCACTTCAATAACATTGGTGGTCTCTATAATCAATAAGGAGACCTGAAGTAATGCAACTCGGTGGTTTCAACAACGCAACTAAAGAACATTTACGAAAATGAAGGGGTTTTAAGACGGTCAAAAACCTTCTCGCGAGCTCACAGGATTTCAGCAGCGCCGGTGTTCGAAGTTATGTTACCCCTTTTCTATCATCACCATCATAGGGTGGCGTCATCGTGAACAATGGCAGCCAGACAGTAGAGGAATGACTCTGCACTTCTACCACTGTCTCTACAAGGAGGCTTATAATTCACTAGCTAAATCCCGGCACTTTGTCGCCGTTGAGGTTACTGCCCGTGGCTGGCGTCCTATTTGGACTTTTGCAAAATCCTTTCTTATTGCACGTATTCAGTATGCAAGGAATGTTGTGTCAAAATTTCAGCTCGCTAGGTATTACGGTTTGGGCTGTAGAGCGATGATCAGTCAGTCAGTCAGTCAGTGACTTTGACATTTATATATTAAGATAAGGGCCCCCAGAACCAAGCCAATGCTGGTCTACTCCCTGTTTAATAGTCCCCCAGCCAGACCTTTTCTATGTACATATAAAAAAATCAATGATGGTCAGAAGTGGTTTCAACGTCTGGTAATCCAGGTAGCGAAGAGATCTGCTGGTTCAAATTCCACCCAGTGTATAAATTTTTCCTCGTTCATTTGAGTCTGTGACCACATAATAATAAGACTGAGAGTTAGGTGGTATAGATAATGCTTTGAGTATTAACCTCGCCTGGTGGTTACATTCCCAACCAGACCACGTTACCAACGTGGTCTGTGTTGTAGCCTGCCCATCCCGTAGTATGCCTCCCCTCTGATGGGCGAGAAGTGACACAATACTTCCCATTTAGGTGTTGGGTAAACACGAGCGCACCGGAAGGTATCCCTTACAAACAACTGTAACCAAATTTTAAATACAATTTTTTGTCGGCGAGGGGTTTTGATCCCGGGACCTTCAACATGGCAAGCCAGTGAGTGCTTAACCACTGATATATAAAATTGTCATAACTTTAAACTTACAGAACACCCAGGTATCTATACTCACGGACTTAGTACGTGCCTCTTTTGAAAAGAAACTACAGAGCCCTCCAAGGATGTCATACCCCAAACGTGCTCCTGTAAATGGGATTCAAAAGAAGAATTACTATTTTTATTTTTAAATCTAAAAATAAATAAATAGAAAATATTACACATGAATATTTACCCAAAGTCAATAGCGTGTCACTTAGGATTGATCAAAGAAAACAATGAAATATCTGACTCGGAAAAAACCGACACATTTACCCATAGCACCATGAACCATGACTTAACAAGAAACGAACTTAAAAGTATTCTTGAAGAATAGGTATTTGGTAATTATAAGGTAGTATAAAAGGTAGGACGAAATAACTTCGGTTACACGAACACCTACATATTGCTATCAAACCAATAATTATGGTTGGGTGGAAGAGCTCACCCCAGTGAGAATCCTGCCATAAAATAGGAAAGCCTGAAAAAAAAATATTATACCCATTCTGGAAAATGATGATTTGACAAAAACATTATGTTAATTTAATCTGTGTGGATTTTGTGACACATATTTTCACCTCATCAGTGTACCAACCTCCGTGCTGGCGTGACGGTACTGACTACGGCCCGTAGTCCAGAGATCCTAAGTTAGATTCCTGGTTGGAGCAGACTTATTACACAGAAAATTCTGTTCCCTCCGTGATATAGGTACGTATTTGTGATAAACGTGATAATCCTAGAGATGGAGACAAAGGGACACTATCTGTCCCGGTAGCTCAGTGGTAAAGGCGACACTCTGTGAATCCTGAGGTTCCAGAGGTCGCGGGTTCGAAACCCAGTCGGCACATGATAAGTTATCCCATTTGGGATTTTTACCACATAATAATATGTCTCGGGCTTACTGCTGGAATAATGGGACTTTAATAACTTTTTTTAAAGAAATGGTGACACTGTACTTCCCATTTAGGCAGCACCTAAATGGGAAGTACTGTGTCGAGCGCACCGGAACACGAGATAACCTTACAAAGAACTGTAGCCAAATTGAGAAGACATTTTTTTTTTCGGCTTGGAGGATCGAACGCGGACATGCGCGGATATAGCCCTCTTGTACTGGGGGGGCACAATCGCACAATATACCTAACTAGCAAGCCACTTCGCAACCCTATCGCACGCACGCACACACACATACACACACACACACCCACACACACATACACACACAAATGTCAATATTTTTCGTGTCACACATCCATTTCTTGTCCTTACTGGATCTCAAGAATGGCTCATCAGAATTTCGCGATCGATATGTCAAATGAAGACTCCAACCCTTGCAAAAACATTCTCGCTTTGACTTGATAGGTCGTCAGGACAAATTTCGAGAAAAATGTCATTCAGGTCAAAAAACGTAAATACTTTTTGTTTACCCATCCATTTTATGTCCTTACTCAACGTAGCTCAAAAACGGCTCATCAGAATTTCGTGATTGATATCTCAAATGAAAACTTGAACTTTTGCTTAAAACTTTCTCTTTTTGAGGTGATACGCCGCCGCCGTGGCGCCGTCACGATAAATTTTGAGAAAAAAAAATTAATTTCGGTCGAAAAATGTGATATTTTTGTGTCACCCATTCATTTTTTGTCCTTACCCCGTGTAGCTGAACCCTAGAGATTAGAGATATATTCCCTGATCCAAATGGACCTATAGGTAAAATTTCAGGTTTCTTGGACAATCTGTGTGGATTTGACAACTTTATTATTTAGTCATTTCTTATTGGTCTTAGAATTGGGAATTATTTTGGGTCCCGTGCACCCTACCTTATTGAGATCTTTTTGACATTTTCATGTCTTTGCTCTGGCACATAACCAAAATTATGTGACGAAATTATGTAACGATATTATGTAACGAAATATTGAATTGTAAAGGGAGACAAGAGGGAAAGTGTGTGTCATGCGCACAATGGCGAAGTATTGAATTGTAGAGGGAGAGAAGAGAGAAGGTATGTGTCATGCGCACAATACGAAATTTGGTCAGTTGGGTTTTGGACCTTGAATAGTAAAGATGAAAATGTCCCAATGGTTGCAGACTCGTATGCAAGCGTTTTTTTAAACAAAAATTTAACATCGCTTTCAACTGCATGGTCATATTTTTTACGGGATTAGTCTTAGAATTGGGAATTATTTTGGGTCACTTATTGAGATCTTTTTTTTAAAAAACGGGATTAGTCTTAGAATTGGGAATTATTTTGGGTCCCGTGCCCCCCTAACTTATTCAGATCTTTTTTTTTTACGGGATTAGTCTTGGAATTGGGAATTATTTTGGGGCCCGTGCCCCCCTAACTTATTGAGATCTTTTTTTTTTACGGGATTAGTCTTGGAATTGGGAATTATTTTGGGGCCCGTGCCCCCCTAACTTATTGAGATCTTTTTTTTACGGGATTAGTTTTAGAATTGGGAATTATTTTGGGGCCCGTGCCCCCCTAACTCATTTTTTATACGGGGTTAGGTATAATGAAATTTGAGAAACACCGCTTACCGAAAAAATCTGGGGGGGCACGTGCCCCCCGTGCCCCCCCCTATATCCGCGCATGAACGCGGAAACTTCCGAATAGCAAGCGAGTGCTATTTGCGCGCTAAAAGCACTTTAATTTCCGTGTACTTCCCGGCTAGACACAATTTTTCCAATAATTTGCCACATCAAGGGCTCTTCCTATCTCTTCTTCCTCTCTCTCTCTTTTGACTATATTTCTGCATTTTCCCTCTCTCCCAACTACATTTACTTTCTCCCTATATCTATCTTTCTTCCTCCTATCTATTCCTCACTCATTCTTCCTTCTCTCTCTCCCACCTATATCTTCTTTCTCTCTATATCTATCTTTCTTCCTCCTATCTATTCCTCATTCATTCTTCTCTCTCTCTCTCCCCCACCTATATCTCCTTTCTCTCTATTACTATCCCCCTTTCTCCTATCTATTCCTCATTCATTCTTCTTTCTCTCTCTCTCTCTCACACACCTATATCTCCTTCTCTCTATATCTATCTATCTTCCTCCTATCTATTTCTCATTCATTCTTCTTTCTCTCTCTCCCTCTCTCCCACCTATATCTCCTTTCTCTCTATATCTATCTCTTTTCCTCCTATCTATTCCAACTCCCACCTCCACCCCCTCTCTCCCACTATTCACATATACAGTCTACAGTCTACTGTGTTAGATTCGAAATTAATGTTTGAAATATTAATATCAACACTCGCGCTGACTCTGTGCCGGTATATGCTGCATATTGCTGAATAATTCAGCAAACCTTATCCTAGTCTGTAGTCCAACGAGAGAGAGAGAGAGAGCTAGTGGGATTAACTAAGTCGATAATTTTACACATTTGTTCTAATAAAGAGTACGAATAGTTAATTTGAAGCTAATATAGGCCAAATTATAAATGAAACTGCGAAGAAGATACGAGAAGGTCCGAATTATGAAACAGTATCCTGTTTTCTCATAATATGGCCTATAACGGTGAGAATTTCAACCAATCACAGCGCATTTATATCAGCTGTTATAGTTGGATTAACAAATCCTAGATATTTTTCATTATTATTTTTTTCTTTGCAGAATGATTATTGTATGGCTTGGGGACTATAAATAGGGAGTAGACCAGCACACTGAGAAAAAAAATTATCGAGGACATTCATCCTTAAGGATAACTTACTAGCTAACAAGGATGTTAGCTAGTAAGTTATCCTTAATCAAGGATGAATCATCCTTGTTAGCTAGTAAGTTATCCTTAATGATGAATGTCCTTGATAAAAAAAATTCTCAGTGCAGTCTGGCTGGGGGACTATAAACAGGGAGTAGACCAGCAGTCTGGCTGGGGGACTATAAACAGGGAGTAGACCAGCAGTCTGGCTGGGGTACTAGAAACAGGGAGTAGACCAGCAGTCTGGCTGGGGGACTATAAACAGGGACTCGAACCACCGACCTACAGATTGTGTCCCACAACTGTCTTCCTCCTCTACAGTTTAACTCTTCTTCTATTTTTTCTCTCACTTTCTACCTTTTCCTCTCTCTCTCTCTCTCTCTTTCTCTCTCCCCCCCTCTCTCTGTCTCTCCTGCTCTTTGTCTTATATTCTTCATTTTATATAAAACCTATAATAGTTCTCATTCTCTCTCTCTCGTAACTCATTCTCTCTATAACCTGGGTTTCTCTAAGTATCTATCCTCTCCACCTCTCTTCCGTCCCTCTCTCTCTCTCTCTCCCTCCCCCCTATCTCTCTCTCTACCCCTCCCTCTCTCCCCCCTCTCTCCTCCTCCCTCCCTTTCTCTCTCTCCTGCTATAATATGAAATGACTCTAATAACTGTCATCACAACAAAACCTAGGATAAAGTTCATAGCCTAAAACCTACAGGGTACTTCAATCACACGAAAGCAAAATTTAGACTTGCTACATCTCTCTATTCGATGATCTATGCACACTTGCACAGTATTCTACTCCTCGGAATTATTTTGTAAATTTGGGGCCGAATTATGAAACAGGATTAGATATCTAGGATTTGTTAATCCAAGCACCTAACAATTAAAGCTGATCAATCAAGGTACTGAGATCGTTGTGTTTGAGTAGTCACGTAAATGATTGACACAAATATGATTTTTTTATGTTCGGGTCGAGACTCGACTGCTGGGTCCCAGCTCATGTACATTTAGCGTCACGTGATAAATTTCCACAAATCACAGAGCTCCAAATTGATCACGTGACGCTAAATCTACATGAGCTGGGAACCATCAGCAGTCGAGTCTTGACCCGGTCATAAAAAAAAATCAAATTCGTGCTAATCATTTTCTTGATTACTCATTACTCAAGGTTACCCCACCGACCTCATTAGCTTGATCGATAAAGCGGTGGACTTGTAACCTGGAGCTCGGTGGTTCAAGTCCCGGATTCAGCGTAGATTTAGTGAAGCGAGTCGAGTCACTACTCGGACAAAAGTCTTTCCATTTTTTTTTTTCCTATACCCTGTAGAATAAAGTGGTGTCATTTCGGAGTTTTTTTTCCCTATGATGACCCTGTAGAATTTTATAATTAAATTCCACCATACAGATGAAAGTTAGTGCCGGGGGTTTTGCATAATTATTTCTACTAGACCAGGGGCAAACGGAAGACGGAATTAAATAGGAAAGCGGAAAGTGAATTAATACTATCTAGCTTTTTTCTGTTTCTCTTTTGTAATGTGCATAGATCCTCTGGCAAGTATATGTACCTTGTTTCTACTCAGTTTTATGATATTAATCATGAATAAATGGTAATATTTGATATACAGAATAAATAACTACTTACTTTTGTTTATACATATTTATATTATTATAATTTATTCTATATGTTTCTAGCAGGAAAAGCTTAGTGACTCAAAGAAATAATGTATTCACCGTAACCGCGTAGAGTAGCGGAATTACCTGGGTTCGAATCCCAGCAGGGTGGATTTTTTTCTGCTCTGTACTTGAATGCTGGGTCCAGTCATACCTCGTGAGGAAAAATGAGTAGTTAATTGTATGAGTAACGACCATGGGTGGTAAAGAATTCGATATTCGGGTGAATGGAGTATCCACTAACAACAAGTAAGTAAGTATTCCAATATAAAAGCAATGATTCAGGAGATAAGTAGGAAAGTAAATATAGAGGAAAAAGAGAGCAGGAGATATTGTGTGAGGGAGAGAGAGAGAGATTGAAAGAGAGAGAAGAAAGAACAAGAAAGACAGAGAAAGAAAAAGAGGTAGATAAAAAGAGTTGGAGAGGATAAGGAAAGAGAGAGAGAGAGAGAGAAAGGGAGGGAGAGAAAGAGAATGAGGGAGAGTTGGAGAGGGTAGAGAGAGAGAGAGGGAGAGAAAAAGAGGGGAGGGGGAGGGAGAGTGGTAAGAGCATCTGGGTACAAGGGCTCTTGAAGAAAAAGTAATAAAAGTTTACTGTAAGTTCTGAAAAGAGTAAAGGTGAGTGTGTTAGGGTGCAGCAGAGAGAGAGGGAGAGAGAGAGAGAAAAGAGAGAGAGAGAGAGAGAGAAGAAGGGGGAGAGAGAAGGAAATAATGAAAAATGGGGAAAAAATAGAGAAATGGTAAATGAGAGAGAAGGAGAGAGAAAAGGGGATACAGAAGAAGTTGGAAAATTAGGAAAGAAGAGAGAGAGAGAGAGAAAAAAAAGGAAGCCATATTTTTTGTGGTTCTTGTTGAAATTTTTGATGTGTCACTTCTCTGACAGATCTTTTGATGTGTCGGAGAACAGATCTTTTGATTTGACCGATTTTCTGATTTGATTTTGATCTTTTGGTCGCTTCTTTTGATCTGACGAGTGGCAATTTTGTAAAATTGTAAAAAAAAAAATTTTTTTGGGAAATTGTAGATACAAAAAAATTCCTATAATTCTGCGCTTTTCACAAGAGTTGTGATGAAATAACACAATGAAACACATTTATTATCATTTATTGTTCCTAAAAATAAGGCCTACTTTACTGAAATACAAATAAGTGGACATTCACAAGAATTTTACCTCATTTTAAAACGTTAGCGTTTGGATGAATCCTTTTCTATATCTCCTTCTTTTCCTACTCGCCTCATCTGACCTTCCTTTGACTAACAGTATCTCCAACATATTTACTATCATTTGTTGTTCCTAAAAATAAGGGCTACTTTGCTAAATTACAAATAAGTGAACTATTACGATAACTTCATCTAATTTTAAAACGTTAGCGTGTGAATGGATCCCTTTCAATATCTCTCCTTTTCCCTACTCGCCTCATATTACCTTCCTTTGACAAACAGTATCTCCAACACTATCATTTATTGTTCCTAAAAATAAGGGCTACTTTTGTGAAAAACAAATTTAATAAGTGAACTATTACGATAATATTTCACCTACTTTTAAAACGTTAGCGTGGGGACGGATCCCTTTCAATATCTCTCCTTTTCCCTACTCGCCTCATCTGACCTTCCTTTGGCTACTATCTTGTCTGATATTGCCTTTTTCTTTGCTTGCTATTAGCTCCTTTCTAACATTGTATCCTTTTCTCTTTTTTTTTCTAATGTACCTAACACAACTTCCTTCAATTACTTGAATTTCTTTAGATATCTACACATGGCGGCTCGTCCTGTTTTCAATCATCAGGTTTTTTTTAAGGTTTTTTTTTTCTTCTTTTCATATCGGTCTCAATCACTATCGTGATGTCTCAACTCGCTTTACTAAATATTTGCTGAACTTGGTTGGAACTTGAACCATCGACCTCCAGATTACAAGTCCGTCACCTTATCGATTAAGCTACTGAGGTCGAAATTTACTGTTCCATAACATTTTATGGTAGCTCTCTATCGGGCAATGGTCAAGGCGTCTAACTGGTAATCCAGAGGTCACCAGTTCAAAACCGAACAGGGATATGACAAGTTATCCTTCTATTTGGGATTTTACACATACATATACGTCTTGGGCTTACTGCTGGAATAATGGGACTCATGAGTCCTAATCGGGAAGTATAAATAAGGCAATATTATTATTATTATGTTATCCCTATAAATCAACAAATTGAAGCAACATAAGTTGACTAAAGTTTAGTTATGGGTTTGAGTTCTGTTTTCAGTTCAGGATAATCGACAAAAAATGCTTGTAGAGGTAATTTCTTGTTGTTGTTGTTGTTTTTGGAAATTCATGTTAAACTTTTTGCTGTCTGAAATACGTACATGGAATTCGTCATGGAAACTATTTTTTCCGTTTCTGTACACTCTGCCACGCTGTCTTTTTCTTTCTATATGGCGTTGTTCACACCACGGCCGAGCAGTCTGATTTGATTCTAGATTTTTTTTCAGCTAGAATGGCCAACTGTGTATTTTCAGTCTTTTTTTTTAAATGAACATTTATTTAAAGAGGAGGTCTATAACAATCGAAGTCCTTGCCCCTTTTCAGTCTTTTATTACAAGAAAAGCGAGAAGTTTATTAGATGTATTCATGTATTTTTGATTTACATATCTACTATCATACATACTACCTTCAAGACCTTCAAGTATTTCTGAGTATACTTGTAACATTTTGAATACTTTTGATTTACATACTATCTTATTTTAGCTTCCTCGGCATTGCTCAAAAGGACGGTTTTCAAAACTTAGGTAATCCTGTTATATTAGAAATTGTTGGAATTTCATATGTATAATAATATGTAATTGTGCACGAGTAACCGAATTGAACTTTTTTTTACCTAATAGCTACATAACATAAATGTTTTTTTTTTTTTTTTTTTTTTTTTTTAAGTGGGGTTTAACGTCGCTTTCAACTGCCATGGTCATATCACGACGGGGGTTTTACCCTCCATTCGCAGGAAACTCACAAACCTGCTACTCACATTGACCTCACCCAGCCTGAGTGGGGCCGGGAAAAGCCAGTGTCACGAGAATTAGAATTTGAATGGTCACCCATCCAAGTCTTAACCTCGCTGGATGTCGCTTAACTTCGGTGTTCTGAAGGGAACCGGTGTATTCAACATGCCATCGACGCTGGCTACATAAATGTTTAGAATAAAAGAATTAACACACGAGCCTCCAGACTGAATTCGACCTGTTTTTTTAAACAGGATATTTAATTTGTACTTTTTTTCATAAACTTAACATTGCCTCCCTTGTCCTGTATTCTCTCCCTCCTCTCCCCCCCTCTATCTCTCCCCTCTCTCTCTACGTTTCCTAAAATTGTTCTCTCTCCACTGCTTCTCTCTTTCTCTTTGAACATTAAAAAAACGAGATTCCTGATAATATGAAAATTCGCTATTTTTTAAACATGTTCCTGTGATGTTTACAAAGCATTACAACGCCCTGCACACTTGGTCTGCAGTTATTATTAATATTAGTTACTGTAGTGGCGTAGCTCTGGGGCTCAGCCTAGTGAATCATGGAATACTCCGTAAATCGCACCACCTATGAATTTAGCTGAATTTGATATCTTTGTCAATAAAAAAATCTAGCGTCAATAAAAAAATTAAAATAAAAAAAAAACATTTAAAAATGTCCTAACTGGTGTGACACCACACGACTTTCCTTTATCATAAAATAAATAGATAAACTATACAAAAAAGAGAGAAAACGCTTGCATACGAGTCTGCAACCATTGGGACATTTTCATCTTTACTATTCAAGGTCCAAAACCCAACTGACCAAATTTCGTATTGTGCGCATGACACACACTTTCCCTCTTCTCTCCCTTTACAATTCAATATTTCGTTACATAATATCGTTACATAATATCGTTACATAATATCGTTACATAATTTCGTCACATAATTTTGGTTATGTGCCAGAGCAAAGACATGAAAATGTCAAAAACTTGTAAAATTGTGCAAAAATTTAAATTATTATTAATCATAACTTTTCTTTTTTATCTCTGTGCGGCAATTAATTTTAGAAAGTGCGTCGTGTGGTGTTAGGTATTATTAATGTTGAATCAAGGTAATAAATATGTTTATTTACCAACATTTAAATAATGTTTTTCTAGGTTTTCTGAAGTGACATTTTGTGAATTTTTCATATTTGTAATACTTTTATTTAAAAATGTGAGTTCTCATAGTGTTTTACCAAGTTTTCATGAATGTCCAGAGTTGCTTGAATCGCACCCAATTGGAAGTCCTAAATCGCACCAAGTTATAATACGTATTAAGAGCCAATATTAGAAGGGAGAAACAATCAATAGTTTATTGAAGAACTGCCCAGAACCTGGGTTGCCAAACCGACATGGTGACAAAATAGTTTATCTGTACGTGTACATTGATATACTGTTCAATTTGTAGTACAAAATTGGATAAAACTAGGTATAACTTTAATAAGAAGAAATAGTACAATATTATGATTCAAGTCAATTTATCTACTACATCTAGTTCTCACTTTTCTGTTTATACACATTAAAATAGAGGGGTAAGTTGATGGCATGGATATTCAGAACTATTACCTGCTGGTGAAAGCAAATAAGCTCGAAACAGCTGTCCAGGTATGTTCTGATATTCATGTACAATATGTTATGTACATCTAGTACAACTTCTCACTTTTCTGTTTATATTCATTTTCGCAACCGTCTCCCCTCCCCAAACCACGGAACTGATATTTAGTACATTCACGCCCAGCAGGTCTGGGTGAGGGGTGGGGTCGACAACTAATTACATAAACGTTCCTCTACACACCCATCCATTAAATTCTGACTTAATTTTCTTTTCCTTTTTCAGTGACCTCAGGCCTTGAATTTAAGCCTAGGAATAGGTATGTTTTTCTTCCCGGAAATTTGAATAGATAGGGACCTATGGTATATCATATTATATTTTATATTTTTTTGCAAGCAATATGAAATGTTTCATTTGAATTTTAGGGTGGTATGCAGAGTCCTCACTGCAGGGATGCCTGCAGGGTTAATTGGCCCTTCAGCTGATTTTGTTCTGCAAAGACGTTTGTTTGAAGTGCCTATGGACATGCGCATTCAGATGTCTCTTGAAAGAAGAGATTTTCGAAGAGATTTTTATTTGTATTTGTTTTTTTACTATCAATATAACCATGCGAGAAATGAGGAGGAAAATAATAACTGTCAAGGTCGAAGTTTTCCCTATAGCAAGCTCGGGACCACCCTACAGTGAACCCTATAGGGATAAAAAAAAACGTCTCTGCATATCAGCTTTAATATAGCTTGATAAATATTGTTCGCCCCTTTGCACTTCTGTTTACAAAATCGTACTGTATGGATTATGGATTACTGTAATCGTACTGTATGAATATTCATTCTATTGCGATTGTGTTAGGTAAATTGACAGAATTGATAAGGCTTTTTTAATGTCCTTATCTTATAGAAAAGAAAGTAATGGAACCACCCAAAATTTTCGATTGTCAGTTTTCAGTGCCAAAACACTTTTTAGAGTCCCCAGAGCCTAAATCCGAAGTTTTTGACACAATAGAAGCAGTCTTTTTTGTGTTATGTGCTATCAACTGCTGTCGAATGTCGTTATGAAGCTGGAGCCTACTCAGCCTACATATTTAAAAGCAGAATGGTCTCTCAAGCTAAAGTTTGAGCTTAAACCAATCAGAAACCTATTCGTTGAAACATAACACACTGTTCAAAGTTCTTGACATTCGCAGTATGATCTTTCACTTTGCTTACCGAAACTACTTGGAGTCGGTATAGTTTAATCTCTTTCATACTCTTATGGTTGAATTTGGTTAGTTCTGGCACTACTCCTGCTTGGGCGCCCTAAACACCAACCCTGTTAAGGGCGCCGATGGTTTGTGTTATTGTATTTTGGCCTGGCAGAGCTGGTACCTTATCTGTTCAACGTTAATGATGTTTCTGTTATGCATTTGTTTCTACCATTAGAAAGCAATCAAATTTGAAGAAGCAGTCAAACGCTATCTCAAAATCAGTGAATTTCTCTTGTACGGCATGTCCAATGTCCATCATAAACATCACATCAAGTGTTTCGTTCATGGCGAATACCGGGTGAACGTCGAGATCGAGAACAGTTATTCAGTTTTTCTTTTAAAAACGTTTTGTTGAAATCTTGAAAGGTTCATAGAGAATTCGACTGCTCACTTTAGAGAAGACCCTATATCGAAAACTTTCGGAACGCCCAGTATATTTATTATAATATTTTTGTTATCTATTCAGAACATCAAATCAGAAAAATACTTGGGCGAGGTTATATAGGGGGCGGGGAGAGGGAGGGAGGTGTGGGGAGGAGAGGGAGAGATGTGGGGGAGGAGAGGGAGAGAGTTGTGAGGTGTAGGATAGAAGTAGGAGAGAAGAGGTGTGATTGGGGAGTGTGATTGGAGGTGAGTTGAGAGGAGATGGAGGTATAGGGAGATGTGACTAAATTAAGGAGGAGTAAGGGAGGTGTGTGAAATGAAAAAAAAATATGTGAGGAGTTAGTGAGAGTGTTGCGGAGGGTTTGGGAAAGAGAGAGAGAAAAAAAATGAAAGAGAGTTATTAGAGAGAGAGAGATAGAGAGAAAGAGAAAGAGAGAAAGTCAACACAGGAATAAAAATTATGGCATTCCACTGAAATTTGCGGCCGGCCAGATGGGTTCGCCAGGATCAAAATGAGCATGACCACACTTCCTATCCTTAGAACTCTATAGAATTGAAAAAATCCATCAAAAGTTACGAGGGGGTAGTCAACTTTTCATATGCAAAAACTGTAATCTGTATATGAGACGGATAGAAAAAAATCTGGTGTGACACCACACGACCTTCCTTTATCACTCGAAAAGAATTCAAATTCCACCACTGGTGACTGAACAGTAATATTTAGCTAAAAATCAATGTCAAACTCATAATCAGCAACTCAAAATTATTTGATTTCAATTGTCACAACCACCATATAGGGTGAATTTGTTTACATAGAGACAGACTGACAGACAGACACACGGACCAATGGCTGAAACTTTCGAATTAAGCCCTGGGGACCTTAAAACGTGTTTCGGCACTGAAAATTGACTAACGAAAATTTTGAGTGATTTCATTACTCTCCTTCCTATAGGATAAGAAAATTAAAAGAGAGAGAGAGAGAAACAATGAGAGGACGAGGTGGAAGTAAAAAAGGGCTGGACTGGAAATAAATTTCAATAATTCGAAAAGGAAAAAAATATATATATAATAAAGAGCCAGAAAGAAAAGAGCTTAAAAAATATAATTCGCATCACTTAATGGCAAAAAGTTTATTAATTAGCAACGGAAAATACAGGCAAAATAATTAAAAACAAAACAACTAAACAACTTTAGAAAAACACAAAATGGATTTTTCTAAAAAGGCAGAAGGCAAAATATGGCAGACGTTATTATTTTTAGTAGTACGCACATTAACCGACCTCAGTAGCTTGATTGATAAAAAAAAAAAAAGTTATCATATTTGTGTTAATCACTTTCGTGATGTCACAACTACTCTAACTCGCTTTACTAAATCTACGCTGAAACCGGGACTTGAACCACCGACCTCCAGGTTACAAGTCCGCCGCCTTATCGATCAAGCTACTGAGGTCGGTGCTTGATTGATAAGGCGGCGGACTTGTAACCTGGAGGTCGGTGGTTCAAATGCCGGATTCAGCGTAGTTTTAGTGAAAGCTTTACGAAAGTGATTAACAAAAATATGATAATTAAAAAAAAATAGTATGCACAATGTGCATTGCACATATTGTGTACAAGCATTGGTTTATTGGTCGAGTGTAGAGCACTAGGCTGGGGATCCAAGTACCGCAGGGCGCTGTGGGTTCGAATCCCAACTAAAGAATACATATTGGTAGGAATTTTATTTGGAAGAGATAATAAATTTTTGCTGCTTTTGTCTTTAAAAATATTAAAAAACTTTCAACTAACGAGGAGGTGGCCACCTTTTCAGAAACATACTGTTTAATATTCCTACAATTTTCTCTGCTCATAAAATATTAATCTTTCTTTTTACCAGGTATATTCCGGTGAAATGGCTGTATGCTCATAGTAGACCATAAACGGGCTATTGTCTATTCTTCTATTATGTGCCTATCATACATTATTCCGTGATATGGCAAAAAATTAATACAGGCAAAATTTGGGCACGTTTTCGCATGGATATTAGTAAATTCTAGGTAGTAGACATATTGACCACACGTGTCGGTTGTTGCATTATTATCTGCTGTGTATTATACGGGATTTAATTAAAAAAGAATTAAAAAAATGTTTTAAGATGATATTGATACCTATGTAAATACTTAATATTTCAAAACGGTTTTTGCATTTTTGATTTTTTTTTTATGAGATTAGAAAGATATTATTATATTATGCTCTTATTATAGACTGGTTGGAGTTCCACAAAAGAAGCACCACACCGACCTCTATTTCGATCTATTGTGACCAGTTGATTCTAATTCTGATGTGCGTCCTGATTTGATACAGGTATGGTATAGTCAGGACGGGGGGGTTACCCTCCGTTCGCTGGGAATTGTACCAGCTACCCACATTAACCTCACCCAGCCTGGGTAGACCGGAAATGCCAGCCTCACGTGTTTGGATGGAACAGAATTTTCGTCGAAAAGTCTGCTCCAACCGGGAGTCGAACTCGAGAACTCTGGACTACGGGCAGTAGTCACAACCATTACGCCACGGAGGCTGGCCTATATGTATTATGATTAGTCTATTTAGTCCTCTGTGTATCAAAGTTCTTGCTCCGCTTTCTACCCAAATATAGCACTATAACAACACACTGGTATAGTTTATATGTATATGTATAAACACTTTTATAGTTTAGACTAGTTTCTTATAGTCATGCGCTACATATTAAATCGGACGACACAAACTATGTGCGTGAAGACGACACGGTCGAATTACTACAAACAATGCGAGGGGAGAATAATGCAAGCATTGCACGCATGGGGACCTGGGTTCGATCCCCAGTGGGACCGGAATTTTTCTGCTCTGTACTTGGATGAGCAAAAATGAGTAGCTGCTTTGAAGTGAACAGCGACCAGTGGCGCAATTACGGCCAATAATAAGGTGTTGAAATGAAGGATAATAATAAGATACAATCATTAACCTCACCCAAATGTAGTGTCAAAGAGCTTGACTTAACCAAAGTATATATTGATATATTAATTGATGTAATTTAATACGAAATGTGAAGGAGGCTCTTAGTAAGTAGCCGGCCACAACGAGGACCTTCACCTATACCCTTCACCCTAGACCCTGGTACCTACATTTTCATAAAGATGATTTTCGGGACTCCGTTGTGGCCGCTTACATTTAGTAACATCCTTAAAATATTTTTAAAAAATATATATTTATTTAAAAGTACATAAAAAATAATAAAATTTATAGATTGTATACTTCTACAAACTCAGCTGAGGGAAGAGCCGAAAGCATACTTGCTGCATTCCCCCTCTGCACCGCCAGGCTGAGACGGTGTTTTAGGTGGATTTTTCATCTGGAATCCAAAGATAAAAAATCCCTGAAATACCCTGTGACTCCAGGGTATAGACCTTCGTTGTGTTCGTCCATTAATAGGTAATGCTGCGATATCCGGAAAAATTGTGAAGTGGCCTTATTTTATTTATTTATTTACACTTTATTAATTGGACATAATATGTATATAATAATATTATATATTATATAATGACATAATATTATATAATACAACACAGATAATTACAAATTAATATACAATATAAGAGAAGAAAAAATAAATAAATTTAATTGTAATTTTCTTTCTTTACAAAGAAATCATACCTTATCTTTTACTTTTTGGAATCACAGTGTATGTGATGGTAATGGATGTAATGATGATGATGATGATGATGATGATGAATATTAGTGAATCAGTGATGTTGATACTGATACATAGATGATACGAAATGTGGAACACTTTCTCTGTCGCCATGTCTAGGACATACTCGTACATACACGATTATGCACATAGATTAAAGTATGAAGCAGCCAACTTCCTTGGTTGAATTAAATGAAAAATAAATTATTTTTCATAAAAACATGCGACATATAGATTCGAACAGCTAATATGACGGTACAGTCGAGCCTGAATATAAGGGTTGGGTGGAAGAGATTGCCATAGGCAATAACCCCGCCCTTTAGTTAGGACATATATTATGTATATATGTTACAGGCCAAATTGTTTTTTAGGATAAACTAGTATATCCTAGGACAAACTAGTTTGTCCTGAGGATATACTAGTCCAGATAAACTAGTTTATCCTAGGCCAAACTAGTTTATCCTAACGCACTTAGGATTAACTAGATTTTCCGGATTAAAATGTTTATATTTCAGTCCAAACTAGTTCGTCCTAGGACAAACTAGTTTATCTTAGGCACAACTGATTTTACAGTAAATTTCATGATGCTGACAAAGGAACCTGTCTCAACTAGTCTGGCACATCGCACGTGTGATCTCGATGAACTTCTATTCAGTTACAATTTGTTTTTCGTGAATAAATTTGTGTAATTCCCTATTTCACGTTTTTTTTTTAACCACCTTCCTATTCAAAGTGTTATGGATCAAAAGGAGTAGAGACAGATATTTTTGGAAGAAGTTTTGAGATTAGAAGATTCTAAGAAAGGGACACATTACAATGTATTTACAAAGGAAAATTACTCAAAGCTCATTTTAGAAGTGGAGGAGGCTGAGAGTGTAGAGAAAAGAACCCCAATACAACAAAGGAGATTACAGTGATTTGGCGTGCTCAGCATCGGAAACGTCAAGAAACTAGTTTCACGATCCGAAGGAGCTGTCAAACACTATCTTACTGTGCAGTGTGGATGAGTGTATGACGTCATCGATGCTGCACATGTAGCAGTAGGACACGGTGGAAAAGACAGACTTATTGGCAGAAACGTCTATGAGAAAAATTTCTAACCCGCTGGGGATCGAACCCAGGTCAACATTAACTTATATTTTGCATTTACCTTTTTTTTAAATTAATTTTCTTCTTTTATTATTTGAAAATCAGATAAATAAAATAATATCTTATGCATTTAACTTTATTGTTATCATTTTCTTTTATTATTTGAAAATCAGTTGTGCCTAGGATAAACTAGTTTGTCCTAGGACAAACTAGTTTGGACTGAAATATAAGCATTTTAATCCGGAAAATCTAGTTTATCCTAAGTGCGTTAGGATAAACTAGTTTGGCCTAGGATAAACTAGTTTATCCGAACGCAATCAGGATAAACTAGTTTGTCCTAGGATATACTAGTTTATCCTGAAAAAACAGTTTGGCCTGCAACATATAATTATATTTTGTTTATTTTTTTCCTGTTTATGTTAATTATACTGTCAAATTTGTATTTTAATATATAATATGTTCTTCTAATAAAGAGTTTGATAAAAATAAAAATAATATAAGAGAACTCAAGGGACTAGAATTTTTCTCTCATATCCAGGTTTCTCTTACAAAGAGGTTATTTTTCCTTATGGAAAAGCGAATTGGAGCTGCATATTGTACTATTTTTGTCCTCAGATATAACAATGTAAAAAAACTAAAAATTAGTTTAGAAAATAGAGGTGTATTAAATATAAAAGGATTAATAGGTATGGTATTTTATGTATTACCAGAGTGAAGGGAAATAAATCCAGAGGATTTATAGGAAATCTAGGATCTATGGAGGATCTTAGTCATGTTGCGCTAGCCACAAAAAAATATTAAAAGGCATGCTCAACCAAAAAGAAATCGAAAAGTAGCCATCGGCGTTGGCACGTTGAATAATCCAGTCTTCATTCTGTCAGTGAAGTTCAGCAACGTCCAGTAAGTTTAGGACTTGTTGGCTTTTCAAATTGAAACCCTCGGCCTTGGTTGGCTCTTCTGGGCACCACTCAGGTGTGTGAGGTTAATTTGTGTAGCTGGTTTGTGAGTTCCCAGCGAATAGAGGGTAAAAACCCCCGTCGTCATATGACCATGCAGTTGAAAGCGACGTTACACCCACAAAAAAGTGAACGAAAAGTTTCCTGTACATTTTTCACCTCCTTGTCGTCTTATACTCCTTTCTACTTCCGAAAATTTCCACTCAAGTATAGGTACTTCTCCTGTTTTATTCCTCCAAATATGTACTTCAACAAATTTGTGCCGACTTAATAAAACTTGAATAACTAGAAGGAATAAACTTCTATACTTGACCATTAAAAATGCCTTTTTACTTGTCTTATCCTATAAAAAGGAAAGTATTCAACATTCATAAGCATTAGGAAGCGGAGAAAATTCTATTTAATTCTTTGACTGTTCACATACATATTTATATGATTTTTATTTACTATGGGAGGTCATTTTATGAAAGTAAATACATTCCTTTAGTATTCCCAATGTAAGAGCTGAATACATACCTACCTATCCTATAAGTAATACATGTATAAATGTAGATACGAGTATATGTAGTACATAGGTATTCTTGAATATGCATAGTTATAATGGGTAGGTACTGTAAACGATTTTTTTCGACTTCAAAGACACAAAGTAAGTAGGAAAAACAGAATCGAAATCTATTTTTTTTCTCTCTCTGCCTTTGATATATTTTTTCCGAGTTTCTTTTTTCGTTGTAGAAAATTATTTCTGCTGAGTATTCTGTTTTGTTCAAGGTCTTGAGAAGAGCGGCACATTGAAATTATTGCTTCGTTATCGAAGTTTCCAGTCTTTGACAGAACCATTGAAAGAGGCAATAGAAAGTAAATGACGAGAGTCGTAGCACGTGGAATTTACATGTGCGTAAGTAGGCAGCCACAACTGGCTGTATGGAATGGCGTTGCCTACCAATGCCAAAAAAGAAAAGAAAAAAAGGCGGCCACACCGAAAACCCTGGCTTTAACCCTACATCTAGACCCTAGACCCCAGACCCTGGTCCTACAGCTTGATACAGGCAATTTTTGGGACTCCGTTGTGACCGTTTCCATTCAATAGCTTATTTTTGTTCACTTTTTTTGAAGGTTTAACGTTGCTTTCAACTGCATGGTCATATCACGACGGGGGAGTTACCCTCCTTTCGCTGGAAGCTCACAAACTCGCTACCCACATTAACCTCACACAGCCTGGGTTGGGCTGGAATGTCAGCATCACCAAGTCTTCACCTGGACGTTGCTTAACTTCGGTGATCTTACGAGAACCGGTGCATTCAACGCGCGCCATCCACGCTGGCTAGTGGTATTTACAAAAGTGGACTTTTTCGCCGGCGTGGACGGCACGTTGAATTCACCGGTTCTGGTTCTGTCACTGAAGTTAAGCAACGTCTAGCGAGGTTAGGACTTGGATGGGTGCTCATTCAAGTTTGAACCCTCGTGGCTATTTCCGGCACCACTCAGGCTGGGTCAGCTGGGTGAAAATATTTTGAGTAGCTTTGTGAGTTTCCGGTGAATGGAGGGTGAAACCCCCGTCGTGATATAACCATTAACCATGCAAACGACGTTAAAACCACCAAAAGAAAATCAGATGTCCAGTTGAATACGAGTACATCAGATCTGGTTCTTTCACTGAATCTAAGCAACGTCCGGCAAGGACGTGGATGTATAGCTATTCCCGGGTGAGGTTAATGTGGATGATAACTATACAAGTTTTCTGCAAATATAGGATAAAACCCCCGGTCCAAAATGGCCCTGAGGATAAAAATATTAAGTAAATACAAAGCTATAGTTTTGTGTCAAAACGTTCCAAAGCAACGTCGAGCAAGGTTAGGACTTGGAACCCTCTTGATGCTGGCTATTTCTGGGCCAATTGAGGCTGGGCGAGGCAAGTTTCTAATTTTCCAGCAAATAGAGCGCAGTTTTGAATGACGTTGAAATTCAAAATCTTAATATATAAATGTCAAAGTCACTGACTGACCACTGACTGACTGATCATCGCTCTACAGCCCAAACTGTAATACCTAGCGAGCTGAAATTTGGTAGGTAGCTTTGTCTTATAGTCTAGATGTGCAATAAGACGGGATTTTCCGAAATTCCCACTATAACACCTGCCATTGGTGAAAAAGTATTTTTTGCTTTCACGGCCATGCCTCGGCCCGCAAAGCGGCCACAGCCCGCTAGTGCTAAGATAAAAATAACACATACAACACAGGAAAAGGCTTTGAGTTAAAACTTTCAAGAACAAGCAATGAATTCCACATGCATCTACACGGTGAAAAACCAACTGCGAAATTTAACATAGTATTGTGATTAATTAAACATACGGGGGACCCTTGCAAAGTTAGCATACGCGATATTTTCGACTTTAGCATAAAGTGGTTAGCATAATTTATGCTAACGAAATTTGTCAAAAGTCGTGACGTCATAGTTGTGACGTCATTACTTTTATGCCAACGCATGTATAAAGTTATGCTATTGTTCAATTCAATTCAATTCATTGATAGCATAATAACATGTTTAACTTGCATAGTATATGCTCTGAATTTCATTTGTTTAACATAACATTATACGTATCTTAGCATAAAGTAATTCGCCTATCATAAAGATTATGCATACTTGCTGTGTCATTTTCATACCAGTATACGAAGTAAGCATAGTGTTATGCTAACTGTTATGCGAAGTAGGCATACTGTTAAAAACCGCATGCTAACGTTGGCATAGTGTTATGCTAACTGTTATGCGAAGTAGGCATACTGTTAAAAACCGCATGCTAACGTTGGCATAGTGTTATGCTAACTATTATGCAAAGTAGGCATAACAATATGCGAACGTTGGTATGGTCACTATGCGACCCTTGGCATAGTGACTATGCTAACGTTGGCATAGTCACTATGCCAACGTTCGCATATTCAATATGCGAACGTTCTCATAGCAGTATGCAAAAGTATGCATACAGCTATACGTATGATACGTATAGCTGTATGCATACTTTTGCATACAGCTATACATATACCTATGTATTTGAATGTACAGAAATTTGCAGGATAGACTCCGACTAAGTGCATAAATATTTTGCACTCGGACGGAAGTCATCTACATGCATATTCCTAGTCATACAAAGTCATAGGATATATGTATTGCCCTATGTGTGGAAAATGAAGAAGAATTCAATTCAAGTAAATATAATGTACAACACATTACACTCTTTATTTACAGAAATTACACATCAACAATTTTTAAATTTACAGAAATTACACATCAACAACTTTTTATTTGCAGATATTACACTATATAAACATTTAAGAAAAAATACAACTTATATGTTACATTATCGGGGAGCGGTAAAATGGGAATTGTCAAATGGTAATTACCATTTCTAGCACGTACAGGACATGAGTCCTGCTTACAATAATTATGAAAAAATAGTTTGGAACAATTTTTGACAGTCCTCGCAAATGAGCATAGTAAACAAATATATGTATGATTTTATTTGTGGTGAAGCACAAAGCCTCTTCACAACTTTTGTGTGTAGCGCAGCATTACTAAGAGCCTCCTTTACTTTTCGAATTATTTTATTACATTCATTTCTTTTTACTCTGGTAATGCCACCACTGGTCGTTACTCATACAAGTAACTACTCATTTTTCCTCACGAAGTATGAGTGGACCCCGAACATCCAAGTACAGAGCAGAAAAATTCCTGCCCCGCTGGGAATCGAACCCAGGTCACCATGCGTGCAATGCCTAGCGCGCTAACTCACTCTGCCACGGTGACTATTAGTAAACAAATATATAATAGTAAGCAAATTGAAATAGAATAAAACAACAAAAAATACGATAAAGGAGCTCAAAATTTGTACCTACAAGTAAACTAAACTAAAAAAAGTATATAAAAAAATTCTCTGTATAGGGGGCTGACACATGTAGGGGAAGGTGGGGCAAAATGGAAAAGACAAAAAGAAAATGTTTTCAAATATTGGAGGAAGAGAGCAGAAAATAGAGCAAGTTTAACAGCTCAAAAAGAGGATTGTAAAACCGAGACTTTGATGGTCGGAAATTTAATTAAACGTAACCTCCTTTAGTCCCCGACATTCCCCTACTTTGAGCAGACAAATTACCTACCTAGATGCCCTGGCTGCTCTATTTGCTTTAGGCATTAATGCAAGGTCAGCTAAAAGTTTAGTAGTCGGTGCATGAATCTTATCATACTTGGTGGATATTTCGTAGAAACTTAGCTGGAGTGTAAGCCACAGATGTTGACTCTCTTCTGGGTAATTACAATGTGTTACAAAGAAAATCTTGAAACAAAGATCTACAGCTGCTACAATTGAATTTTGAGGTTGTAAAATGTCATCCACAACACAATAAACATTGGTTGGATTTTTAAAATCACCTACATACATTTTAGGTCTGTACATTTTAGTCAATTTTTCGATCCGACTCACCCTGCAGGTTTCAATGTTAGAAGGACTGGACACATGCATTATGAATCCCTCGCAAACTTCAGACCTTGATGGTTTCCAAGAGTGACACTTCACCTTTTTTGTGGCGGGAACTGATGTGAGGTAGGGCAGCAATAGCAGACACTGCGCAGTCCGAGGCCCTCTCCTTCACGGCTTTTGCTAGGATGATGATCTTGTCCCTGTGATGGAGAAGACCTTCAATCAAACACGTTGTTCTTCCAGGATGCAATATGTCAAAGTCCATGTTTATCTAGAACAGAGAAGAACACACGAGATAAATAATCAACTATCATTGATAGTCAAGAGAAAGAAAAAGAGATAAAGAATGAGAAAAGGAAGTGAGATCGAAATAAATAAAAAATGAATAGAAAATGAAAAATAAACGAAAGAAAGAGAGAAAGAAAGGAAGAGAGAGAGAGAGAGAAATAGAATTGAAAGTAAAATAAAGTGAGAAAAATAGTACTATACCACATAACAAGAAAATCACCGATTTTCTTAGTGTGGGTTGTTTAGGGCATGTTACTCGTATGTCAGTAAATAATAATTATCTATTCAGTATTCAAGTTAATATTAAGGACTTATTGTAAAAATGTAATTTCATATAATATCAAAAATCAAAAAAGAAATAACTTACCAACACAGGTCCTCTTTCAGGATCCCGCAGAATACGATATGTGTTGAAGTACTGGATGATTGATTGAAATTTTTCATTGCCCGCCTGCAAACATTGGAGTCTGTCCCTTGATGTATCCTCCCAACGGAGTTTGATAGTCTCGAAGGAATCACTTGGAGTAGCAGTCTCCAACCATTGCAGATAGTTTTGAACTACGGTGTTTTCTGAAAACAAAACAACACATGTTATAAAAAAAGTCACGTAGCCCCACATCTGAGCTACAAAATTATTTTATTTATACCTTTTTTTTAAGATATTTGTACTAATCACTATTTTGATCACAACTACCCAAACTCGCTTTACCAAATATATGCTTAACCTGGTACTCGAACCACCGACCTCCAGGTTACAAGTCCGTCGCCTTATTGATCAGGCTACTGAGGTCTGTCATAAGTTATCTATTTGTAGTTTAAGTATATACATACCTACGATATTGAATGTGTCTGTTGCAATGCTTTTGTTCAACTCCGAGTCCTCCTGCTCTTGGTTTTCCCGGTTCTGACTTGGCCTTCGCTTCTTGAACTCGATGACACCTTCCTTCTTTCCTTTATTTCTGAGAGTTCGCCAGATTTCATACAGCAAGCCGGACGTGGAGCTTCGGTAAGACTTATCTTTCTTTGAAGAAAATGCTTCAGGCAGATCATTGTCGCTGTCATTGGAACGGTACAATTTGAACCAGATCGTGGAGGTTTCTTGTTCAAAAGGAAACTGTTCTATGATTAGGTCCCGTATTCTCATGAAGTCTAAATATTTTAGGTAACTAAGATACTTTGTGAACAATAAGAAACTGGTTACATTTTTTTAGAATAGGTAGGTAAAATTTAAATTAATGTGTAATTTCTGTAAACTCAAGCAAGGTTTTAATTTTATCATTAGGCTATTTCATTTTACACTTTTTAGTAGACTGTCCCTCTCTTTCACCTAGATCATCTCCCAAAAATTCGCTCACTGACATTACGAACGTATTTAATACAACCTTGCCTTGTCACACTTAAAAAGAAATGATCGAACCGAACACAACTATCTTTATTGGACACATAAAACCTTAGCATGAAACCATACAAACCGCCCTATTTCTATGCTAAAAAATATGCAGACTTTACATAAGTCTATACAAAGAATGTCAATCATGTTAAATTAGCATGAATCTATAGCTCTTATTTTTATGTTTGTATAGTTTTATACGAACAGCCCTCATTGGCATGAAATGCATGCGTAAAGTAGCATACAATTACTTTATATGCGAAACACGTATGGTTTATGCTAATAGTTTAGCATAGCAGTTATGCTAAGACTGTGAGGTATACGAATTTGGCTTGAAGTTATGTCTTCAATTTTCCTGTATGTATAACTCTATGCAAACATTTTGCGTTGACATAAAAAGCATGCAGAATTAAGTATAAAGTGCCTTTTTGTACGAAAAATGCATGGTTCATGCCACCAAGTTTATGTTAAGCATGAGCCATGTACCAATTTGGCTTGAAGTTATGTCTTCAAATTTCCTGTATGTATAACTTTATGCAAACATTTTGCGTTGACATAAAAAGTATGCGGAAATAGGTGTAAAGTGCCTTTTTGTACGAAAAATGCATGGTTTATGCGACCGAGATTATGTTAAGCACGAGCGGTGTACCAATTTGGCTTGAAGTTATGTCTTCAAATTTCCTGTATGTATAACTTTATGCAAACATTTTGCGTTGACATAAAAAGTATGCGGAAATAAGTATAAAGTGCCTTTTTGTACGAAAAATGCATGGTTCATGCGACCGAGATTATGTTAAGCACGAGCGGTGTACCAATTTGGCTTGAAGTTATGTCTTCAAATATTTCATTTGTATAACTTTATGTGTGTGCATCGATACTGTTATGTTCAGGATCGTAAACACACACACACACACACACACACACACACACACACACACACACACACACACACACACACACACATACACACACACATTACACACACACAGTACACACACACAGTACACACACACACAGTACACACACATACATACACACACGCAGTACACACAAACACACACACACACATACATACACACATACACATACATACACACACACACAGTACACACACACATACATACACACACACACACACAGTACACACAAACACACACACACATACATACACAGACACACACACAGTACAAATGAAAAATATTTGGGCAAAAAAGTGGTTTTTTGTGAAATTGGTATGAAAAGTTAAAAGTTTAACAATTGTCTTTAGTAATTCAGGTAATTTTTATAACATTTTACTCGCGAACATTTTGCTCTCAGATCATTCATTTTTGCTGCAGAACTCCCGTAAGTTGAGTTGATCATTTTTCCCCAATTCAGGTGGCCACTAATAATTTGTAGGTATATAGGTGCTCATATAGGTGCTCACTACAGCATTGTAGGATTTTTTCCAGTACATCCAAATCTAATTATAATCCATCTTTTCTGTAATTGCTGAGGACAAGTCGCTATGGACAATACCTCCATAGATAGATTGTCGTTACGAGGCTGAATGGGTCCCGAAAACATCCAAACCCATGTTGACAAATTATTGTCTCCGCCGGGATTCGAGCCCGGGTCTAACGAGTGCAAAGACCACTGAGCCATGTGCTGTGGGAGCTGGTCCCGTCGTATATTAACATCAGGTATATGAATTGTACACACAATACTTTATACTCCACATAGGTGTTTCGAAGTTCAGTTCAAATGTTCCAAATGTCATTAAAAAAGGTTCTTTCACTCGTATACCTGCGATCCATGCAAAAACAGAGGATGACCTCTCTCCATTAGTGACCCAATTGATACGTCGCCGTTGGTCAATATGAGTGGTGTGGTTATACATAACATAATATAGGTATATATGCTTTAAATTTCCGAAAGCCTCATCACCGTTAAATATACCTTTAACCTTTGCCTCTAAAATCCTTCCATTGTGTATTATTACCTAATATTAATAGATTTCAGAGTCCATTTCTCGAGTCTAGCCCATAGCACTATTTCATTTATTTATATAAGCTACGCAACGCTCAGGTAGGTATAACAGGTAGGTTTAAAGGTATATTAATGTGTTTCCCACGGAATCTGTTTGAGTAATTACAACACAAAAGCTAAGAATAATATAGGTATTAGATAATATTCCCGGGAATTACGTTTAAGGATTATTTAACATGGGCGAAACACATTTGAAAATATTATCAAGGTTTCTATATGATTAATTTTTTGTAAAGGTATGTCACATTATAATATAATACGTATTGTAGTATCCCCAGCTAAATGTAGAACCCTCGTCAGTAACTTAAACAGTAACCAAACCATCACGGTTGCAAATTATTGCCCCCGTCAGGGTTCGAACCCGGGTACTCATTCATGCGGGAGCTGGACTAGTTTAGCATATAATTCATGCTAAAGTATTTATGCTACCCTAAGAAAACAGTTATTTTATGTTAAGATTTTGTTAGCATGAAATTATACGAACTTCACTATACATGTTCCGCATAAAAAGCTTCTCTTAGCATACATGTGGCACTGTTAGCATACATGAGATGACGTCATTAAAACCTGTTGTATAAAATTAAGCTAATTTTAGTATAAAAAACTTTTATGCTAAAGCCATTTTTATACGAACGGCTCTTTTTGTGTAAATTATGCTAAAATTATGTATAAACGCGAAAAAATTGATTTTTTTTAGCATAAAATATGCTAAATTACTATAGTTTTTATGCGAATGGTTTTTATACAAACTTTTTAAAAAATCCTTTTTCAGCGTGTATGACCTTATTATTTCTAGGCCTGGTATTCAACTAAGAAGCTCATAAATAAAAAAAAAAAAAACTGCTCTTTTTAATCTGATAAAGATCTTCAGAAACTTAGATGTTCAAAGTGACGGATTAGACAGATTATAGACTATCGTTCTTCTACAATGGAGATCAAATTTACAGATTAAAAATTTCCAGACTATACTGTTATCTAGGTACTGAAGGTAACAAAGACTCTGAAGATTCGGAGAGGGCCGTTATCTTTTGGACTTCACTTATGAAACGGTCTAGTTCCTGATATGGGTCACTTGCAAAATGATTTTTTTTAAAAATGATTATAAAAACCCAAATTACGCCATCAAAAGCACGATATACGAATGCAAAAGCTCTAAAGAAAATCCTTCTAAAGTTGCCGAATCCGGAAAAAGCAGAAACTTAATATTTGTGACGTCGTATTAAATATTAAATAGGTACATGTAGGTATTATGTTTGAGTATGTTTAAGGAAAAAAAAAAAAAAATATTTTACCGAGTTGGATTTTTCAGCAACATGTTTTTTTTTTCTAGAAAGGATTTCATCGTGTTCTGGGCGTCGGACGTCTTTATCTCTCATAATGAAGTCCCTTTAAAATTTTTCCAGGAATCGCTTCGTTTTTTCAGAACTTACAAAAAAAGATTATCAAATTTCATGGCAACACAATTTGATGGCTGTTTCATGGCTACGAAATAAAAAAGGCTGTGAAACACACATCTTAAAACGACGAATACAATTCTTTCCTTATTATAGGATAAGGAAAGTAAAAAATATATAATTTTTTAAGTGAAATTCAACGAGGTGCCTGGGTTCGGAAAAAATGAAAAATACACTACCAATAAAATTATGTATATACTTCCTCGTAATTGGTTCACATTGTATACACTTGGCAAAAAAAAACATGGAAATCTTTACGATGAACTCTATCGATCGAGCCAATTAAAAAAATTGGTGCAAGTGATCCATTTTTCCCCCTCCAGAGTATTTTTTTTAAAATCAGCAATAATAGAGGTAGCGTTCGTATGATACATGCTAAGTTTGTGAATAATCTTGCCGGTGTCATTCAAAATTTTATTTATCTCACGTATTAAAAAAGTTCCCTTTGACAGGATTCACATTCTGACAGGACTTCTTATCTGAGAGGATTCTGCCTTGTAATCCTGAGAGAGAGAGAGAGAGAGAGAGAGAGAGAGAGAGAGAGAGAGAGAGAGAGAGAGAGAAAAAGACACACACAAAAAGAAAGAGAGAGAGAGAGAGAGAAAAAGAGACAGACATAAAGAAAGAGAGAGAGAGAGAGAGAGAGAGAAAGAAAGAGACAGATAGAAAGTAAAAGAGAGAGAGAGAGAGAAAGAAAGAGAGAGACAGAAAGAAAGAGAGAGAGAGATAGGGAGAAAAAGAGAAGATAGATTTAATATCATAATTTTCGGTAGTTGCTGATCAAATTTTGAGCTACCGTTAACTGTCTTGCGTATTCCAATTCACGAATCGGTGCACCTCACGAGTTCTGCATTCCAGCTGGTTATCGAACCCGCGACCTCTGGATTACCAGATAGACACCTTGACCACTGAGCTACCGTTATCTGTCTTCCTTCGATATTCCACATCACGAATCCACATGTACCGCGGGAGTGCTCCTGAGCACACCACTATAACAAAGCTTGTCAAGTTTGCCATATATACTAAGACACTTTCTCAAGAATATTATTTGTATAATGCAGTGGTTCCCAACTCAACTTCCACTGCGACCCACTTTTTTATATTTCTGAGACCCGCGACCCACCAAATGTGTATTCACCCCTTCCTCTTTCGTAGTTGCTTTTTTCAATCTTTCTTAATCTAAAATTCTAAAAGGTATTAGTTTTGAGAAAAAAACAACAAATAACTAATTATTTTATTAAGAGGCAAACAATAAAAATTTATTAATTGTTAAACATTCAATTAATTAACAAAATTAGGAAAAAAGGAAAAAAAAGTGGGCTGGTGGCTCAGAGGTAGCACTCCTGACTTTGAACCCCGAGGTTGCGGGTTTGATTTCCGCCCTTGGCGGATTTTTCTCAAGAAGGATAATGAGTTATTAAAAAGTAAATAACGTAAAATAATTTTAAAAAAGTAGGCTGGTGGAGTCCTTCAATGGGACACATTTGGCCAACTGACCTTCACAAGCTCATTGATTTGAGGTTGTATATTTTTACTCAATGATACACGCATATCACTGGTGGCGTCCAGTCGGTCCCTTTGCTTAGATTTCAGGGTGCGTAAAGAGGAGAAACCTTGTTCACACATATTATAGGTTGTCGAAAATAGTACTAAAATTCGGAGGGCAAGATTTCTAATTCTTGAATATTTTACATTTTTACAAATCAGAAAACTTTTAAATTTTTTCTACATAAGAACTAAGACCTTGCGAAGACCCATGAAACCTTCTGGCGACCCACTTGAAACCTTCTCGCGACCCACCAGTAGGTCGCGACCCACCAATTGGGAACCACTGGTATAATGGCACCAAGTCAGGTATCACGACATCACAAAAGCAGGAACTGACGCATGCACGCGCGCTGTGCTCTGGTATCCAATATGGAAGACTGCAAGAGCTTTGAACACCTGCCAGCGATTGTGAACTTGACACCATCAATTTCTTCCATAGCTACCAAAATCCGAGTATAATAATTGATATGTGAAGTAGTTTCTGAAATGCTTACATAGGTACATATACTGAAAGTTATCATAGTTGTGTTAATCACTTTCGTGGTATCACAACTACTCACTGTCACTTATTGTGTCCCTTATGCCTATAATAAAGGATCTAAGGATTATATGAACTTTGTATGCATTAGAGCATTCAAAACGAGAAAAAAAAATCGTTCACAGAACTAGCGCTTTGGCCGCCTTGTCTACAATTGTTGTTCTCAGAATAATAATAACACTCCTAGGTGGAAGGTAACCACCAGACAAAGTTAATATTAAAATCATTTTGTACCACCTAAGCCTATGAGTCTTTTGTTTTTGTATCCGGGGTTAAGTGGCAGAGAATGTCTAAGGCATGAAATTCGCTCCGGATTACATAAAAATTGTAATTAAAAATTAATAATGTTCTTTAGTACCACCTAACCCTCAGAGTCTCATAATTATGTTGTCACAAACTCAAATTAATGAGAAAAATTCATGCACTGGGTGAGATTCGAACCAACGGATTAACAGACTAAATAGCATATCTTTTGTCACTACAACAATAACAACAGACAAAATAAGCGTGATATAAATAACGTTCATTCATATTTTTTTATAATACTTAAGTACATAATATTAGGCACGCTTTCGTTAAGTAGGATGTAAGCTTACATGGAGCTCCGCGTGCTTTATTCATACCGGAAAATAATATTCCTCTTTGGTAGGGATTTCGGAGAAAAGAAAATTGTAAACACAGATCAAACGACAGGGAAAAAAGCATTGAACATCAAATGAACATTTTATACAGGGTCGTGGAAAAGACGAGGGCATGAACTTGGGAGAAAGTCCTTTTAACCAGCATGAAGGTACCAAGACTTATATTCTTTTTTACTTTGCCTATTCCCAAACCTACTTGGAGTTGGCCTTTGTTTCATGAGTCCTTTCATTCCATGTTTTTCTATTTAGCGCGTCCTCTTTTCTCAAGTTTTTCTCTCATAGGTCCTACTCAACTTTGTCTCTCAATCTCATCTTTAGTGTCCTTGTCTTATTATTAATCTTATTATTATACGACTCTTTATTAGATACAAAAGGACATTATGTACATTGTACATATTATGTACAAATTAATATAACAATTTTAACAGTGAAAAAATGAAAAAAAAAACAATATATACCTACAATAAAAATGAAAAAGAATATAAAATATTTGAAAACATATGTCCTAACTAAAGGGCGGGGTTATTGCCTATGGCAATCTCTTCCACCCAACCCTTGTCTTTCTCTTCCTACCTATTTCACTCCTAACTATTAAATGCTTGGATTTTGATTTTTTGAAAGATCTACCAATTGCCTCATGGACAGATGCTAATTTTATGGCCCTAGTTGATGTTTTTCCTTGGAAGTTTTTTTTGCATCTATACGTGTAACGTGTAATACCTACCTACTAGAAAAATACTTATAATTTTATGCTTGGATCTACTTATATTTTATTCCCTAAAGGCGCCATCGACGGCACTACTAATACTCACATAACGGCCATTAAATTGATGAGAAGACTAGGAGAGCGTTTTAGACTAATAAATCATGTTATCCACATGGCCGTTTCAAATGTAATAAAATTATTATTTTTAAATAACCCTATTACTTATGACCATGTAAGATGGTCACATAGAAAAATATTTATTGCAACTCAGAATATTCGTCCATTTAGAAAATTAGTTTTTATTACTCTTGGGTATGCCTATTTTTCAATGCCCAACGGACATGTTATGGGTATCTGGAAATAGTTATCATATTTGTACTAATCACTTTTATGATATCACAACTACTCAAACTCTTTTCACTAAATCTGTGCTGAATACGGGACTGGAATCACTGACCTCCTGGTTACAAGTCCACCGCCCTATCGATCAAGCTAATGAGGTCGGATAGTGGGTATCAAAAAATTGAGTTTCATTCAAACTGCACCATCGTAAAATGGTAGGTGCACTGGTAATGAAGTTGTTAACGCGCTATTCTGGTAATTCAGGTAGCGTATCGATCCGTTGGTTCGAATCCCATCCAGTGCATGAATTTTTCCTCACTAATTTTACATTATGACCACATAATAATAGGAATCTGAGGGTTAAGTGATAGAAAATGCTTTAAACCCGGCCTGGTGGTTACCTTCCACAAAAGAGCGTTATTGTTATTTAAAAAAAATATTGGGTTACGCTGGTTACGCACCAATCATCAGTACTTCATATACGTCCGAAAACGTAAAAAAGACTATAACGAAACATTCCCCAACATCAAACATTTCAAAGACACGGGAACCCCCTTTCGACCCCCTTTAGATGACATCTCATTTAATATCTACCACAAAACCCCTTTGTCCGTTAGTGCATGCCAAAATGATTTTCAATTTGGTGTGTGTAGACAGTACTTGAAAGAAAGAAAAAAACGTCTCAGAAAAAATTAAAGAGGCAGGCATATCCACTTGTGGATATCAAGGAAGAAAATAATATAGAAGATAAGAAAGAAAATCCAAAGAATCGCATCAAAGAGAATATTAAAACAAGAGGAAAAGTCTTCCGAGACGACGTTGTAAGAACATGAAAGACAAGTGCAGGGAACATGTTGGAATATTAAACGTTCGGGAATCATCATAGGGTGACGTTATCGTGAACGATGGTAGCCAGACAGTGAAAGAATGATTCAGCATTTCTAACACTGTCTTTACAAGGAGGCTCATAATAGACGAGGGCCCCCCAGAACCAAACCAATGCTGGTCTACTCACTTTTTATAGTCCCCCAGCTAGACTACTGGTCTACTCCCTTTTTATAGTCCCCCAACCAGACTGCTGGTCTACTCACTGTTTATAGTCCACCAGCCAGACTGCTGTTTAACTCCCTGTTTATAGTTCCTCAGCCAGACTGCTGGTTTACTCCCTGCTTATAGTCCACCAGCCAGACTGCTGGTCTACTCCCTGTTTATAGTCCCCCAGCCATACTTCTTATCTACTTATCTAGCCATACTAGTGTTGAGGAATACACAGTCATGTTGTACGCATGATGAGAGGAAACCATATATGGAGACAGGTGTTGAAACCCTTTCTCCTACCAGTGTATGGCAGAATGTGGAAATGACACATTCGTATTTACCATATAAGTGTTTTTTATATTCTTTTACTCTGTCTTATCCCGCTTGAGCAGGGTCGACGTTGTTCAAACTCATGGTTGAGATTGGTTGGTTTTGGCACATTTTTTACGCATGGAATCACTTCCTAACGCCAACGGTTCTCTTTGATTTATCGTCCTGGATTAGGACGGGGGTTTTACCCTCCATTCGCTGTGAATCGTAACAGCTACCCAAATTAACCTCACCCAGCCTGGGTAGGGTCTGAAATGCAAGCCTCACATGTGCGGAGGGAACAGAATTTTCTGTGTGAAAAATCTGCTCCGACCGGGGATTGAACTTAGGATCTCTGGACTACGGGCAGTAGTCACAACCGTTACGCCACGGAGGCTTGCATATAAGTGTTTTTTTTATATAATAATTATAAAAATAATAACTCTCTTTAGTGGAAGGTAACCACCAGACAAGGTTAATGCTCAAAGCACCTAACCCTTCGAGCCTTATTATTATGTGGCCACAAACTTAAAAAAAAATGAGGAAAAATTCATGCGCTGGGTGAGATTTGAACCAAAGGATTCCTACACTGCTTGTATTACCAGACCAGTGCATTAACCACTTGATATCCTGACATTTCTGACTGAGAATGATTTCAGTCCTTATATAAAAAGGAAAGGAATCGCAGGATGAACATCCAACGCTAAATGAAGTCAATTACCAGGGTTTCTTCTGCTTGTTATTTTTGCAAAAAATTTGCGTTAATCTTTTCATAACATTGGTGAGATTTTTTTTCGCATTGCTGCATTTATATGGATTAATTTCGTGCAAATATTTTCACTGAATGGAAGTTTCATCTTACATGCAAATCTTGGAAGTTCATAAGCACATTATGAATTTGACGAATTTCTAATAGGTATATTTAGTAGTATATTGAAACTAGTCGGGTAGTTGCATTAAATATATGTTACTTTTATGTACAATTATTAATGCAAATTAATTATAAATTACAAAATCATCTCATTTATCCTCAGGAAAGAGGGTTTGGCGGGTGAGCAGATAGAATTGGTGTCCTTCAAGAGGGGCGACACACCATACCGTGCCGACAATATCTGTATTAGAGCTTTACTGAAGTGAATCTTGTAAGATTTTCCAATTCAAATTTCAAGTCTCTAGCTTTCACCGTTCTTGAGATATCGTGATCACAAACACACATACACACACATGGACCAATGGCTGAAACTTTGGATTTCAGTTCTGGGAACCCTAAACCTTGTTTGCCTTATGTGCTCATAAAATCAAATTAATGAGGGAAAATTCATGCACTGGTTGGGATTCAAACCAACGGATCCCTTCGCTAGTGAACTTCTTGACAAAGTAAAAATCTCCTCATCAGTTGACAAGAGGAAGCACCTCAACTAGATATTTTTGGCAAGTCCGCCAGTTTACACAAAAGACCCTGCCCTGCATCCATCACCATTGCTTTCCATCCTTGCTTTCCATCCTTTCCTCCATCCTCTCCGGAAACACCAAGTCCTCCACAGACACGCATCTCGAAAGCTTTTAGGTTAATTACTAATAGGTAATTCTTTTCAGAAAGCTCTCAGAGGTTAATGATGCCGTCTTGGCGTTAATCTCAGAGCTTAAGTACTTGCTTTCAGATTTCATCTTGCCAGGGTGGAAATTTTTCGCGTGAATTATATTTTTTTTTTTTTTTTGTATAGTTTAATAATAATAGTTTATTTTCTTTTTATAGAAGCATTTATACAAAGGTACTTCTCCTAAGCTTTGAAGGGCTTCTAAATGAATAATAATTATAATATTGTATTTTTGCCTTATGGGGTTCACAATATTGGTAATTTCTATAATCTAACTGTTAATAATAAAGAAAATTAAAAAAAAAATGTAATTAAAGAAATTAATAAATGAAGCTCGTTAATTTCAATAAAGACTGGTTTCTTCTCCGTGGGATGGACAATTTATTTTCAAGTGGAGGAAGGATTTCATGGATGCTCAGATTCATCAGCGCTTGTGTCCGTCGATGGCGTGTTGAATGCACGGGTTCTCGTAGGATCACCGAAGTTCAGCAATGTCCACAGAGGTGAAGACTTCGTGAACCTGGCATTTCGGCCCAAACCAGGCTGGGTGAGGTTAATGTGGGTAGCAGGTTCTTGAGTTTCCTGGGAATGGAGGGTAACACCCCCGTACCAAATGACCATACAGTTGAAAATGCTTAACTTCGGCGATCCTACGAGAACCGGTACATTCAACGCGCCACCGACGCTGGCAATATTCACACTGATTTCTGTGTGAGGTATATTACTGCAATATTGCGTTCAACATTAGACTCAACAATATAGTAGTTATAGTACCCATATGCATATCTATACATATACATACTCAAGTTTCATTTGACTCTATAATAGTGGAGTCATTTTTGGTCCCATAACATCTGTGGTAAGGCCGGTGTTGTCTGTATATTATTGAACAAGATAGGGAAACATAGGCAAGGAATATCAGGATACAGAAAGGCAACATCTTAGTCCAACGCCCTACACCAGATGTCCTGGATGATATTGTCAATTCAAAATGATCACTGCTACATTTGCAAATGGCTGTCTATTCTCTTATTTCCTCCGATATGTTTCCTAATGTTCATTTTCGTCTCTTTACTTTGCTCTTTTGCCCTTATTTTTTATATTCCCTCTATTTTATCTAAATCTAACTCTCTCTCTCTCTCTGCCTCACATTCTCTGTATATTCTTCTCCCTCTTAAAAGATATTCCTCTCTCTCTTTCTCTTTTTCTTTCTCCTTAACTCTTTGTTCTATTAAGAAGAAAAGGAAACCTAAATTTCAATAAAACTTTCTTTTCTTTTCCATTTATTTTGGCCTCGAAACTTGGAAAGTCACATTGCTTTGTCTCAATTTCCAAGTTTTGTAAGGCTAATCAAATAGTGCCTACCTACCAAGTCTACCTACTGCAGATTGACAAAAGGAAATAGAATGAGGTGAAGACATATTTCTCAAAACACTCAGGCTTATACTCGTACATAAATGACCACAGATTCTTATTAATATTACATAATGAAGGCGAGTGTAGGGAGAGAGATAGAGAGAGCGAAAGGAAGGGAGAGAGAGGAAGAAAGAGAGGAGAGAGAGAGACAAAGAGAGATAGAGAGGAAGAGAGAGATACATAAAGAGAGGAAGAGAGAGACAGAGAAAGAAAGAGAGGAGAGAGACAGAGACAGAAAGATAGGAGCGAGACAAAAAAGGGAGAGAGAGATATACATAAAGAGAGGGAGAGGAGAGGATGGAAAGCTGATATTGCAAAGGAAACGTCATGCGATAGAGTCAGAAATAGAAGCAAGAGTGGCCTAAGTGGCCATAACTTCTCATGAGGTTTTGTATAAAAGTGAGACATGTTTATGATAATGGGCCCGTTTCAGAGATATAAGAATTTGATAATAGAAAAGAAAAAAAGGCAAATTGATATTTCGTAATGGAAAAGTCCAAAAATTTCACTTTTACTGTCGGAAACATTTGTGGAAATGTCACATAAACTTTCGGGATGGTCCGAGATTTTAGAGTTGCCTTTTTCCAGGCTTTCTTGTTGATCTTCTTCTAGGGTTGATCTTTTTAAGGGTTGATGAGATTGTTAAGTTGGGTCTTCTAGCCTTTCTAGAATCCCCTCTTATGTTAATTGCTCAATAGCCGTTTGTTTCGATAGCAGAGATTGCCTCAGGCTATAATCACACGCTTTTTGTCAATAATGTCAATATTATTCTTGTCGACAAAAGTTTATTATTATATCATTATTAGCCGTAATATTATGTAATAGAAGTGTAATGTACATACATGTAGTAGAGCCGTTGCTCTACGTATGTAATAGAAGCCGTTCCCAAGCCCTTATAAAATAGGAAGGGTTTGTAAACTCTAATTACATATTCAAAATATGAAACTAGGATTCATTATTCATCCGGACTAATTCATAAAAAAAAAGGTCGAGTTAATCACTTTTGTGATATCACAACTACTCAAACTCGCCTTACTAAACCTACGCTAAATCCGGGACTTGAACCACCGACCTCCAGGCTACAAGTCCGCCGGCTTATCGATCAAGCTACTGGGGACGGTTTCAAATTCATAGCCACGAAATAAAAAGCCTTGTTTGCCTATACATATATCATAGACTAGTGTAAAGCATCTTATAGTAAAACACCACCACATAATACAAGATGAGATAGTCACCACAATGTCCATGGAGGTCTCAAAAACAGACCTTACAATAGAAAAAAAGGCCATTATATTCCCATAAAGCCACAACCAAGTACTTATAGGAGCAATATAAGAGCCATTATCATCCAACACGAAGATTCTCATATTGGAAGAAACACGTAATGAAAACACTAAACCGTTCAACAGAAAATACTTTACAAAAAGCTTTAGAAAGCTGTAAGCTGTAATGTCAAAGCAAGTAAACTACATTAAATTTCTCAAGTTGCAGTTTTCTGTAGCAAATAATAAGTGATATTAAAATGAAAATAATATATTTCTTGCAATTTTCTCGGAATCACTATTTCCGATATTTAAAATACTATTAAAGCACTTGAGCTGGTTCTTTATGTTCTAGAAAGCAACTATTTTTAATGCTTTCTTTCCAACTTAGAATAGTGGAAGTTCCAACTTTTGCATTAGTACGAAGAAAATGCAGAGAACTTTTTATGGCATAGTTTTATCACTTCACCCATTACTCGTTGACTATTAGCAATTTGCGACCGTTTTATTATTTTGTTTATGGTAGGTATTGGGACTTTTTTTGTTAGTTGTTCTAATTGTTTTGTTTAAAAAGTCCAAGAAAATATTGTTGCTTTCATAGTCCTTGCATACATTTAGGTGATTGATGGCATGGATCTGATGGCAGAGATTGCCTGAGGCAATAATTACGCCCTTTGTCAATACTATTCTTCTCAATAAAGAGTTAATATTATTGAATATGAATAGTTTGGTTACAAATCAACCTCAGTAGCTTGTTTCATTTTTTTAAGTTGAACAACATCTGGGGGACTATAAACAAGGAGTAGACCAACATTCGCTTGGTTCTGCGGGCTTTTGTCAACTATTAGCTTCCTTGTAAAGACAGTGGTAGAAGTGCTGAGTCATTCCTCCACTGTCTGGCTACCATCCTTCACGATGACGCCACCCTATGATGGTGATGATGAACAACATAGATAAAATATATATACATATGTCCTAACTAAAGGGCGGGGTTATTGCCTATGGTAATCTCTTCCACCCAACCCTGGAAAACATCACTCCCCTTCGACTGTAGCCAAACTGGTCACACCACAGCACAACCACACCATATATGATCAAAAGCCAACCTCTCCTTGTATGTAGGTATGCATGTGATTATCACCCTGTCTGGAACGCGCTTCACAAAGGCTTCGCTGATTGAGGCACGACAGTCCCCTGCATACTGATGGCGATGGAGTTGACTTTTTCCTCAGTACAGGGTGGACACAGCCCTCAGTAGCTTGATCGATAAGGCGGCGGTCTTGTGATCTGAAGGAGGTTCAGTGGCAGAGAATGCTTAAGACATCAACGTCACCCTGGATTACAAAACAAAAGTTAATATTCAAATAATCTTTTTTGTATTTTTTTTTTTTTTTTTTTTTCGTACGTAGGTACCTATATCTATATATATAAAATCCATTTACATTCATTCATAATCAACGCAGAGCCTAAACGGCTGGGCCGATTGACTTGAAATTTTGCAGGAAGCTTCCCCTTATGATGTAGGGGCGTACTAAGAACGGATTTTTTGAAGGAAACAGGGGTTCTCAACTTATGGCCAAAAATTAACATTTATTGATAATCAACGCAGAGCCTAAACGGCTGGGCCGATTGACTTGAAATTTTGCAGGAAGCTTTTCCTTATGATGTAGGGGCGTACTAAGAACAGATTTTTTTTAAGGAAACAGGGGTTCTCAACTTATGGCCAAAAATTAACATTTATTCATAATCAACGCAGAGCCTAAACGGTTCGGCCGATTGACTTGAAATTTTGCAGGAAGCTTCCCCTTATGATGTAGGGGCGTACTAAGAACGGATTTTTTTTTAAGGAAACAGGGGTTCTCAACTTATGGTCAAAATTAGTCATTTTTAGAGTGTTGTCAGATTCTCAAAAGGGTTGAGCTGAATGACTTGAAATAAGGCAGAAAACTTCTTTCAGTGATGAAGAAGCTTACTATGAAAGGATTTTTCAAAGATAACAGGGGTCCTCAACTTATGGACAAAAGTAGACATTTTAGCGTCTTGCAAGATTCTCAAAACGGTTGAGCCGAATGACTTGAAATTTGGCAGACAGCTTTTTTTGTGATGTAGGTGAATCATAAGAAAGAAATTTTAAAAGAAAATAGGGGTTCTCAACTTATGGTCAAGCTGGATGGCGAATACTATGTTTTTCGACTCATGAAAGATACTCTCCTGTCATACATTTGGACGTCCACTTTGAAAATGGACAAAGGGTAGTTTTTACAACCGAAAATGTCCAACAGAGAATTGACAACCCTCCTAAAACAACATTAATGGCGTTTTTTCAACTATGCAACCAGGATGAATTTGCAAAGTCTCTTTTTTATAATGAAGTACAGCTTTTTATGTGTGGAAAAACAACATGTTCCAAAGAAGGAAAAAAAGATCAATTGTTCCAGGACATCCGGGTGTAAAAAAAGACCAGGTTCTTGGTAAAATTTATACCGTACATCCGACAGAATGTTTCTACCTACGATTACTTCTACATAAAGTGCGAGGACCTACTTCATTCAGAAGCCTCAAAATGGTAGGCGGCAGTAAATACCCTACGTTCCATGCTGCATGCCTAGCCATGGGTTTGTTACTTGATGATGCGCAAGCAATGTGAACATTATTACCAACAGAACTTAGTTGGCAGAAATTTCATACAACACGTTTCAAATGAGGTCTTTCGTCTCTGAAAAAGTGCCATTACTCAATAGTGAACAGAGTTACGTGTAGGAAACTGTACTTTGATGCGTCACTTCATCTCTTGATTCTGTAGGTAATAATTTGTTCTTCCTAGATGCTCCAGGTGGAACTGGAAAAACATTCTTAATAAACCTTTTGTTAGCTACAATACGCAAAGATGGAAATATTGCCATTGCTGTTGCATCGTCCGGTATTGCCGCCACTGATAGAAGAAGGCCCGCACTGTTAATTCTGCTTTGAAATTGCCACTCAATTTAAATTCAGTAGATACACCAAGCTGTATTATTGGAAAGCAAAGTGATATGGCCAAAGTCCTCAGGGATTTCAAGTTGATCGTATATGATGAATGTACAATGACTCATAAAACTGGCTTAGAGACACTGGACCGTACTCTACAAGACATTCGTGGTGTTAAAAATCTTATGGGTGGTAAAACTGTGCTACTGTCTGGAGATTTTAGACAAACTTTACCCGTTGTTCCACGTGGAACAAGAGCTGACGAAGTGAAGGCATGTTTAAAATCATCCATTTTGTGGCCACAGATAACTGTTCTTTCTTTAAAGTTGAATATGCGTGTACACCTTCACGCTGATCAAAATGCAGAAGTTTTTTCGAAGCTTTTGCTTCGGATAGGTGATGGACAGTTACCTGAACAAAATGAAAAAATTGTTTTTCCTACCGAACACTGTCAGTTATTAGTGGATTACAACACCTTCCTAGACACTATCTACCCCAATCTAGATGACCCAAGTGTTGTTGTCCCTGTTTGGCTAAAGATAAGGGCCATACTAACACCAAAGAATGATAATGCTCTAGAAATTAATAATGACTTATTAAAAAGAATATCAACTTACGAATCCGTAGACACTGTTGTGGAAGAGGAAGAAACCATCCATTACCCAACCGAATTTCTTAATACACTAAATCCTCCTGGCTTGCCACCCCATCGGCTATGCCTTAAGGTTGGAGCACCAATAATATTACTAAGAAATCTGAGACCCCCGAAATTGTGTAACGGCACGCGGCTTCAAATTACATCATTAAAAAAAAACATTATCGAGGCAGTTATATTCACAGGGGCTGGTGCAGGTGAAACGGTATATGTACACAGGATTATTTTTGTCGGTGCGGGGGTTCGAACCCGGGACCTTCCGCATCGTAAGCGAGTGCTGAACCACTGAGCTATTTGTGTGCTGATTTAATCTGTTCATTAGCAACTATGCACTTGGGGTTTTTTTTTTAATGGAAGGCAGGAAAAAATCTTTCAAAGACACACAGATCCTGCCTGGGGTGTGGGATTTCCACCCACTAAAAACCCACCTTCTCTAAAAGCTAACCGCACTTGGAACCGAAAAATATCATTACTTCAAGTGCGGCGCTGTAGGGCACCTACTGATTTCGTTGTAGTGCCCTCCCATCTCTCTCTTGGGTTCTAATGTGATTTCCGACTACCACTTTAATTTCAAAAGAGTTCAATTCCCCAGAAAACTATGTTTTGCCATGACGATAAATAAGGCACAGGGGCAAACTCTTGAGCTAGCTGGAATTGACCTTAGAACGATTGCTTCTCCCACGGTCAGCTCTATGTTGCTTTTTCAAGAGTAAGGTCTGCCAAGTCCCTCATTGTGTTACAGATGGTATAACAGAGAACCTGGTGTATAAAGAAGTGCTTCAATAACCATAAAACTTATGCAGCGGCGGTGGCCATGCCTTAACTAAAATGTGGCCATGCCTTGGCCACGCGAAGCGGGCGTAGCCCGCTAGTTTATTTATATTCTTAAGTTTTTTTTCCTTGCAATTAATTTAATGTTGATTGTTTTGTAATATCAAAAAATGAAGAGCAAATAAATAAATAAGTGGTTTGAGTCGCAATTTCGTTAGTGATTTATAAGTGTGAGTATAAAGAATAATATAAAATAATTTGAAAAAATGTAAAGAATCGTTGTGCTTCATCACAAAGAAATCGTATTTTTTAACTTTTGTCTTTATATAGGACAAAGAAACTAAAAATCCAATTTTTTAACAAAAAATCTTTTCCAGGGACTTAAACCAGGGCCCTGAAGTAATGTTTCATAATGGTTTCAGGGGCATAACTATAAGGATCGTGAGGGGGGGGGGGGGGGGGGGGGGGGGGGTTTAGACGGTATAAAACCCTTTCAGTGGTCAAATAAATAAACCTTCGTATTTTTTATTTTTTAAAAATGAGTGTTTCACAGCCTTTTTTATTTCGTAGCCATGAAACAGCAGCTACTGTAGACGCTTGTGGTCTGTGTTGTAGCTTGCCCAGCCCGTAGTATGCCTCCCCTCTGATGGGTGAGAAGTGACACAATACTTCCAATTTAGTTGCTGGGTCAACAAGAGCGCACCGGAAGGTATCCCTTACAAACAACTGTAACCAAATTAAGAATACAATTTTTTTGTCGGCGCGGGGGTTCTAATAGCCATGCGGGACCTTCCGTATGGCAAGCGAGTGCTTTAACCTAAGAGCTAATCGCGCGCTTAAAGATGATCGTTTGAAACATGCAAATATTTCCCTTACATAAAAAAAGACTAAAACCAGGTGTTTCAGTTCGGGCACCCTGTATATTGTCATAGTGAAGTTATTCCAAGCCCGATAACTTATCAGAAAGAATATCAGAAAGATTAAGCGAAAAATGGAAGAAACCATTCTCAATGATCACAGCTTGGGTGAGAACTACCATACAATTCTCACTCATTCGAGCTGTGTCATTGAGAATTCAAGGTTCAAGAAGAAGAATAATAGTTTCAACACCCTTTGAAGATGGAGCTGGCATCTAAAACATAATTGTCTTTTAAAGCATTTATTAATATTATAATTTTTAAATATATATGTTCATTTTATTCCACTTTACAAAAAAAAAAAAAAAAATTCCAAGCCCGGAATTGACACACACTATATTTACATTGATGATTCTTTTGTGTCCTCCTATAACTCGAGAACCACATGTTGAATTGAGCTATCGTCCACCCTGTATATTGTCATAGTGAAGTTATTCCAAGCCCGAACCTAACACACACTATATTTACATTGATGATTCTTTTGTGTGTGTGTCCTCCTTTAACTCGAGAACCACACGTTCGATTGAGCTAGCGGCCACCCTGTATATTATCATAGTGAAGTTATTTCAAGCCCGAACCTGACACACACTATATTTACATTGATGATTGGAATTCCGTGTCTCTCTGGAATTTCATATTTTTTATGCTGGAATTTTTTTTTCCCATTAGTGTTTTTTAGAAATATTTTTACTTCGATATTTTTTCTTTTTTTGACTATATTACTTCCCTTCGTCTGAGTTTCCTTCCCTCCTACCTTTTCTTCCTCTCTCTCTCTCTCTGTCTCTCTCTCTCTCTCTCTCTTCTCTCTCCTCTCCTTTCTTTCTGTGTTATACTCATCGTTTCCCCCGCTTGTCAAAAATCGTATATTTCAACAAAAATAGTAGAATACATATTATACAAAAATACAGACTACCGACTTCAGTAGATTTATCGATAAGCCCCACGTGTTTGGATGGAATAGAATTTTCTTCGACACACGCTGAAAAAGGATTTTTTAAAAAGTTTGTATAAAAACCATTCGCATAAAAACTATAGTAATTTAGCATATTTTATGCTAAAAAAAATCAATTTTTTCGCGTTTATACATAATTTTAGCATAATTTACACAAAAAGAGCCGTTCGTATAAAAATGGCTTTAGCATAAAAGTTTTTTATACTAAAATTAGCTTAATTTTATACAACAGGTTTTAATGACGTCATCTCATGTATGCTAACAGTGCCACATGTATGCTAAGAGAAGCTTTTTATGCGGAACATGTATAGTGAAGTTCGTATAATTTCATGCTAACAAAATCTTAACATAAAATAACTGTTTTCTTAGGGTAGCATAAATACTTTAGCATGAATTATATGCTAAACTAGTCCAGCTCCCGCATGAATGAGTACCCGGGTTCGAACCCTGACGGGGGCAATAATTTGCAACCGTGATGGTTTGGTTACTGTTTAAGTTACTGACGAGGGTTCTACATTTAGCTGGGGATACTACAATACGTATTATATTATAATGTGATATACCTTTACAAAAAATTAATCATATAGAAACCTTGATAATATTTTCAAATGTGTTTCGCCCATGTTAAATAATCCTTAAACGTAATTCCCGGGAATATTATCTAATACCTATATTACTCTTAGCTTTTGTGTTGTAATTACTCAAACAGATTCCGTGGGAAACACATTAATATACCTTTAAACCTACCTGTTATACCTACCTGAGCGTTGCGTAGCTTATATAAATAAATGAAATAGTGCTATGGGCTAGACTCGAGAAATGGACTCTGAAATCTATTAATATTAGGTAATAATACACAATGGAAGGATTTTAGAGGCAAAGGTTAAAGGTATATTTAACGGTGATGAGGCTTTCGGAAATTTAAAGCATATATACCTATATTATGTTATGTATAACCACACCACTCATATTGACCAGCCGGCGACGTATATCAATTGGGTCACTAATGGAGAGAGGTCATCCTCTGTTTTTGCATGGATCGCAGGTATACGAGTGAAAGAACCTTTTTTAATGACATTTGGAACATTTGAACTGAACTTCGAAACACCTATGTGGAGTATAAAGTATTGTGTGTACAATTCATATACCTGATGTTAATATACGACGGGACCAGCTCCCACAGCACATGGCTCAGTGGTCTTTGCACTCGTTAGACCCGGGCTCGAATCCCGGCGGAGACAATAATTTGTCAACATGGGTTTGGATGTTTTCGGGACCCATTCAGCCTCGTAACGACAATCTATATATGGAGGTATTGTCCATAGCGACTTGTCCTCAGCAATTACAGAAAAGATGGATTATATAATTAGATTTGGATTTACTGGAAAAAATCCTACAATGCTGTAGTGAGCACCTATATGAGCACCTATATACCTACAAATTATTAGTGGCCACCTGAATTGGGGAAAAATGATCAACTCAACTTACGGGAGTTCTGCAGCAAAAATGAATGATCTGAGAGCAAAATGTTCGAGAGTAAAATGTTATAAAAATTACCTGAATTACTAAAGACAATTGTTAAACTTTCAACTTTTCATACCAATTTCACAAAAAACCACTTTTTTGCCCAAATATTTTTCATTTGTACTGTGTGTGTGTCTGTGTGTGTTTGTGTGTACTGTGTGTGTGTGTACTGTGTGTGTGTGTATGTATGTGTGTGTGTACTGTGTGTGTGTGTATGTATGTGTATGTGTGTATGTATGTGTGTGTGTGTGTGTGTTTGTGTGTACTGCGTGTGTGTATGTATGTGTGTGTACTGTGTGTGTGTACTGTGTGTGTGTAATGTGTGTGTGTATGTGGTTGTGTGTGTGTGTGTGTGTGTGTGTGTGTGTGTGTGTGTGTGTGTGTGTGTGTGTGTGTGTGTGTGTGTGTGTGTGTGTGTGTGTGTGTGTGTGTGTGTGTGTGTGTGTTTACGATCCTGAACATAACAGTATCGATGCACACACATAAAGTTATACAAATGAAATATTTGAAGACATAACTTCAAGCCAAATTGGTACACCGCTCGTGCTTAACATAATCTCGGTCGCATAAACCATGCATTTTTCGTACAAAAAGGCACTTTACACCTATTTCCGCATACTTTTTATGTCAACGCAAAATGTTTGCATAAAGTTATACATACAGGAAATTTGAAGACATAACTTCAAGCCAAATTGGTACACCGCTCGTGCTTAACATAATCTCGGTCGCATAAACCATGCATTTTTCGTACAAAAAGGCACTTTACACCTATTTCCGCATACTTTTTATGTCAACGCAAAATGTTTGCATAAAGTTATACATACAGGAAATTTGAAGACATAACTTCAAGCTAAATTGGTACACCGCTCGTGCTTAACATAAACTTGGTGGCATGAACCATGCATTTTTCGTACAAAAAGGCACTTTATACTTAATTCTGCATGCTTTTTATGTCAACGCAAAATGTTTGCATAGAGTTATACATACAGGAAAATTGAAGACATAACTTCAAGCCAAATTCGTATACCTCACAGTCTTAGCATAACTGCTATGCTAAACTATTAGCATAAACCATACGTGTTTCGCATATAAAGTAATTGTATGCTACTTTACGCATGCATTTCATGCCAATGAGGGCTGTTCGTATAAAACTATACAAACATAAAAATAAGAGCTATAGATTCATGCTAATTTAACATGATTGACATTCTTCGTATAGACTTATGTAAAGTCTGCATAATTTTTAGCATAGAAATAGGGCGGTTTGTATGATTTCATGCTAAGGTTTTATGTTTCCAATAAAGATAGTTGTGTTCGGTTCGATCATTTCTTTTTAAGTGTGACAAGGCAAGGTTGTATTAAGTACGTTCGTAATGTCAGTGAGTGAAATTTTAGGAGACGACGCAGGCGAAGGAGAGGAATTGTCTGCTAAAAAGTCTAAAATGAAATAGCTTAATGATAAAATTAAAATCTTGCTTAAGTTTACAGAAATTACACATTAATTTAAATTTTACCTACCTATTCTAAAAAAATGTACCCAGTTTCTTATTGTTCACATAGTATCTTAGTTACTTAAAATATTTAGTTCAGCTCAAAATTTGTACCTATTATGTAATCTAAATCTTCTTAGTGGAGTGTACCCTCGAAGAGGATTCAACCTTTGATGTTCAAAGGTCCTATATAAGCACCTTAACCTGGGTGCAATGTCTCATTACTTCATTAGTTGCTATCAAGTCAAGTGCTCCTTGGTTCTTCCTCATTAGTTGTTGTCGAGTGCTTGTGTGAGTTGGTTATTCTTGAAGACTCATCATGGACAGTGTATCAGTATCAGACCTTCTAACTGCCTGGGGACTACAGCAGTACGTGGAAACATTTGCAAGTAAGTTTTCCTTTATTTCCTTTAACACAAAATTGAAATTTCCGACGGTTCGAATCGAAATTTACATTGTTGGCCAGTACAAGTGTTCGACGGTTGTTCGTAATATCCAATTTACTGTTATTCAAAGTCTTTCCTTTTAGTTATTTCAATTCTTTCCTCGGAAAATTCTCATTTAAATCTGACTCCAGTGTTACCTCTTTAATTTCTTTGTCCTTTAAGAAAGGAAAATAATGGAATCGACCAAAATTTTCGATAGTCAGTTTTCATTGCCAAAACACGTTTTTCTCTGTTATCTAATTTGTTTAAAACAAAATATAATATATGAAATCAGGTGAGAAATATTAAATGCTGTTTTTCAAATAATTACCTTCGCTATAGTTTTTGAACGTGCCGAAGGAATTTTGCTGTATAGTTTTTATTCCTTAAAAATAAAATTTTGATATTATGTTTTGTCTGGTATTAAGGGCTATTTCATTTTGAAAAATTTGGGCCCCCTACCAAATTTGAAAGCCCATATTGGGCATTTTTTAATGCCAAATTTAATGCCTAACCTGAATACCTGATCAGTTTGATCCACTAGTATATATTGGTACTCATGTCTGTTTCAGATAACCAAATCACCACGGACATTCTGAGGGACATGGAGCCGGCGGAGATGAAACTGCTCATTGACTGTGTTGCTCACATCATCATTCTACGCAAAAAACGGGACGAATGGATTAAACAGTGTGAACAACAAAGCCAATTCTTACAAGAAGACACCTCGATGATTCAATTTCAACCAAGCACATCACATCAGTTCCCACATGGCCAATCTCTGCAAGACGGAGGATCGTACACAACTCTAGACAACGTTGGCCATTCTTCAAGTAGTGTCATATTAGATGCATGGAGAACTGCTTCATCGTCTCATTATGACTCTTCACAATGGAGTTCTTCGGGGTCTTGGACATCAACACCGGTGGGTGGGCACACCACACCAGTTGTGACACCAGAGTCCGGACTCACGCCAGTCTTGACACCTGGACTCACGCCAGCCTTGACACCTGAAGGAACACCAAGCAATGTAACTACAGGAAGCAATATGCCCGACACCTCTAATATCTTTGTGGCACTTGACAAACCACTGATTCATAGAGCGCTCTCAAGAGTATCAAATTCGCAGAAGCAATCATACCTCAACATGACTTCCTTCATGTCATATGATCGGCAGGCTGTTGCTCAAGCAATCATGAAGTACATATTTTCACACTGCCCCCAGCGGACACTTTCAACAATCGACTTCATGAGAATACGGGACCTAATCATAGAACAGTTTCCTTTTGAACGAGAAACCTCCACCATCTGGTTCAAATTGTACCGTTCCAATGACAGCGACAATGATCTACCTGAAGCATTTTCTTCAAAGAAAGATAAGCCTTACCGGAGCTCCACGTCCGGCTTGCTGTATGAAATCTGGCGAAATCTCAGAAATAAAGGAAAGAAGGAAGGTGTCATCGAGTTCAAGAAGCGAAGGCCAAGTCAGAACCGTGAAAACCAAGAGCAGGAGGACTCGGAGTTGAACAAAAGCATTGCAACAGACACATTCATTACCGTAGGTATGTATATACTTAAACTACAATTCGATAACTTATAACAGACCTCAGTAGCCTGATCAATAAGGCGACGGACTCGTAACCTGGAGGTCGGAGGTTCGAGTACCAGGTTAAGCATATATTTGGTAAAGCGAGTTTGGGTAGTTGTGATCAAAATAGTGATTAGTACAAATAACTAAAAAAAAATTATAAAAAAATAATTTTATATCTCAGATGTGGGGCTACGTGACTTTTTTAATAACATGTGTTGTTTTGTTTTCAGAAAACACCGTAGTTCAAAACTATCTGCAATGGTTAGAGACTGCTACTCCAAGTGATTCCTTCGAGACTATCAAACTCCGTTGGGAGGAGACATCAAGGGACAGACTCCAATGTTTGCAGGCGGGCAATGAGAAATTTCAATCAATCATCCAGTACTTCAACACATATCGTATTCTGCGGGATCCTGAAAGAGGACCTGTGTTGGTAAGTTATTTCTTTTTTGATTTTTGATATTATATGAAATTACATTTTTACAATAAGTCCTTAATATTAACTTGAATACTGAATAGATAATTATTATTTACTGACATACGAGTAACATGCCCTAAACAACCCACACTAAGAAAATCGGTGATTTTCTTGTTATGTGGGATAGTACTATTTTTCTCACTTTATTTTACTTTCAATTCTATTTCTCTCTCTCTCTATCTCTCTCTCTCTCTCTATCCCTCTCTCTCTATCTCTCTCTCTCTCTCTCTCTCTCTCTCTCTCTCTCTCTCTCTCTCTCTCTCTCTTTCTTTCGTTTATTTTTATTTTTCTATTCATTTTTTATTTATTTCGATCTCACTTTCTTTTCTCATTCTTTATCTCTTTTTCTTTCTCTTGACTATCAATGATAGTTGATTATTTATCTCGTGTGTTCTTCTTTGTTCTAGATAAACATGGACTTTGACATATTGCATCCTGGAAGAACAACGTGCTTGATTGAAGGCCTTCTCCATCACAGGGAGAAGATCATCACCCTAGCAAAAGACGTGAAAGAGAGGGCCTCTCGGAAAGATCTTGTATCCAGTGATCTCGTCAGTTTCCTAGAAGAGTTGTCACCCAACGCTAACATGGACGTTCGGACTGCGCAGTGCCTGCTATTGCTGCCCTACCTCACATCAGTTCCTGCCACAAAAAAGGTGAAGAGTTACTCTTGGAAACCATCAAGGTCTGAAGTTTGCGAGGGATTCATAATGCATGTGTCCAGTCCTTCTAACATAGAAACCTGCAGGGTGAGTCGGATTGAAAAATTGACTAAAATGTACAGACCCACTTTACCCTATGTCATGTATGTAGGTGATTTTAAAAATCCAACCAATGTTTATTGTGTTGTAGATGACATTCTACAACCTCAAAATTCAATTGTAGCAGCTGTAGATCTTTGTTTCAAGATTTTCTTTGTAACGCATTGTAATTACCCAGAAGAGAGTCAACATCTGTGGCTTACACTGCAGCTAGGTTTCTACGAAATATCCACCAAGTATGATAAGATTCATGCACCGACTACTAAACTTTTAGCTGACCTTGCATTGATGCCTAAAGCAAATAGAGCAGCCAGGGCATCTAGGTAGGTAATTTGTCTGCTCAAAGTAGGGGAATGTGGGGACTAAAGGAGGTTAAGTTTAATTAAATTTCAGACCATCAAAGTCTCGGTTTTACAATCCTCTTTTTGAGCTGTTAAACTTACTCTATTTTCTGCTCTCTTCCTCCAATATTTGAAAACATTTTCTTTTTGTCTTTTCCATTTTGCCCCACCTTCCCCTACATGTGTCAGCCCCCTACACAGAATTTTTTTTTAATATATTTGTTTTAGTTTAGTTTACTTGTAGGTACAAATTTTGAGCTCCTTTATCGTATTTTTGTTGTTTTAATCTATTTCAATTTGCTTACTATAATTGTTTACTATGTTCACTTGCGAGGACTGTCAAAAATTGTTCCAAACTATTTTTTCATATTGTAAGCACATTAAGGACTCATGTCCTGTACGTGCTAGAAATGGTAATTCCTCCCGATTCACATGTGGAGCGCCTTCTTGTCGTCGACATTATTCAAATTTGCATGCACTACGCAAGCATTTGAAAACATTACATCATGATTGTGAACCATCTGAGCTTAATGATTCTTTCATACGAGATGATAATCCACTTGCTAGTACTATTTCCATGGAAATTGATGTGTCTCGTGAAATAGCGAACACAGCAAGCTCGGTGAAAGATTCTTTGCGAAAGTTAGTCACTTCTCTATATGCAAATCCAGGCATTCCAAGAAGTACCATTCAAAATTCTGTAATTAACATTGAAGAATTTTTGACATCCTATAATAATCATTTAACCAGGGTTATTGATTTGATAGATAAATCAGGGTTCCCTAAGAGTTATTATCACTTGTATTTAAGAGACTTGTTCGTAGCATCTGAAAACGAAATGTCTGATCTGAATTCAGACCATAAAAGAATTCTGAATTTCCAGATTTTGGGAACGTTAATTTTACCCGTTGAAATTACAATAGGGTCTCGTTTAGATATGGTTAGAAGAGGTTTGTCTCATTCTCCTTGTACTCTTCAGTTGATACCAGTTGAGTTGGTTTTGGGAAAAAATTTTATCCCTTGATCACATTTTCAAGGGCATTTCTGACTATTTCAGAATGGTTAACAATTCATCTGAATTAATGAGTAACATTGTTCAAGGAAATGCTTGGCAAAGAAGAAATTTTGTTCAATCAGAAAATGAAATGCATCTCCCACTAATTTTATACTTTGATGATTTCGAAGTAAATAATCCCTTAGGTAGCCATGCAGGAATTCAAAAACTGGGTGGGGTTTATTTGTCTCTTCCATTTCTCCCACCATATTGGTTTTCTCAGTTGAACAACATTATTATGTTGTCGATGTTCCATGCGTCTGATAGACGTACCTTTGGGAACAAGGCTATTTTTAGCCCGATTATCCAGAAACTAAATTTTCTAAGTAGTAACGGTATATCTGTTCACAATAGATACTTCCAGGGCACTGTAAAATTCCATGTCGTTAGTATCACTGGTGATAATTTGGGCTTAAACGGTATTTTGGGTTTCGTTGAGAGTTTCATAGGTAATTATTGTTGTAGAATTTGTTCTGTTGACAAGAGTGCACTTGCAACCATGCATACTTTAGATACTACTCTATTGCGAGACATGGAATCTTATAACAGAGATCTGGAAGTAAACGATCCTTCAAAAACAGGAATAAAAGAAAAGTGTGTTTGGTTAGAGTTAGATGGGTTTTCTCTCTTTGACAATGTTGCTGTTGATATTCTTCATGATTATTTAGAAGGTTGTTGTCGTTATGTCTTATCTTACGTTGTAAATTATGTAATTAAAGAAAAAAAATTTGTGACTATTGAACTCTTACAAAGAAAAATTTTTTTCTTCGATTTCGGTCCGGATAGCCGAAATAAACCTTCAAATATTTTATTTGATGATGGATCTGCCACAATCAAACTGAAATGCTCAGGATCTGAAATGATGGTTTTTGTCAAATATTTTGGTCTTATTATTGGGTATTACGTTCCTGAAGACGACAGGGTCTGGGACCTTTATGTCTTGTTGAGGAAAACTATTAGATAAATTAATGGTACGTTCCTTTTCAAAGGATGAAATAGCTCCTCTTAGACATTTAATTGAACTATTTTTGTGGACTTTTAGTGATGTTGTAAAAGAGAACCTGAAGCCTAAGTTTCATTTCCTTCTACATTATCCAGATATGTTTCTCAAATTTGGTCCATTAGTTTCTTTGTCCACCATGAGATTTGAAGCTAAGCATAGAGTATCAAAAATAGCTGCTCGTGCGGCTTGTACTAGAGTTAACATTTGCAAAACAGTTGCAACGCGAAACCAATTGACATTACATCATTACTTATCATCAACTTCAAAGGTAGAGGGGATAGTTTTTGGTAGGAAATCGAGCATTTTCACAGAGCATTCAGAGTTTTTGAAATCCAAATTCAATGTTAGTTCCCCAGATTTGTTCGTTTCCATTACATGGTTGGAAACGAAAAATTGTAAAATAGAAAAATCTAGCATTCTAATGAAAGATCTTTGTATGGACACTATGCTTCCAATTTTTGTTCAAGTAGAAGACATTTTTGTTTGTAACGGACAAGTTTTTTTCATTTGTTCTAAATTACAATGTCAATACTTTATTGACCACTTTCAAGCATACAAAGTAGTACAACAGACCGAAGAGAAAGAGTACTTGTCTCTGGAAAACCTATTTTCTCCCATTCCACATACGCTTTCCATTCAACCCAACTTCACTTTTTATGTTACTTTAAGATGCAACATAGAATAGGTAGGCATAACTGTAAACTTTATAAATGATATAACTGTTAACTGTCTGGTGATCTAAGAGCTATACAGGTTCATCTGTACAGAGTATACGTAATAAAGGTATACTAATATACCTGAAAGACACCTGACTGTTTCTATTACCCCATTTTACCGCTCCCTGATAATGTAACATATAAGTTGTATTTTTTCTTAACTGTATATATAGTGTAATATCTGCAAATAAAAAGTTGTTGATGTGTAATTTCTGTAAATTTAAAAATTGTTAATGTGTAATTTCTGTAAACTTAAAGTGTAATTTCTGTAAATAAAGAGTGTAATGTGTTGTACATTATATTTACTTGAATAATTGAATTCTTCTTCATTTTCCACACATAGGGCAATACATATATCCTATGACTTTGTATGACTAGGAATATGCATGTAGATGACTTCCGTCCGAGTGCAAAATATTTATGCACTTAGTCGGAGGCTATCCTGCAAATTTCTGTACATTCAAATACATAGGTATATGTATAGCTGTATGCAAAAGTATGCATACAGCTATACGTATCATACGTATAGCTGTATGCATACTTTTGCATACTGCTATGAGAACGTTCGCATATTGAATATGCGAACGTTGGCATAGTGACTATGCCAACGTTAGCATAGTCACTATGCCAAGGGTCGCATAGTGACCATACCAACGTTCGTATATTGTTATGCCTACTTTGCATAATAGTTAGCATAACACTATGCCAACGTTAGCATGCGGTTTTTAACAGTATGCCTACTTCGCATAACAGTTAGCATAACACTATGCCAACGTTAGCATGCGGTTTTTAACAGTATGCCTACTTCGCATAACAGTTAGCATAACACTATGCCAACGTTAGCATGCGGTTTTTAACAGTATGCCTACTTCGCATAACAGTTAGCATAACACTATGCCAACGTTAGCATGCGGTTTTTAACAGTATGCCTACTTCGCATAACAGTTAGCATAACACTATGCTTACTTCGTATACTGGTATGAAAATGACACAGCAAGTATGCATAATCTTTATGATAGGCGAATTACTTTATGCTAAGATACGTATAATGTTATGTTAAACAAATGAAATTCAGAGCATAGACTATGCAAGTTAAACATGTTATTATGCTATCAATGAATTGAATTGAATTGAACAATAGCATAACTTTATACATCCGTTGGCATAAAAGTAATGACGTCACAACTATGACGTCACGACTTTTGACAAATTTCGTTAGCATAAACTATGCTAACCACTTTATGCTAAAGTCGAAAATATCGCGTATGCTAACTTTGTAAGGGTCCCCCGTATGTTTAATTAATCACAATACTATGTTAAATTTCGCAGTTGGTTTTTCACCGTGCAAGTCTGCTCCAACCGGGGATCGAACTCGGGATCTCTGGACTACGGGCAGTAGTTGCAACCGTTACGCCACCGTTAAGGTTGTTCGGTCCTGATATGTCGCTTTTTTTTTAAAGCAAAAAATCTGTATTATACCTGTAAGATCTTTGTCTGGCTGGGGGACTATAAACAGGGAGTAGACCAGCATTGGCTTGGTTCTGGGGGCCCTTGTCTATTATTAGCCTCCTTGTAAAGACAGTGCTGAAGAAGTGCTGAGTCATTCCTCCACTGTCTGGCTACCATCGTTCACGATGACGCCGTCGTATTATGATGATAACCCCTTTGACATTTTATGTTACAGATACTATTAAATTTCGACTCTCATTGTGATTTCAGGTATGTATGGCATCTTATAAACTGAATCCTACATACTGTTGTGACGAGAGCATGTATTGCTAAAATACCATACGTCTATTGGGTAAGTAAGTTATCATATTTGTATGTGTTAATCACTTCTAAGTAACAAATCCACCGCCTTGTCGATCAAGAAGAAAAAAGAGGGTGTGAGACAAAATAATTTTTCTTTGTCTCAGACAATATCTTCTAATCCTTTCACTTCCTTTCTACTTTTGCTTTTTACTCTACCTTTCTTTCCTCCTATCTCTCTCTCTCTCTCCCTCCCTCCCTCTCTCTCTCTCTCTCTCTCTCTCTCTCTGCCTCTCTCTCTCTCTCTCTCTCTCTCTCTCTCCCTCTCTCTCTCTCTCTCTCTCTCTCTCAGTCATCTTTTTCTACTCCTGCCAGTAATATATTATATCCTCTTCTCTAGATCTCCTCTTCTCCTTCCTTCTTTCATCTTCTATGCCTTTCTACTCTTCTCACTTCCTTTCTAATACTCTTTATTTTTTCCCTCCTATCTTTATTACTCTCTGTTCCTATATTTCTCTCTCTCTCTTTCTCTCTCAGTCATCTTTTTCTACTCCTGCCAGTAATATATTATATCCTCTTCTCTAGATCTCCTCTTCTCCTTCCTTCTTTCATCTTCTATGCCTTTCTACTCTTCTCACTTCCTTTCTAATACTCTTTATTTTTTCCCTCCTATCTTTATTACTCTCTGTTCCTATATTTCTCTCTCTCTCTTTCTCTCTCAGTCATCTTTTTCTACTCCTGCCAGTAATATAACCTCTTCTCTACATCTCCTCTTCTCCTTCCTTCTCTCATCTTTAATAATTCTCTCACTTCCTTTCTACTCTTTCTTTCTTTCCTCCTATATCTCTTTCTCTCTGTGTCTCCCTCTCTCTCTCTCTCTCATCTTTTTTCCCCTCCTGCCAATCCTATTTCCTCTTCTCTACATCTCCTCTGCTCCTTCCTTCTTTGATCTTCTAATTCTCTCACTTCCTTTCTACTCTTCCTATCTTTCTCTCTCTATCAGTCATCTTTTTTCTCCTCACATCATCCCCTTTTTTCCCTTTCTCTTCATCTCTCTCACCCAGTCGTCGCCACTAATTTCTTTTCTCTGTCTCATTAACACACACCTGACGAACCGCCATTGTCTGAGTTTCAAGATCCAGCATTTATTGTTTCTTTTGTCTTTTGCAGCCAGAACCGCTAATGATATGAAATTTCCTAGGAGAGAGAGAGAGAGAGAGAGAGAGAGAGAGAGAGAGAGAGAGAGAGAGAAGGAGATAGATAAAATGAGTGTAAGAAAGAGACAGTAAAATTGAGAGAATGGGAGATAGAAAGGATAGAGCAAGAGAGAGATAGAGAGAGAGAGAGATAGATAGTTAACAAGAGATAGAATGAGAGCCGGAGAGAGACAGAAAAATGGGAAAATGGCAGATAGAAAAGATAGAGCAAGAGAGAGACAGAGAGAGAGAGAGAGAGATAGATAGATAACAAGAGATAGAATGAGAACAGGAGAGAGACAGAAAACTGGAAAGTATGGCAGATAGAAACGATAGAGAGAGAGAGTGAGGCAGAGTGTAAAGTTTGGTAAAAAGAGAGAGAGAGATACATAGGGATAGGAAAAGTTGTGTGAGGAGAGATTTTCAAGAAGTTGAAAATGGAAAAAGTGTGAAAGATCAGAATCAGTTTCATATGAAAGATCAGAATCAGTTTCCTGCAAATGGTGAGTAACACCCTCCTTGTGATATGACCATGCAGGTGAAAGCTACGGTAAACCCAAAAATCTGAAATACCTGTATACAGCGTCGCTGGCATGTTGAATAACTCTGCTTTGTTACTCCGACCTCAGTAGCTTGATCGATAAGGCGACGGACTTCTAACCTGGAGTTCGGTGGTTCAAGTCCCGGATTCAGCGTAGATTTAGTGAAGCGAATTTGAATAGTTCTGATAGTTCGGTTTTCTACGTTTTTATTCAACAGCGCTCGTATAACGAAATTGACCAACACAATTGAAAATATCGAAAAATGAAAATAATACATACCTGTATAATAACAAAGAACAAAATAATACTAATGCCCTAACTAAAGGACGGGGTTACTGCTTGCGCAATATCTTAATCGCAACAGAATTAAATTAAATACCGTACACCACGATGATATTTTTTATTTTGAAAGATGAGTGTTTCACAGTCTCTTTTATTTCGTAGCCATGAAACAGGAGCTACTGTAGACGCTTGTGGTCTGTGTTGTAGCCTGCCCATCCCGTAGTATGCCGCCCCTCTGATGGGCGGGAAGGGACACAATCCTTCCCATTTAGGTGCTGGGTCAACACGAGCGCACCGGAAGGTATCCCTTACAGATTTGAATACAATTTTTATCTAAATTTTGAATACAATTTTTTGTCGGCGCGGGGGATCGAAGCCGGGACCTTACGCATGGTAAGCGATGCTTAACCACTGAACTATTCGTGCGCTCGTATTATACAATTAATAACATCATTGTGGTATACTACGGTCTATCTGTTCTAATTTTTGACCATTCTTTGTTCTGTATGGTTTGTGCAGCTCTCACATGTGCAGACATAAAGTTGGTCGAATTTCATACGATATCATAAGATAAACTATTCCACCAACGAAACACCCATGGGGCTGAAATAAAGGGCATATACATTATACGTACCAGGGTCGGCCGGTGCTAAGGAGCTGCGGAACTGCAGCACCCCCAGACGAAAGGGACAAGAGAGGGGTTTCTCAAGTCCTAATAGCTTGTGAACAGTGAAGATCATAACTAGTTTCTAGAATAATTAATTTATATATATAATGTTGGTTATGGTTGACTAAGGTACTAAGACAGTGAACCGACCTCAGTAGCTTGATCGATAAGGCGGTTAACCACTTGACTACCAGTGCAGCTTGTAGTGGATGTGCCATTTGCACCATCTGGATCGTATTAATGGTGTGAAATAAATAGATTTGAAAGTTTGGACACATAATATCATCGATGACTACTTTGCTTGTCCCTTCATTACTCAACAAATACGTATGCTATGGAAACCCTGAAATTTAATGTCCAAATATATCGATCAAACCACCCACCTGAGTAGCTTGATCGATAAGGCGGCGGACTCCTAACCTGGAGGTCGGTGGCTCAAGTCCTGGTTTCAGCGTAGATTTAGTAAAGCGAGTTTGGTTCATATTGTGATATTACGAAAGTGATTGACACAAATATGATAACTGTTTTTGAGTCCGGTTTATGTGACAGCACCCCCAAAACATTTTCCCACCGACCGCGCCTGATACGCACATATAGTTGGTTCAAACAACACCGAATTCCTTGAGTGTGTGAGCAGCCTTATAATATTAGGAGGGCCCAGGGGACTCAAGGAAAATAAATTGAATTCCGTTCACACCCATACACACCCAGTCATCCCCTTCTGTTTCTAATCTCTCCTCCTTTCTCTCTTTAGGTCCGACTCCATTCATATATTATCTTGCTCATTCTAATATCAAAATTTTCCTTCGAATATAAATATCGAGAGAGTTAGGGAGAAAGGGAGAGAGAGATAGGGAGTAGAAATATAAATAGAGGGGGATCTAATGAGTGAGAGAGAAAGAGATCCTGAGTTCGATTTCCTGTTGGAGCAGACTTTTCACACTGAAAATTCTGTTCCCTCTGACCATATGAGGCTGGCATACCCTACTCAGGCTTGGATAGGTTTACGTGGGTTCCTGGTACGATTTCCAGCGAATTGAGGATTAAATCAAACGGAATCGTTGGCGTTAGGAAGGTCTATAAACCGTAAAAATGTGCAACCAACCTTAACCATGAGGTTGTTTTCTCCTCAAGTAGTTTTTATGAAAGGCAGAGTGAAAGAAAAGGAGTATTACGTACTTTGGGTGGTTATTCTTCCCCTATTATTTTTAAGGCAGGTATTCTTCGACACCACACCCCAGCTGCATAAAACATTATTTTATATTTGTATAGGAGTATAGGTCAGTGGCGCGTTGAATGCACCGGTTCTCGTAGGATCACAACGTTAAGCAACGTCCAGCGGAGTGAAGACTTTGTGATGCTATCATTCCGGACCAACCCAGGCTGGGTGAGGTGAATGTTGGTAGCAGTTTTTTGAGTTTCCCCGCGAATGGAGGGTAACACCCCCGTCGTGATATGAACATGCGGTTGAAAGCGTTTATTCCTTAGAAGAATTTTTAAGCTGCAGCTTTGTGTTATGGTGTAACTTACAATTTACTTAGTTTGTTACTTCTTAAGTTCTATTATGTCTTTTCCTTCCTCTACCCCATTTCTCTATACCTATGTATTTGACTTGTGTAAACAAATTGTAAATTTGATGTACACCAACAAAAAAAAATGACATAAAAAACTAATGAAGAGACAAGCAATACCGTCATGCAGATTATTAACTCCTGCGGCTATAATTATTATTGTTTGACTTGATCAGGAAAACAATAGCTCGGATTACTATCAATGAAAACTATAACAATCAAACAAAACAATAATGATAGCTACAAAATTATCAACATAAAATAAATTATTGCGGGGGTTTGAATCCGGAGTGGGGTAAATGTGCGCAGGGAGCAACATTGAATTTGGAAGAGTGAGAGGAATGAGTGGGGTAAATGTGCGCAGGGAGTAACATTGGATTTGGAAGAGCTAGAGGAATGTTGTTTCGAATATTATTATTATTTAATTATTATCATGGATTAATATTGCACAGAAGCATCAATGTTTTCATTAAATGGAATGAGTTAAATTATGTTCATGTTGGGTTTTTTGCGATGTTGTGGCTTGGTGGATGTGTTCCTGGCACAACGAGACCAGAGTATTATTAGCAAGGCGTACCGTCGGAGTAGTTTATGTTTATTGCACTATTGCAGTTATTGCCTAATACGTTGCCACTAAATTAGCCTAATATGTTGCCGATAAATGTCCCGGTAGCTCAGTGGTAAAGGCGGCACTCTGTCAATCCAGACATTCCAGAGGTCGCGGGTTCGAAACCCAGCCGTCACAAGGCAAGTTATCTTCCCATTTGAGATTTTTACCACATAATAGTAAGTCTAGGGCTTACTGCTGGAATGATGGGACTTAATAGTCCTAATCGGGCAGTATAAATAAGGCGATACTATTATTTTTATATTATTATTTTAAATTAGTAGTATTTGTTTTTTCTTTTAATTTGAGTTTAAAGTCGCTTTCAACGGTCGTCATATCATGACTGGTGTAGAAACTCACGAACCTGCTCTTATTTACCACTGAACTAATCGCCAGCTCAAATAAATATGTCTATAGTTAAACTATTTACTGTGTCTCCCTGCTAAATTTACATAAGCAGGATACGTGCAATCATTGTAACAGAACCACCTGGAGACATCAGAGTCCCCTAATGGACATGAAACTTGTAGTTACATTCCTAAATACAAATGTACCTACCAACTTTCCAGCATGTTCACTTGTTCACAATCCAGGAAGTTCCAAACATTAGCTACCTGGTACTAATGCTCGGTCAGTTCCTGGACTTAATGTAATGTAGGAGTTCCTGTAAAGGGTTAATTTTGGACAAATTGACGAGAATGATGCAGGCGATTTGCTGGAAATTCGGGTATCAATGTATCGTCGCTGTAAGAGCAGAAAGTTTATTCCGGTGGAGTTTCTATTCGTGTGAAATAAATGCGCTGTTTGTTTTTTTTATCCTTTTCTTATCTATATTTGTCCTTTTTCTAATTTGTCTATATTAATATTGCCGTCTATATCTATATTAATCTAATTTGTCTATATAAATATCAATGCTCTTAACCACTGTGCCGTTAATAAAGAGCATTGATTGTTTAACCGGAGGTTGCGGGTTCCGGAGGTTGCGGAATCTCGGTCGAAGCGAAAAATTCTAACCGAGTTTTTCCGTTTTTAGAATCGCATGGATGTAATGGTGAAGTGCCCTGAAGTAATGCGAAAGCAGTTCCGGGGTACAACTACCTATTCAAAATTCATTTTTTAGTTTAAAAAAAAGTTAATTAAAGACAACCATTATAACTAATAACTATTGTATGATTATCATGGAAATTAACTGCTGAAATAAGGGTTGGGTGGAAGAGATTGCCACAGGCAATAACCCCGCCCTTTAGGTAGGACATTATTGTTATTTTCTTTTCTTTTTTATTTTGTCATTTGTTTGTTCTTTTTTCTTCTGTCTTTTCTTAATTTTATAATGTTGCATGTTTGTCCTCCTAATAAAGCTTAATAAAAAAAAAAAAAAATTTCTGCCTTTAACTTTAGAATAAAGGCTCTTGCCAAGAGGCTTTTTTTCACACATAACAAAATTTACTATCAAGCTAAAAATTATAAGCACGTAATGAGTAGTACAAAAATAAAAGTTCTTTTCGTGTATCCCACAGCGTTATTCAAAAACGTGCTTGCTGGGACGAATATTTCCCCCCTGATAAAAAAAAAAAAACTATTTCACGGCTAATTATCTGTTCCAACAACTTGAGTACAACTTTTATGAAATTCTGACATAGTATTGGACCACTTATATGTATTTGTTTTCAATGTTTATCTAGTAGTTAAGTCTTGAATAGCAGTTTTAATATGTCTGTTTATGTATATACACTGTATACAGGGTGTCCCGATTCTGCAAACATCACACTGCTTCACAGATCCTACAAACACCACACTGCTTCATGGATTCTACTGCTTCATAGATCCTACAAACATCACTCTGCTTCACAGATCCTAAAAACATCACACTGCTTCATGGATTCTACTGCTTCACAGAACCTACAAACGCCACACTGCTTCATGGATTTTACTGCATCACAGATCCTACAACATCATACTGTTTGATGGATTATACTGCTTCACAGATCTTGCACACATCACTCTGCTTCACAGATCCTAACATCACACTGCTTCATGGATTCTACTGCTTCACAGATCCTACAAACATCACACTGCTTCATGGATTCTACTGCTTCACAGATCCTACAACATCACTCTGCTTCATAGATTCCACTGCATCACAGATCCTACAAACATCATACTGTTTTATGGATTATATTGCTTCACAGATCCTGCAAACATTACTCTGCTTCACAGATCCTACAAACATCACTCTTCTTCATGGACTCTACTGCTTCACAGATCCTACAAACATCACTCTGCTTCACAGATCCTACAGACATCACTGTCCTTCACAATTCCTACGTCAGAGCTCTGCAAATAGAAAAAACAAGCAGGTACAATTGTACATGGGCAATAGTTGTAGTGTAACTGTTACTATACCCACAGTAATAATTATAGTCCGTATCCCAAGTAATTATTTCCAAACCCCATTAAAATTAAAGCCAAGCTCCGGTGCACATCCTATTCCTGTGTATTTATAATTTCAGGATTTAAAATAATGGTAATAATAATGGATTACGAGCATGATGATCTGGAGCAGTGTTTCTCAAACTGTGGGTCGCGACGCCAATGCCCCAGGGGGCCGCAAATAATTTTCACGAGGGTCGCGATTTTCTTCCAAAAACCAAAAAAATAAAACAGAATAGAACCGCAATCAGTTAGTTTGGTTCTCAAAAAAAAATTACTGTGAAAATTAAAAAGACTATGCGGGTCCCTTAAAAATAATATTTTGGATAGGTTTAAAAAAAAAAAATTCTTACGTAACCATTAGGTTGCAATTATGAAACAGGATTAGATTAACTAATCCTAAATGAACACGCCCTCTGGTGGGAATTTCAAATAACCATAAAAAAAAGAAAAAAACATATCAGGATATTTAATGTTAATTTTTATTTATGTCAATTTCCATGTATGTACGAGATATTCTATGAAAATAAAACTTGATCTAATATGTTTAATTAAAGGAAAAGTCCTATGATTCAGCAAATCGTTTTTCAAACGGGTCGCGCACTCGGAAAGTTTGAGAACCGCTGGTCTAGGTGCGGATGATGATGATATTCACCACAACAACACGAATCTCATTACCTAATCCGTGCACGTTAGTATTTTCCAAACGTGACGCTCTCGCCCCCCCCCCCCCCCCCCCCCCCCCTCTAGTGCCGCCCGCACCGCCCGTGCGGGGATGCGTGCGGCACGGAGACGATTTTGAAATTGAAAATTTTCGGCCTGGATTCGGCAAGCGGTGATGTAATTTGCCTGGGTCCGTTTTCTAAGTGATCAATTAATTTGCAGGAGAGCAAGGAGCGGACTTAATGACTTTATCTCGGAAACACGAGGATTTTAATGAAATCGCCCAAATTTTTGGTAAATTATGAACACAGGTTGTACGGGGTCTGATGGAAGTCGAAGAATAGTTGTGTTTGTTCCCACGGTAAACCAAAATAATCAGAAAACTTGAAGACTGTTAGTTTAATTTGCGAGAGAGGGAAATCTTTTAAAAATCTTTTAAAAAACATCATATGGGAGCATGATGAACAGTGCGGGATATGTATTGAAAACAGTGCACATCTACCCATTAAAAGCTTCCTCTCGCTTTTAAACACCTACACTCATTGGGAACCGTTTGGGAGAACATTACTTCAAATACATTAGGACTGTTAGTAATAGATCTTAGGAATTAGGGCTCAACTGGGTCTAAAGATAGCCTTCAATGTAGCAATATTGTTTTGTTGTTTGCTTTTAAATGAAAAAGGACGAAGATAATATAATACCCAGATTAAGTATGACGTTAGCGTTAAGGGTGAAACCAATTGACATTTTTGTTGTACATCTGTGGTATTAGGTTCAGATTTGCTGTAGGTATTGTTTCAAATCCTGACATGTACATTCTGACTCGGACTTTGATCCCAACTTTGTCCATTAATTCCGTCCTCATACACCACACTCATTCACTACCAAAAGCCTGACTCGAACCCAAGTCTACCGCACTAAGCTGTCTGACCACTGAGGGTAAACCGATAATCCTAATGGGCGACCACATGGTAGGGCAAGGAAGAGATTTCATGATGAAAGTGAAAGATAATGACTTCATTCTTCATGAATGAGGAGTGTGGGAATATGAACCTTTCAGTAGAGGTTGTGAAGCACATGCAAGGGATGGGGGGGGGGGGGGGGGGGTGGGGATCCCTTTGATCAGCAGTGACCCGTGTAATGTTTTTTAGAGGTGCGAAAATGCAATATATGGTCACTGTTAGGTATATGTTTACTTGTATATATAGGTATTCCTGTGAGCTTTTAGTGGGGTTATTGGGACACTCATTAACTCTTTGGTGAGAGGATGGGAGTATGTCCTTGGCGCTTTGTTAGGTGCAAATGAGCATTGGATATCATTATATATACGTTTAAAAAACTTTGCAGACATTCTGCAGACATTCAATACGTCTTTCATTGAAATTAATTAATAAAAAAACTTATCCCTTTTTCTATCTTTTGAAAAAACTCGTTAGCTGAGCGAGATGATATAAAGAGTCGTATTAAAATCCAAATTAGAATTTTCTGTTGTAAGACTCCAACAGAAAATTCTAATTTTCTCCGACAGACAAAAAAGGATTTGCAAACACAGGAAAAGTTAATTTTTTTCAATCCAAACCTCATCATCTCTGGTACAATTTCAGCTGAACAATTTACCCTGTAGAGCCCCCACACACGACTACGCGATCCATATTGGTCTTCGCATTTATCATTTTCCTTCAACTCCGGGCTTTTTTCTCTCCCAAAACTCGAAAGTCAAGACGCGGGCGAACATTAATAATTTCCAGCCCGAACAAGAGATGAGTTGAAATTACCAAACAAAATCAAACGCTCGCTTGAAATCGAGAAACCTATTCTACTTGGACCGTGTTACCGTGTATTAGTTTATTGTAAATTTGGTTCTAGGGCGGACCACGAGGGGGCCACCCATTGGACGAAGAGTTGGGTGGTCTTGTGGTGAACGTCCTTGCACCAGAGTGTACCAGATCGTGGTCGTGTTGCTAGGTGGTTATTGTTATGCTGGTCCGTGTGTAAGTTCAGAGTTTACTCTGAGATGAGCTAATATAACTTTGAACTGCTCGGATAGGAAATACAAAGTCCGTTTACCCTGGCAGTCCGGACGGAACTGATTTTTTTACTTGGCAGTAAACTGTTATGGACATTTCTTTGTTACAATAACTAAGAATGTTAATAGCTGGCACTGAAGTTTGATATAATGAAACTTCTGATTGAATAAATTAATAAAGTTGGTTTAATAAATAATAATGTATACATACGGATATACACTCTATTTTTTTCACCTGCGTTGAAAAAAATAAAAAAATAAAATAAAATAATGACTCTTTCAACTTTAAAATTTATTAATTTATAGATATAGATTGATTTTATCTACCGAGGTCGGTAGATAAAAGCAAATAACGGTGGAAAATATCAAACATAATAACACCCTAGATAGAGAGAGGCTTTTCAATATAGAGAGAAAGAGATAGATAAACAATATTAGCGACTGAATAATGCAACTTATTGATGCATGACTGCAATTTCAGCAAACTTCTCAACATCGTGACATTCATACAACGGGTATTCATGACATTCAGCAATCCTTCTTGACACTGACATTGAATGTGTCTTGCTGACGAAGATACAATATTAGGGATCTTCGTTATGTGGTCAATTGTAGCCTGGGGTGGCCATCGATTTAGGGACATGCAAGAATCAATTGACAGAAGTCTTCAATTGGCATTCTCTAGAATTCAGTCTTCTATGGTCGAATTATAATATGTGAACTGAGGGGAAAAAAAAAAAATCAAGAATAAAAAAAACAAACAAAAGTCGGCTTAGATTTACTATTCCTGTTTCATAGTACCTCAATAGTCCTCAATGACACGCGAGGAGCAATCGATAAAATAATGTTTTCAAGTGACAGTCTCTAAAATTTTCTTGGGCCCTGTAGACACTTCTAGTGTGTTCTGTTTTTCGACCTTCTGCCGACCTCCGTGGCTCAGTAGTTACGAGCATTGGTTGCTGACCCAAAGGTTACGGGAACGGAAAATTAACGGAACAGCCATTTGATTTGTTTCCTAGTAGTTCTTGAGAGTTTCAAGAAGATCTGTTTCTTTTGAAGATTTTCAACGGGACAAACCTGATGACCTTAATTGTTCACAGAAATCTCCATACTAACTATGCATAATTTAGAGTATATACAATATATGTTTTTTAATTCCCACTCAGCATTTCATGAGTTATGTCACACTCAAAGAAACCGCTGACAACTCCGCAAGGGAGGGGAGGACGGTCTGTACTCACCAAGCGCTTTCGACTGCCGTGTGGAGCATACTTGTCGGAATTCTCCGCATTTTCCGACCGTAAATTATGTGAAAAATTTCCACAAAACTCTCGAAAACTCTGCTCTTGAGGCTGGCATATGGTGATAGAGGGAGAAAGAGGGATTGAAAGACAGAGAGAAAGAGAGAGAGTAGGAAGGTAGTAGAATTTTTCGGTGTGTTAATTTTACAAAATTTTAAACAAATGATGGAGGAAGAGTGTGTGAGGAAAAGAGAGAAAGACAGATAGGGAGGAAACTATGAATGAGGAAGATGACAGAATTCTACTGGGATGAAGTTCTGTGAGAGTTGTGTGGGGGAGGAAGGATTGGAGGGGTAGTCAGGGGAGCAGGGGACTTTGGTTCCCCTCCCATGCTACTCAGCAAAGGGGGCTCAAAGGTCGCCGTCGCCGGAAATTTACGACCTGTCTGCCGCACGCATGTGGCATTAAATTAACGCGTCAAGGGCCCTGTTGACACAGAACGCTTTACCTTCCCCCCTCAGCTGCACCCGTCAAACCTCCCCTGCTATCGTTAATTGCTGCTAACTCAAGGGTTCTTATTAATTAGACATACCCCCCCCCCCCTTTACTCTCGCCCCTGATAATCCCTTGGATCTCATTACTTATCCTCTTGTCTTTTCGGTGTTTCTGAAAACTAGGGCGGGTTCTGGGGGAGGTAGAAAGTGGAGGGGTAAACTAACCCTTATTTTCGGAGACAAATGACCGTCACGGACGGTTTTCTTACAAAGTACCTCTTGGGGGTTTGGGGCCCTGGGCGCAGCTATTATTTGCAGTCGATTTATCAGACTGGATTAGTTCCGCAAAAAAATAAGCTTGAAGAAAATGTACTTAATGGTCACCCAACCAAGTCCTCGCCTCACTGCACGTTGCTTACAGAACGAGAACTGTCGTATACAACGTGCCATCGACGCTGTCTAAAGTTGGCTTTATTTCCACGATTACACATAAGCTACGTGGTGCTAGTGCTGTATTCAACAGGCTATCTCTGCTACCCAAGTAGTATCTCTTGGGTGGAAGAGATTGCCATAGACATTTAGACAATAACCCCGCCCTGTAGTAAGGACATGATTTTGTGTGTATCTATACTTATAAAAGAGAGTTTCACTCACTGACTGACTGACTGACTCACTCACTGATTCATCACTGCTTCTCCGAACTGGTAAGTTCTAGGAAGCTGAAATTTGGTAGGTAGCTTTGTCTTATAGTCGAGATGTGCAATAAGACGGGATTTTTCGAAATTCCCACTACAACACCTGCCATTGGCGAAAAAGAATTTTTTACTTTGCGGGCCATGCCTCGGACCGCAAAGCGGGCGACAGACCGCTAGTAATAGTATTTGTTTATCTTTACTTTTTCTTTCTATTGTTTCCATTTTTTCAGTTCGTTGTGATTATTATTCGTTGTAGTTGTAGCCAGCATGGCTACAGCTGGAGGGGGGAATGATGGTCTCCAGACAACTTGTCCTGATTTGTACTGTATGTCTATTAGACCATCATTCCCCCTTCTAGCTGTAGACACGCTTGATTCAACAACAGCAAATAATGATCACAAAAAAGTACAAAAATAGAAATTACTGATCAATATTTTTTTCTAACAATTGTTATAGATGTGTATTAAAAAAAAAAACTAAAAATTTAATAATTGTCACATTACTTGCCACTCGAGTTTGGTTGGGAGAGAAATTTGCTGTCTTTGCAATAATGATCCTACAATAACGGAGTGCTGATATTTTGAGTTCATGCAAAGACCTCAGCTGAAGCGGTGCGTGACTTTAAACCAAACGGGGAGCTTTGTGGAGCTTTCCCTGGATGCCGCGAGTTTGCACGCAACTAAGCATGGGAAAGCTGCTGAGCAACACCATGTATGGGAAAGCTGCTAAGCAACACTATGTATGGGAAAATCTGCTAAGCAACACCATGTAGGGGAAAGGCTGCTAAGCAACACCATGTATGGGAAAGCTGCTAAGCAACACCATGTATGGAAAAAGCTGCTACGCAACACCATGTATGGGAAAATCTGCTAAGCAACACCATGTATGGGAAAAGCTGCTAAGGAACACCATGTATGGGAAAGCTGCTAAGCAACACCATGTATGGGAAAAGTTGCTAAGCAACATCATGTATGGGAAAAGCTGCTAAGCAACACCATGTATGGGAAAGCTGCTAAGCAACACCATGTATGGGAAAAGCTGTTAAGCAATACCATGTATGGGAAAAGCTGTTAAGCAATACTAGACACTGGAAAAGTTGTTAAGCAATACTAAAAATTGGAAAAAGCTGCTAAGCAATACTATTAAGCTTGGGAAAAGCTGCTGAGAAATACTAAAAATGGGCAAAACTGTTGAGTAATATGAAGAATGGGAAAATCTGCTAAAAAATACTAAAAATGGGAAAAGCTGTTAAGCAATACTAAGGATGGGAAAAGCTGCTAAGCAATACTTAACATTGGAAAAAGCCGCTAAACATTACTAAAAACCTCACCTGAGTATTGTGCATGTGCATGCTTGTTTACCGGATATTTTCTTATGAAATTGTTCCATATGTCAGAACACTTACATATCTTAAATTTTTAATTCAAGTATGAAGACTCTTTGGGATTAAAAGTCCTTAACTTTTTTCCGAGTTTGATCAAGGCACGCAACAAGTATTGTTTGGAAAATTCTTTCGACGAATTTTCCAAACATGAATTGTAAGAAATATTTTTAAAATTGTCAGTTTTCAGTGCATAATTTCAACACATACACATTACACATACAGCATATATTATACTACACAAATGGACACGGAAATAAGTAATCTGGCTTATTTTGGCACCAATCATTACTCAAACATAGCATAACTTCTCATTTTTCCTCACGAGGGATGCGTGGACCCGGGGACACCCAAAGTACAAAAAGAAATATAATACGGTAGCCAGCTTCTATGGAATGCACCGGTTCTTGTAGGATCACCGAAGTTAAGTAACGTCCAGAGAGGTGAAGAACTTGATGTTAATATGAGTAGCAGGTTTGTGAATTTTCTGCGAACGGAGGGTAAAAACGCGTCGCTGCCTGATATGAACATGCATTTAAAAGCAACGTTAAACCCAATTTACTAATAATAAAAAAAAAGGTAGCCTTATTAGATAGTTTGTTGGGGGACGGACTTATTACCAATGAGATGTACGTTATGACGTCTCATTGTTTCTTATGTACATTCTAGCTACCAAATTTCAGCTTCCTAGGACTTACCAGTTCGGAGAAACAGTGATGAATCAGTGAGTGAGTGAGTCAGTCAGTCAGTGAATGAAACTCTTTTTTATAAGTATAGATAACAATGGTAGCCATATTAGATTGTTTAGTTTGTTTTGATGTCTCCATTTCTTATGTACCTATCTAAGATAATAGGCTTAGAAATGAACAAGAAGACGCTAAATGAAAGTACGGTTGCGGAGCTGTGTACTTCTATTATCATCGGAAAATCTTTGTTATTATTAGGTCCAAATCTGTTAGGAACATCTCCATCAGATCTTTTCTCCTCTTGGTGGAACATCCAATTAGCAGGAGTACCTAGGTGCCCGAGAGAGAAATGAGAGAGAGAGATGAAGAAATAAGAGAGAGAGAGAGAGAGAGAGAGAGAGGAGAGAGAGAGAGAGAGAGAGAGAGAGAGAGAGAGAAGTGAAGAACCACTTGATGAAGCAAATGCCGAGCCCAGGTATGAGGTGAAGAAGAAGAAGAAAAAGAATAAATTTGTTTGAAAATTGAAATTTTTTCACAACTACTCAAACTTGCTTTACTAAAGTCGTATTTTTCTTTCCAACCAAAGTTAACCAAACGGGAATAAAATGAACCAAACTGGAAGCAAGTCATTTTTCTTTTGGAAGAGGAAAAATTTCCACTTCCAAAGTTAACCAAAATGGAAGTAGAAAATTCTTGCTTCCAGTTTGGTTCATTTTATTCCCGTTTGGGCAACTTTGGTTAGAAAGTGAAGTTGACCTTGGAATAAAATGGAAATATTTGAAAAAAACCTAACCTGGAATTTTTTTTTTTTTTTGTTAGAAAGAAAAATACAGCTCAAATCTCAGCTGAATTCATACATAATTAAAATCCAGGTTACAAGTCCACCGCCCTATCGATCAAGCTTCTGAGATCGGTTCTCTTTCTTTATACCTCACCAGACGTAAACATACAATAGACAATACCATACTATGTTTATTCTACTGGAATGAAACTATTTGTTGGGTCGGGACTCGACTGCTGGGTCCCAGCTCATGTAGATTTAGCCTCACATGATCGATTTCCACCAATCACAAAGCTTCAGTCATAGAAGTCTCTTTACTCACACATTATAAAGAAAGTTTCTTTTTTTTTCTCCCAATTAATGCAAAAAAACTTGAAGGGGGAGCTTCTTATCCCCAAAATCAGAAGAGATTCTAGGCATGTATCCACCGTGGATTAATTTAATCCTGAAACGAATCACAAACGAATCATTTTATAACATAAGATAAGGAAAGTAATGGAATCACCCAAAATTTTCGATGGTCAGTTTTCAGTGCCAAAACACGGTATAGGATCCCCAAATTCTAAAAGTCCCCACACCAGATTTTTAAGCAATGTATCCCCCCCGGAACTACACAGTATTACTTCGAGGTGCATACCTATACCTACATTCAAAGACAGCATAACTTGTTACGTTCAAGTATTTCGAATTGATCCTCTAATATCGATCTACATCCTTGCATAGCAAGACCTCGGCTCCCAAAGCCAGTAATGTACCCCGCCGGATTGATAATTGGCCCGACGTGACTGCATTCTGTTTAATCGGGTAATTATACGTTTCTATCGGGTAATAACATCTAGATTACCTGTCCTAACCAGACGCGGCCGGTGCTCAGGAGCTGCGGGACTGCAGCACCCAGAGACACAAAAGAAATAGAGGGGATTAAAAAAAAAAGATATCATATTTTTGTTAATCAGTTTCTTGATGTCACAACTACTCAAACTCTCTGTGCGAAATATTTGCTGAAACCTGGGCTTGAACCAGCGACCTTCAGGTTAAAAGTCCGCCGCCTTATCGAGCAAGCTACTCAGGTCGGTTAAATAAAAAAGAGAGGATTTCTTTTTCAATTTCTAGCTTGTACACAGTGAAAATCATCACACGTTTCTAGAATAGTTAATACATATTTATTGTGAGTGGCATGGTAAATAAACTCAAACTCGTTATAATAACAATACTCTTTAGTGGAAGCATTTTCTACCACCTACCCTCAAATCAATGAGGAAAAAATCGTGCACTGGGTGGGATTCGAACCAACGGATCCCTACGCTACCTGGATTACCAGACTAGCGAGTTAACCACTTGACTACCAGTGCACAGATACTGAATAGATACTTTAAATACTGAAGGAGTGACTATAAATTCCATTTTAGTCCGGTTTATGTGGCAGCACCCCCAAAACTTTTTCCCACCGGCCGCGCCTACTTGTAACAACGTACATACATCACTGCATCTTCTGCAAGACCAGGCAATGCTTTCTGTTTCCTCCTGACCGAATGCCTCTTGAAATCGTCTGGGACTTGATCAGCTTGCAAATCTAGACGTTTTGATTACAGGTCAAACATTTGTTGTGATCAAATATGGAATAGAATAATAATAATAATATCGCCTTATTTATACTTACCAATTAAGACTACTAAAGTCCCATTATTCCAGCAGTAAGCCCAAGACATATTATTATGCGGTAAAAATCCCAAATGGGAGTATAACTTGTCGTGTCCCGGCTGGTTTTCGAACCCACAACCTCTGGAATCTCTGGATTCACAGAGTGCTGCCTTTACCACTGAGCTACCGGGACAGAATATAGCGCCATATCGGTTCACATGGCGCTGTATTAGGTACAATTTCTTAGGTAAAAATACAAACCTGACAACAATATGAAAAAGATAAAGTTTCTGTACTAAAAAAAGGGACTCAGTTGGTATCGAAAACCTTGTTAGCTGAACACAGTGAGGGAGCGAAAGACCTCACTAAGTGAGGTTTTAACTTAGTAGGTAGGACGGACCATATTATTTAAGTCAAACATCTTTTTTTTTCAGCAACGTATAACAAATAGTGGTATATTAAACATATTGTTGCGAACCAGGAGGCAAGCAATGGTTTCCTAGAGTCCTAGAGCATTCCTACGGTGCAGTTTTATTTATTAATTACAGAATATTGGACTTGATCACGATGTTGGTAGAACAATAATGAGTTTTCTGTGCTCTGTTTATGGGATTACAGCATACTCTCTTTAAGTTTGTACTGTAGGAAACTTCTATACATAGGCTATCTTAGTATAGCTATTATGAAAATATTCGTTTAGATTTTAAAACAATGAAAACTCTCTTCTTCTTTTTTTTTCTTTTTTAGTTTTAACATTACTTTCAACTCCATGGTCATATCACGACGGAAGTTTTATCCTCCATTTGCTGGAATTTCACAAACCAGCTCCTCAAATTAACCTCACCCATCCTGAGTGGGGCCGGTAATAGGCAGCATCACGAGGGTCGAATTCGAATGGTCACCCGTCAAAGTCCTAGCATCGCTGGACGTTGCTAAACTTGAACTCTCTTTCAGTTTGAACAATAGTAAGATTCTTTACGTGCATACTTACGTAGGCTATCTTTGTACATAGTTTATGATTGAGATGCTGGGGAACTAATGCTAAGAATTTATTCAAATTTTAAATTGGACCAAGTTCCAATTTTATCTTTTTTCTTAAATATGTAATAAGAAATCGTCTCTCCCAAACATTTCCATTGTGAACACATGCTGTATGCACGTATATTAGACTTTGCCATTGTTGAAGAGATAGGAGAGAATGACTTTATTATGCATGGAGCTCACCCTAAGCAAAACGAATTTCATATGCACATCCTTGATACTAATAATAATGATACGATAGAAGATAATGAAGTCAGCTAAGCTCTTGAGGAGAAAACGAATGAGAGAGAAGAAAGACAGAAGAGAGAAATTGAGGGAGAGGCAGCAAGTTAGAGAAGATAGACATGAAAATAAAGAAAGAGATAGAGGAGAAGAAAGAGCAAACAAAGACGGGAAGAGATACATGAAGATAGAACGAATGAGAGAGAAGAGAAACTGGAGTGAGATTGAGGGAGAGGCAGCAAGTTAGAGAAGATAGACAGGAAAATAGAGAAAGAGATAGAGGAAAAGAAAGAGCAAACAGAGATGGAAAGTGATACATGAAGATAGAACGAATGAGAGAGAAGAGAAACTGAAGAGAGATTGAGGGAGAGGCAGCAAGTTAGAGAAGATTGACAGGAAAATAAAGAAAGAGATAGAGGGGAAGAAAGAACAAACAGAGATACATGAAGATAAAACGAATGAGAGAGAAGAGAGACTGAAGAGAGAGATTGGGGGAGAGGCAGCAAGTTAGAGAAGATAGACAGGAAAATAAAGAAAGAGATAGAGGAGAAGAAAGAAGAAACAGAGACGGAAAGAGTTACATGAAGATAGAACAAATGAGAGAGAGAAAAACTAGAGAGAGATTGAAGGAGAGGCAGCAAGTTAGAGAAGATAGACAGGAAAATAAAGAAAGAGATAGAGAGGAAGAAAGAACAAACAGAGGTACATGAAGATAGAACGAATGAGAGAAGAGATACTGAAGAGAGAAATTGAGGGAGAGGCAGCAAGTTAGAGAAGATAGACAGGAAAATAAGGAAAGAGGTAGAGAGGAAGAAAGAACAAACAGAGGTACATGAAGATAGAACGAATAAGAGAGAAGAGAGACTGGTGAGAGATTGAAGGAAAGGCAGAAGTTAGAGAAGATAGACAGGAAAATAAAGAAAGAAATAGCCAGCGTCGATGGCATGTTGAATACACCGGTTCCCTTCAGAACACCGAAGTTAAGCGACATCCAGCGAGGTTAAGACTTGGATGGGTGACCATTCAAATTCTAATTCTCGTGACGCTGGCTTTTCCCGGCCCCACTCAGGCTGGGTGAGGTCAATGTGAGTAGCAGGTTTGTGAGTTTCCTGCGAATGGAGGGTAAAACCCCCGTCGTGATATGACCATGGCAGTTGAAAGCGACGTTAAACACCACTTAAAAAAAAAAAAGAAAGAAATAGAGGGGAAGAAAGAGCAAATAGGGACGGAAAGAGATACATGAAGATAGAACGAATGAGAAGAAGAGAGATCGGAGAGAGATAGAGAGAGAGGCAGCAATGAGAGAGAAGAGGGAAGGAGATAAAGTGAGAGAAATGAAAAGATAGAGAGGAAGAAATGAGTAGAGTGACAGAGAGAGAGTGGGAGGGAAAGAGAAAGTACACGAGAGAATAAAGTAAGAGTGAGAGGAAAGGGAAGGAGAAGAGACAGAAATAATAAAAGACAGAGAGTGTTTCAGAGAAATAGAATGTGAGATTTTTTTTTTTTTTTGGTTTATTTTTATTTATAAAAATTTTAAATTTACAAAAATAGCATCTCTTAAGCTAATATAAAATAACTTATGAGTGAGAGAGAAGATTACATGAGAAAAGAAACGGAGAGGGAGAGAAGAGGGAAGGAGATAAAGTGAGATAAATGAAAAAGACAGGGAAATGAAAAAGATAGAAAGAAAAAAGTGAGAAGAGAGAGAGAGAGAGGGGTAGAGGACTAAAAAATATACGAGAGAGAGAAAGGATAGAGATAGACAGAGAAAGAGAGGAGTAAATCGAGTTCAAGTGTCCTACAGGATGAGGTATGCGAGATAATTAGGATAAGAGGTGAAAATGGAATTTGCGTTGTTATCAATAATTCTCATCAGGTGGTAAAACTGATAAGGGGTGGCTTGATAAGACTGGAGTACGTACTCTAGTGGTAACCACTTCACACTTTCCTAAGCCACTGGCATCTTGATCTAATAATGATAATTAGTATTGTTGTTATAATGGGATTTAGATCGATAAAATTAGTACTTCATAATTATACATGTAGTTGAAAGCACTTAATATAATGTACTTAATATACATAGTAAAACTTGTAAACTTAAGAATGTATAGCCAGCGTTAATGTAGGTAGCAGGTTTGTGAGTTTCCTGCGAATGAAAATTAAAAAAAGCCTTTCCCAAATTTATTAAAAAAAGCCAACGTCGATTGAATGTTAAATACACCAGATCTCGTTCTGTCACTGAAATTAAGCAACGTCTAGCGAGGTTAGAACTTGATTAGGTGACCATTAAAATTCCAGTGAATGGATAGTAATATGATCATGCAGTTGAAAGCGACGTTATAACTAAAAAAAAAAAAAAGACTGTAAAGAATGCTTAGCCCCGATTGATGAAACAAAATAAGATTAACTAATTCTACACAATCCCTTAACAAGATGGGCATTTCAAGCAATCACAGCGCATTTATATCAGCTGTTAAGTGATAGTGGCTTGGATTAACAAGTCTTACATATTAAATACCGTTTCATAATTAATACTTATATTAATAACACTCTTTAGTGGAAGGTAATAACACTCAGGCGTGAAATATGTATGTTCATAGCACTTTATACGACCTAACCTTCAAAGTCTTATTTTGTGGTCACAAACTTAAATAGATAGTAAAGATAAAGAGCTAGTTATTTGTGTTATTATGCCACAATTTTTAGTGGTTAGCATCGACATTATGAGAACTAATGCTAATGCATCATATATTATCATATTCCAATATTTATCTCGTAATGCCGCCACTGGTCGTTGCCCACCCTACAACTACCCCGATTGTCCTCACGAGGCTAGGGTAGGCCCCGACATCCTTAGTACAGAGCCGAAAAAATTGCGACCCCGCCGGGATTTGAACCCGGGTCACCTGGAGTGCAAGCCGAGCATGCTGCCGCTAGGCCAAGTGACTACTACAAACTCAAATAAATGAGTCGAAATTAATGCACTGGGTAGGATTCGAACCAACGGATTCCTACACTACCTGAATTACTAGACCAGCGCGTTAACTACTACCAGTGGACCAATAATTTGGCCCTAAGTCCATGTTAGAGCCGGGGCACCTTCCTCTTTCTACCAGAGGCACGTCCTGGAGAAACAGATTTAAAACTTACTCCAGGGGCTGTGTACCTATACAAATAGGAAAATGAATGGCGGACATAAATATCGCAGGCGGGAATAGATTTTCTCCAAGAAAAACTGAAATGTCTGAACAGGTATCCTGGTTGGAAAAAATATTGGAAGTTTAAAAAGTATAAAAACCTAGAGGAGGAACACCGGAGCGAAATAAACGATCAGGGGCGGCTCAGGCTGAAGTATTTTAACACATGAGCGCACGATTAGCTCAGTGGTTAAGCACTCGCTTGCCATGCGGAAGTTCCTGGGTTCGATCCCCCGTGCCGATAAAAATTGTATTAAAATTTTTGTTACAGTTGTCTGTAAGGGATACCTTCCGGTGCGCTCGTGTTGACCCAGCACCTGATTGGGAAGTATTGTGTCACTTCTCGCCCATCAGAGGGGAGGCATACTACGGGATGGGCAGGCTACAACACAGACCACAAGCGTCTACGGTAGCTCCTGTTTCATGGCTACGAAATAAAAACGGCTGCGAGACACTCATCTTTCTTTAAAAAAAAAAAAAAAAAAAACATTCCGTGCCGCATCTCTCATATGTGAGAGACAGGACTCCTCATGTTTCAATCGATGTCTCTTTTATATGCTTCCCAGTTGGTGTAATTTGAATAGATGAATAGCAAGCGTAGCTTCTGAGCTTCAAAATGATAGCTGGAGCCATCGCAAATTATTTATAGAAAAAAAGTTATGGCATAAATAAGAAATTGGAGCGTGGCCTGGGGGGAAACTGACACAAAAAATAAGTGGCATTCAAAAGAGGATTTTTCAATTTTATTACCTAAAAACTGCTAAGCAGGCCTGCCACATGAACCAGACTAAAATAAGAGTTATTGAGTCGCTCTTACAGTATCTCAAGAGTTTCAGTTTGTTTCCCATGTCAATCATAATAATTATGCATTAATTTATTGTAGAAATTTATGATCTCTGGTAGTCAAGTGGTTAACGCGCTAGTCTGGTAATCCAGGTAGCGCTGGGATCCGTTGGTTTGAATCCCACCCAGTGCATGAATTTTTCCTCATTAATTCGAGATTGTGCCCACAAAATAATAAGACTCTGTGGGTTAGGTGGTAGATAATGCTTTGAGCAGTAACCTCGCCTAGTGGTTACCTTCTACTGAAGAGTGCTATTATTATTATCACTTTCTTTGAGTACAAGCTGGGACTTGAGCAAATCCTCTCTCTTTCTTTTCCATCCGGGAGTGCTGCAGTTCCGTAGCTCCTGAGCACCGGCCGCGCCTGCTGCTAAGCTCATTTTAGGACGCGGTTTGCACTTCGCTGGAAGCTCACCAACCAGCTACCCTGAATAGCCTGGGTTCGGCCGGAATCCAGGCATCACGAAGTCTTCACCTCGCTGGACGTTGCTTAACTTCGGTGATCCTACGAGAACTGGTGCGCCTCGTCTTTTCTCCAGTTCTTCTCTCTAATGTCTTCCTGAACTTTATCACTCCATCTTCTCTTTGGTTTCGTATACGCTTAAAAGAACACAAAACCTCAGCAACACGCTGAATTGGAATACTATTAATAATTATTGTTGGAATACCTCCGTGGCGTAACGGTTGTGACTACTGCCCGTAGTCCAGAGATCCTGAGTTCGATCCCCGGTCGGAGTAGACTTTTCGCACAGAAAATTCTGCTTCCTCCGAACACGTGAGGCTGGCTATTCCGGCCCTGCCCAGGTTGGGTGAGGTTAATGTGGGTAGCTTTTACGATTCCCAGCGCATGGAGGGTAAAACCCCCGTCCAAATCCAGGACGTTAAATAAAATAGAATCGTTGGCGTTAGGAAGGACATCCAGCCGTAAAAATGTGCCAAAACCAACCAACCTCAACCATGAGGTTGAGCAACGTCGACCCTGCTTATGCGGGATAAGATAGAGTAAAAGAAGATTGTTAGTTTATTACTTCCGAGAAATTTCTAATATTAGAAATCGGAAGTATTGTGTTCGTTTTTGTAAAAAAAAATATTTTTTTGCTCCGATTTCAAAAATTTTCATATTTCTGGACGTTTCATAACCTACTGAGTAAATTTGGTTTTGTGTCCGTCTGTCGGTCTGTCGTTCTGTCGGTCTGTCGGTCTGTTAAAACGATTCCTTGTAACGCGCAAATCTCGGAAACTACTCGACCGATTTTGATAAAATTTTGCATACATCTAGGAGACATTCTGTAGATGGTCCCATTTTAAATTCATTGAATTCATACCAGCGGTTCTGGGTGAAAGAGACCATGCGCCTGACCACTAACTTTTTACTTAAACGCTTATATCTCGTGAACGGTACACCCGATTTCGATGAAATTTTGCAAGAGTATGCATATTATTGTTTTACATAGGCTATTTATATTTTTTTTTAATCAATTATAATTTGACTCTGGTATTTAAGAAAATCCGAAATTTTGGACAAAAAAGTAAAAAAATAAGGACCACGACTTGCCGATACAGAATTTTTTGTGGAATTTAGAATGTAGAAAAAACGATATTCTACCATATAAAACAAATTTGAAGAAAATCGGTTGAGCCGTTTTAGATATACAAGTAATTTTCTATAAAATCTCAAAATTGGCACGTGTTTACAATGTGAAGCAATCACGAGGAAGTATTGTGTCCATAATTGGCAGTGTTTTTTTTAATTGTAATTTTGCATCTAATGTATTCCAAATAAAGGTTTATTTATATGGAATTACTTCCGAGAAATTTCTAATATTAGAAATCGGAAGTATTGTGTTCGTTTTTGTAAAAAAAAATATTTTTTTGCTCCGATTTCAATTTTTTTCAGATTTCTGGACGTTTCATAACCTCCTGAGCAAATTTGGTTTTGTGTCTGTCTGTCGGTCTGTCGGTCTGTCTGTCTGTCGTTCTGTCGGTCTGTCGGTCTGTTAAAACGATTCCTTGTAACGCGCAAATCTCGGAAACTACTCGACCGATTTTGATGAAATTTTGCACACATCTAGGAGACATTCTGTAGATGGTCCCATTTTAAATTCATCGAATTCGTACTAGCGGTTCTTGGTGAAAGAGCCCATGGGCCTGACCACTAACTTTTTACTTAAACGCTTATATCTCGTGAACGGTATACCCGATTTTAATGAAATTTTGTGTGTGTATGCATATAATTGTTTTACATAGGCTATTTATATATATTTTTTAATTAATTATAATTAGACTCTGATATTTAAGAAAATCCGAAATTTTGGACAAAAAAGTCAAAAAATAAGGACCACGACTTGCCGATACAGAAATTTTTGTGGATTCTAGAATGTAGAAAAAACGATTTTCTACCATATAAAACAAATTTGAAGAAAATCGGTGCAGTCGTTTTGGAGATACAAGTAATTTAGTATAAAATCTCAAAATTGGCACGTGTTAACAATGTGAAACAATCACGAGGAAGTATAGAGTCCATAATTGGCAGTGTTTTTTTTAATGCATTTATTTACACAAAGGAAAAAAACCAACACAATACCTGCGATTTCTAATAATTATTAGAAATCGGTTTGAAAGTAATAGAATCACCCCACGTGAGCCGCCTCGAATGGCATTGTAAAGAAATAAAACGGAGTGATAAATGTTCCAAGTTGCAACAGAGGAGCTCAGAGCAGCAGGTGCAACAGCGAGGATGAAACAGAAGACGAATAATGATCAAATTTGTAATGAAGAATTTTATACATTCAAATTGTACTAATCTGGGGAGGCGGAAGGAAACGAGGTTGCAGGAGGAGAAATGAAAGGTGAAGAGATAGGAGGTGGAGAAAGAGAGGGATATAGGGAGAAGTGAAGAGATAGATGGAGAGAAAGAGAGGGAGAGAGAAAGAGAGAGAGGGAGAAGGATAGAGAGAGAGAGAGAGAAAGAGACGGAGAGAAATAGACAGAGAGAAAAGATAGGAGACAAGTGGGAGATAGGGAATTAAGGAGCAGATGGAGAAGAAAAGACAACGAATGAATAGTTAAAAATGCGAGGAAACTAGAGGAATAGGAGAAGAGAGAGAGAGAGAGAATGAGAGGGAGAGAAAGAGAGAAAGAAAGAGAGATAAAGAGAAATAATGACAGAGTAAGAAAGAGAGAGATGAAGAGAAAGAAAGAGAGAGAAAAAAATAGAGAAAGAGAGAGAGATTAAGAGATAGAGAGAGAGTAAGAGAAAGAGAGAGAGAGACAGAGAAAGAGAGAAAGAGAGAGAGGGAGAAGGATAGAGAGAAAAAGAGAAAGAGACGGAGAGAAATAGACAGAAGGAAAAGATAGGAGACAAGTGGGAGATAGGGAATTAAGGAGCAGATGGAGAAGAAGAGACAACGAATGAATAGTTAAAAATGCGAGGAAACTAGAGGAATAGGAGAAGAGAGAGAGAGAGAGAATGAGAGGGAGAGAAAGAGAGAAAGAAAGAGAGATAAAGAGAAATAATGACAGAGTAAGAAAGAGAGAGATGAAGAGAAAGAAAGAGAGAGAAAAAAATAGAGAAAGAGAGAGAGATTAAGAGATAGAGAGAGAGTAAGAGAAAGAGAGAGAGAGACAGAGAAAGAGAGAAAGAGAGAGAGAAAGAGAGAGAGAGAGAAAGAGAAAGAAAGAGAGAGTAAGTAAGAATAAGAGAAAGTAAGATAAAGAGAAAGAGGTTGGGAGTGAAGAGAGAAAAAAATAAATTATGCAAACTTAGGTATTTCCTTTCCAAGGAGAATAGAACGACTGAGGAATGCCTGAGTTAGCATTTAATACCTACTTAAAGTATAAGAATAGGAGGGGACTATATACTATATACCTGAGGGAGCATTATTGGATTGGGATGGATTGAGGCTTGAGCAGTAGAATTAGAGTATTGTGAGATATTGTAGTACCCTACCTCACTGCTTGCTCATTGTACAGAATAAAATATGTTTTAATAAATAATTACTGTAATAATAATAACACTCTTTAGTGGAAGGTAAATCCTCATAGCATTTTCTAGCACCTAACCCTCAGAGTCTTATTAATCCTATCATTATGTGCTCATATAGTCAGATAAATTCATGCACTGGGTGGGATTCGAAGTAACAGATCCCTACGCTACCTGGATTACCAGAATTGGGCGTTGACACAGCAATACAACAAAACTAATTTAGGTGATTTTCTTTTTTTACTCATTGTTATCATATTTTTGTGGTAATTACTTTCGTGATATCACAACTACTCAAACTTGTTTTACTAAATCAACGCTGAAACCAGGACCTGAACAACCGACCTCCAGGTTACAAGTCCGCCGCCTTATCGATCAAGCTAATTAGGTCTATTTATTTTATCTTATTACTAATAAGTAATACTCATCCAGAAAAGATCACGAGAGGTTGATGTCATGAAGTTTTCCTCATTGATTTGAGTTTGTGAGCACATAATAATAATACTCTGAGGGTTAGATGGTAGAAAATGCTTTGAGCAATAACCTCGCCTGGTGGTTTCCTTCCACTAAAGAGTGATATTATTATTATTATTATTATATTTTACTGTAACGGATTTTTTATTACAACTCTTATTCTAAACTCTTTGCTAAACTACTATGCTTTACCTTTTTTTTCCTGGACATACAAGGGCAGGGATCGTGCAAGTCATTCTCCTTCTTCATTTTCCTGAAAGGTCAACCTTTTTTTTCTTCTCTCCCTTCTATTCTCCCTCCAACTTTTTCTCCTTTTTCCCTTCTGTACTCCCTCCAACCTATTATCCCTCCTGTTCTCCCTCCAACCAATTCTCCCATCTCTTCTCCCCCAACCTATTCTGCCATCTCTTCTCCCTCCATCCTATTCTCCCTTCTATTCTCCCCCCAACCTTTTCTCCTTCCTTTCTCTTCTGTGCTTCCTCCAAAAATTCCAACATATTCTCTCTTCTATTCTCCCCCCAAACCTATTCTCCCATCTCTTCTCCCCCCCAACCTATTCTCCCCCCCAACCTATTCTGCTTTGAATATGCATGTCCATGTGCGTCCTGAACATTCCATTCACTGCATCCTTGTCCTCCCTTCCTTCTTCCTCCAGATTCTCTTGTGATGTTCTTTTTTCTTCTTTTTTTACTTCAGATAAATTTCTAATATGTCAAAGTTCTCCAGAGATTCCAGAGGTCGCGGGTTCGAAACCCAGCCGGGACATGACAAGATAACTCCCAAATGAGCGGATAACTTGAAATCTTTAGTCTGATTTTCTTGTTTCTCCCTCTTCCATATTTGAATTTCTGTCTCATTTTTACCTGTTTTTTTTTTTTTTTACTTTCTATTACCTGTAAGGTATATCCCCTCTCTTTCTTATCCCCCCCCCTCTTTCTTATTCTGTTTCACTTTTTCTCTCTCTCTCTCTCTCTCTCTCTCTCCCTCTGTCTCTCTCTCTCTCTCTCTCTCTCTTGTTCTCTTTCTCTTTTGTTCTCTTTTGTTCTTTATTTTTCTCTTTCTCATTGTATCTACCTCTGCTTTATTCTATCTCTTTCTCTCTCTCTTCTTCTTATATCTCCTCCCTCCTCCTCTACTTTAATATCTCTCTCTCTCTCTCTCTCTTCCTTTTTTTAATGTTTCCTCTCTCGTTATTTGTTTTCTTCTCTTTTTCTTCCTTCATTTTCTCTTCACTTTAAATCTCTCTCTCTCTCCCTCTCCCTCTCTATCTCTTTTTCTGTCTTCAAAACATATCCTGCATTTGATACGCTCTTGAATTGTTATCGCATCATCTCGTTCTGATTTTCGAGTCCTTTGTCAGAGAATTAGAGAGGAGAATGTCTTGATTTAATACCATTTTGTTCTAGAAGATAGAGAGAGAAAGACAGAGTGAGAGAGAGAGATAGAGGGAGAGAGAGAAGAGAGAGAGATGTCTCAAAATATTCATAATAAAATCAAACATATTTCTGCCAAAAATAAAGCAGAGAAAATCCTGATGAAAGGATTTAATATAAAACAACTTTTTTTTATTTTAAATCGGTATGCTTTACACTAACGTTCTGTACAAAAATAAGACTTATATAAATAAATAAAAAAACTTGTTGATATGTTGTATATTTTATTTTCAGTATAATCTCAGAATGTTTATAAAAATGATTAAAATAAGCTTGGATGTCTCATGTCATGCTTGGGAATATGGCTTCCCATGAGCACACATGATTTGATCTGGGCTTATATTAGTCAGTATTCTTTGCCGTCGCGTCGTTGGGTTTATTATTGGTATTATTACTTCCGATAATATGTAATATAGGAGACACATTTACACATATTGTACACTTATAGGAGACGTTTTGTAGATGCTCCCATTGATCAACTTCGTACTAGAGTTTCTTGGTGATAGAGACCATGCGCAATTGCGCATGACCACTAACTTTTAACTTATAGGCTTATATCTCGTGAACGGTACATACGATTTTGATTAAGTTCTGTTTGTACATGCAATATGCGTATTAGTGTTTTACATAATGCATTATTTTGTTATTAATTTTTAATAAAATATGATATTAAATTTAAGAAAATGCAAATTTGGACAAAATGTGGCAAAAATGACTTGCCGATACAGATTTTTTCGTTGAATTTAGAATGTAAAAAAAACGGTTTATTACCACATAAAACAAATTTGAATAGAATTTAGCGGTTTTGGAGTTACAAGTGATTTTGTATGGAACCTCAACATTGACAAGTGTATACAATGTTAACCAATCACGAGGGAGTATTGTGTCCAGTGTATTTCTTATTATGATCTTTGTCAGTCAGCTATACTCTTTGTTGTTGTTGGGTTCAATAGTACAAATATTATTTCTGTATAACTGATCGATGATTTGAACAAGTCATTATTATCAGTCTGGTCCCTGGACGATGACAAACTCTGACAGGCAGAAAAAGACCGAGTGGTCCTTGAGATCCCCCCGAAACCTGATTTGTGAGGTTGGACCTGACAATGGTACTACCATGCTGGTATTGTGTGTTGATCGTTTGATCGCTGTCTCTTCCATATTTTTCTTGTTTTTTTTTTTAATTAAAAAAGATGAGTGTTTCACAGCCTTCTCTATTTCGTAGCCATGAAACCGGAGCTACTGTAGAAGCTTGAGGTCTGTATTGAAGCTTGGCCATCCCGTAGTATGCCTCCCCTCTGATGGACGAGAAGAGACACAGTAATAATAACACTCTTTATTGGAAGGTAACCACCAGGCGGGTTTAATGCTCAAAGCATTTTCTACCACCTAACCCTCAGAGTATTATTATTATGTGGTCACAAGCTCATGAGGGAAAATTCATGCACTGGGTGGGATTCGAACCAACGGATCCCTACGCTACCTGGATTACCAGACTAGCGCGTTAACCACTTGACTACCAGTGCACTACCTATAATGAAAATAATGAGAGGAAAATAATCGTTAATATCTCAGCTAGTGGACTGAAGAAGAAATTGAGGTAATTTTTGATGTTATTTTTGGTATCATGGGAAGAATAAAGATTACATCATTTCTTCATTTAACAAAATATGTATCCTCAAATTAAACGCCAACTGTAGGTAGGATTGAGAAAAATAAAAAGAAGATAATCGATATAGATAACATAGACAAAATATATACACATGATCTAACTAAAGGGCAGTGTTATTGCCTATGGCAATCTCTTCCACCCAACCCTTCAGATAGCTTCATAGACTCCATGCACCCATTGCTGATCTAGTGTCACATTGGAGAAGTGTTCATATTGTTGTAATAATGTTGTTGTTGTAGCTAGCTAGAATACAACTGGGGAAGATGGTCTCTATCCAACTTTAGTAGAAAAGTTGGCTTGTTCCGGAGTTCTGGAGCACACATTTCTATGTGGGATCAACCATCATGAAAACTTGGACTTTTTCTTAACAAGCCATTTATTCCTTAGGAAGCTGCAAATTAGCCTGGCTTGTAAGGGTTGGCTAGTCTAGTCAATTCTCGTATAGTCCTCTAGCGAGACACTGGTCTTCTCCCTGTTTAACGTCCCCCAATCAATCATGTGATAAAAATAATTGACACTTATGTTGACTACCCGATTGCGACTAAAGAGAATATTCATGATAAAATAAAATAAAATAAATAATGAATAAATTTGTTTGTTTGTGTTATTACATCACACTTTAGTATGGGTAGCGCAGAATTATAGGACTTTTCTATGTCTTTATTATCCCAATATCTTATTTTTGCCTATTATGCCGCCACTGGTCGCTGCTAACATTAAAGCAGCTACTCATTTTTCCTCACGAGGTATGAGTGGACCCCGAACATCCAAGTACAGAGCCGAAAAAATCCTGCTCCGCTGGGGATCGAACCCAGGTCACCATGCGTGCAATGCCTAGCGCGCTCACTCACTCGGCCACGGTGAATACGAGAACATTTATATAAGCAGTTGTTTTGTGCTACTTATTGTCCATTGTGTTCTTGGCGTATCGCACAACAACCCGAATTCTGTAACCGAAAAAGACATTACTTCCGATTGAGTGGACTTTTTGTATTTGATAATCTTCCTCTTGTACTCTCTCTCTCTCTCTCTCTCTCTCTCTCTCTCTCTCTCTCTACGGGTTGCTGATGCTGAACTAGCTGTCAACCCGAATTGGAACTCAAGTCAACCCTTCCGACAGCTGATGGGTTTAATTATGGCTCTCATAGGAATGGGTTGGGTAGTTTCGGAGACCAGAAAACAAGTCTCTTGTTATTATATCAACAAGGAATTCATTGAATATCTCCTCGTGTTTCTCATGTCTTTCTTGTCTAAATTATTATTATTTTAGTATGCTTTATTAGGTAAAACAAGTAGCCTCCGTGGCGTAATGGTTGTGACTACTGCCCGTAGTCCAGAGTTCCCGAGTTCAACTCCCGGCTGGGGCAGACTTTTCGAAGAAAATTCTGTTCCATCCAAATACGTGAGGCTGCCATTTTCCGGCCCTACCCAGGCTGGGTGAGGTTAATCTGGGTAGCTGGTACGATTCCCAGCGAATGGAGGGTAAAACCCCCGTCCTAATCCAGGACGTTAAATCAAATAGAATCGTTGGCGTTAGGAAGGGCATCCAGCCGTAAAAAATGTGCCAAAACCAATCAACCTCAACCATGAGGTTGAACAACGTCGACCCCGCTCGAGCGGGATAAGACAGAGTAAAAGAAGAAGATTAGGTAAAACAAAAATTTATACAGTAAAAGACAATGAAATTATAAAGAAAAAATTAATAGATTGACCAAAGAAACAAGAACAAAAAAGAGAATGAAGCTAATGTCCTACCTAAAGGGCGGCGTCATTGCCTGAGGCAATCTCTTCCACCTAACCCAAACATTATTTCACCTACCTTCGTGAATTTTCTGGTTCTGTTTTAACTAATCCTGCACTATCCCTTAGCATGACCTCACTAATTTTTACTGACTTCACAGAAAATAAAATGGGGGTAACACAGGTTAGTATTTATGTGTTAGTCTACCTCAATCAGTATGATACACCTCCAAAAAATCACAAGACTCCACCATCAATACTTGATGGGTAACACATAAAATATTCACGTTTTTTGACTTAAATGACATTTTTTCTCGAAATTTGAACTGACGCCCTATCAACTCAAAGCAAGAAAGTTTTAGGCAAGGGTCTGAGCTTTCATTAGACATATCGATCTCAAAAGGACAAAAAATGAATGGGTGACACAATTTTCATGTACCTAAGCCCAATATTCAATAGAATAAATTATCATTATTAGGTGTATATTATTTCGCAAATAATTTTTTGAACCTATCTCTATTTTGGGCTTGTTGACTCGTCCTTCAAACGCCTTCTATGGATGTCCATTTCTTCCTACAATTTTTACTTGAAATTTTGATGCTTAAAATTTAAAATTCTAGCTGGACTTTCTGAAGCTATACCGGCGCAAGCCTGACTACTGATTTGGTGTTCGTGGTACTGCATCTCCCTACCTCGTCAACTTTTTCAAGTCCCACAGACTCAAGAAGAATGATTTAAAAAAAATATGTTTGACAGTCTTGAAAGACACCCTCCACATCATCCAAAGACACTTATATTCATAATTCAAATTTAGTTGTCCAAAGTTAATAGACTTTTTCTCAGTTATAAGAAAAAAAAAAAAAAAAAAAGTAATATTTGGTAATATTTGGTATACTGTGTCTTTGGGCAACTCATTTTATGTGAGCAGTTCGAAATAATAAAGTTTATTTTGTTTCTCTCTATCAATAAATAGTTTAAATAATTTTAAGTAAGCATCAATCCCCATTCCAACATAACCAGTATCCTGGAAAATTATGAGATCCATCTTATATATTCTCAGTAACGAAATACGTAATTCCGAATTTCCAAAAATATCGCCATTATAAAGAATAATTCTTGGAACGAGAAAATCAATCAGTCTGGTATTTGAGACAGATTCTTCGACCGTCAATTTGTAATTCAATTCTTATGATTTAAATTATTTTACAAAATATTGAGAAAGAAAAATAGCCCGGGACCATAGATATTTTTAACTGCTGATCTTATAAAATTATAATACTAGGAATGAAAAAAGAAACAGTTGTATAAAATATTATAATCCCATTGAAGAAACAAATATAGCAAGAAATATTTCATATCAAAAAATTTAACTAGTGAGAGAATAGATCACTTGACCTAGGGCTTGGGAATTAGGAGCGCTATTCTCATGTTCAGATATTATAAGTTCACTGACCAATAACACAAATTTAAAAACACCATGTTAGCTTACTTCCAACCACTTTAATTTTTTTTTAATGACACCAAACAGAAATAATAGAGAAAAAAGAAATCATCCACATTAGCAGTCCGAAGTAGTAGGAAAATGTAAGACAAATGTATTTAAGCTCGAATTAGATATAACTCGGGCCTCGTTCATCCGAGGCTCAACATAATATAGTCAAAAGATGCGCTCCGAGCTTCTCTATCTTTAGCCCCCACCCCTTGGCACTGATCTAATGGCGCGCCAATGTTTTATTTATTTATAAAGCCCCATTGGCACCCAAATTAATGGGCTAGGGCCTCCTTTAAAAGGGTATATGTTGGCTCCACTTTGGGTTTAAAATGTTTCCTCCCTGCACATATTGCTAACCTCCTTGTACTTTTATTAGCGCTAAGTTTTCATTGTAAAATTATTGGTTAAAATAAACACAGAAATGTGCTCCTCAGATTTTTCTTTTGAATCATCAAGTTTTCATTCATTTATCCTTTCTTAGGAAAATTTAAGTAAAGTACAATCTTGTACATCACACCATTTTGGTCTATTCGGGCAAGGATCTCTGGATCTTCAAGTTTTGTTCAAGTTTTAAGTCTTTCATTCACACTTCAAGTTTCATTCACTCTTCAAGTTTTATTCACTCTTCAAGTTTGCAGTCATGGCTCCTAAGCAAGAACTACAGGTATTGACTGCCCGTAAGGAGCAGTTATTTTCTTACGTACAAGCAACATATGATATGCTAAAGCAACTTAATGTTGATAGAACTCTGAAAAATTCTTTTCTCAGTAAGGCTTCTATCATTGATGATATAGTAGCAGAGTTCAAAGAGATTGTAAATAAAATTCAAATGCTTACTATGACACTAGATGAGAGTCATACTCCTGACTTCAGTGCCATATCAGCAATGTCAGACTTACACGGTATGATAAAGTTGGGTGCATCCAAGTTTGAGAAAACCACTGGGGAAATACAAACAATGCAACCCAAGCTACCTTCTCTGGATTTGCCATCATTTAATGGTACTTTCAATGAATGGCCTATTTTCTATGAAACGTTCAAGACTTTAATTCATGATAACAAGTCTTTGTCAACAGAGCAGAAAATTCAGTATCTTGTATCAAAATTGCATGGATCTGCCCTCAATGTGTGCGCAGGCATACCATCAGTGGCAGCTAACTATAATACAATTTGGGATGCATTAATTCAGAGATATCAAGATCCCCGTAGTATGGCAGCACACTATATGGATACAATCCTCAATTTCAAGGCAATAAAGATTGAATGTAAAGATTCATACAGAAACTTCATTGATCAAGTAGGATCATCTGTTCTGGCACTCAAAGCACTCAACATAGAGGATTTAAGTGAGTATATCCTTTATTCTTTGACAATCAAGAAATTAGAAGTTGATCTTTGCAAAAGATTTGAAACTAAGGTATTGTCCTCACAAGAAATGCCAAAATTTACCGATTTACTGAACTTTGTAAAAGATGAAGTTCGAATAATGCAGCGCATCGATTGTCAGGTAAAGGAAGTGCCTAAAAGGGCCCCGTTCAACAATAATTTCTCTTTTAAATCAAGATCTCAAAAACCTGTTACATTTATTTCATCTGATAATCAGAAGCCACTTTGTGTATCATGTAAGAAAGAAACACATTCATTGTATATGTGTTCAGCATTCAATGCACTCAAGACAAGTGACAGACTAAACCTTGTTAAAGCTAACAAGCTTTGTTTCAACTGTTTGATGCCCAATCATTCTGCTATTTCTTGTAACAACAAAACAAACTGTAAGAAATGCAAGTATCGTCACCATACCATGTTACATCTGGAATCTTTCAATAATGAATCAAAATCAGTTGCTAATCAATCCCCTTCTCCTTCCAGTCAAGCAGAGGCAAGCAGTAATGCTGAAATTCCTCTTGCATCATGCTGTTCCTCATCAGATCTCATTCAACCGACAAAGAGTACTACAGTCCTGCTCTCTACCGTGAAAGTCAATGTTTTGGACCAGTATGGTAACCCTCAGATAGTACGCATGTTATTAGACAGTGCGAGCATGAGCAACTTTATAACAACATCCTGTTGTAGTAAGTTGGGTATAAAGTACAAGCCTGTTTTACTGGAAGTTGGGGGCATTGGCGGAATAGAAAGTCAAGCCAAGGGTATAACATCATTTTCATTCAGTTCTCGCTATGATGCTCAGAAATCATTCAATGTTTCTGAAGCTTTAGTTGTAGATAAAATTACAAATAAATTGCCAATCTGTCCTATTGATATTAATCAACTAGCTTACCTGAAAGATTTAAGCTTGAGTGATGATACATTCTACATCCCTGATAGGATTGATGGTCTTATTGGAGCCGAGCTTTTCTCATATCTTGTCGGTAAACCAAAGTCTATGAAAGACAAGGGTCCTATTGTGCTTGAGTCAGTACTAGGAGATATTGTCATGGGCAAAGTACCCATTATCCCTTCATTCAACATTACACAAAACCTTTGTGCATTTGTTCAAGGCCCACTAGAGGCTATATTACATAAGTTCTGGTCATTAGAGGAAGTCCCTACTCCTCCTCAAGTATCAAATGAAGATAAGATTTGTGAAGAAATGTTCACTAAATCATGTACACGCAAAGAGGATGGATCCTACTGTGTATCCATACCTTTTAAGTCAGATCCCAACCTATTGGGAGATTCTTTGGGCATAGCTAAGAAACGCTTTCTCAGTCTTGAAAGAAGACATGATTCAAATCTAGAGTTGAAAAGTGACTATGTTAACTCTATGAATGAGTACATGCAGGAAAATTACGCCTCAAAGGTAGATATATCACAAATACAAAAACCATGTTATTTTATGCCTCATCATCCAGTGGTAAGACCAGAGAAAGTCACCTCAAAGGTTCGTGTGGTATTTGACCTCAGTTGTGCCACAACTAGTGGCTTGTCACTAAATGATCTGCTCTATACGGGACCTACTCTCTATAATGATCTGTTCAAGTTGTTAATAACATTTCGCATGTTTCCTTATGCTTGTACTGCTGACATTAGAAAAATGTTTCTGCAGGTTCATGTGCAGCCTGAAGATCAGAAGTATTTGTCCTTCCTGTGGAGAGATTCGCCTCAACAAGATATTGAGTGTTACCAGATGAACCGAGTGGTGTTCGGATGTAAGCCCAGCCCTTACTTAGCTCAACGAGTTCTGCGGCAGCTTGCTATTGATGAAAGTAAGAATTATCCACAGGCAGCGGAGGAAGTGAAGAAGCAGTTTTATATGGATGATTATTTAAGTAGCTTTCTAGATGAAGATAGTTTGATAAGCACAGTATCTCAATGTTCATCATTACTAAGTCAAGGTGGATTTCAACTTACAAAATTTGCTAGTAATTGCCACTCTACATTACAAGGCCTAAACAAAGGCCTTCATATCACAGAAAATGTTCAGTGGGATAACCAGCTGTACCTGAAGGTTTTAGGTATTGAGTGGTGCCCATCAGAGGATAACTTTGTCTTCAAAGTTCAAGTGGGAGAAATAATTTGTACCAAAAGAGGAATCTTAAGCACTGTGGCTAAGATTTATGATGTACTTGGATTAATCAGTCCAGTCACCACTTATACAAAAATAATTCTGAAAGAATTGTGGAAGCTCAAGATTGACTGGGATCAAAGGCCCCCAGACTTCATTTGTCAACAATGGTCAAACTTAGTGCAGGAATTTTCACTGCTCAGTGACTATAAAATTCCTAGACATTTATCCATTTTCAAAGAGACCATTGTGAACCTAGTCGGTTTCTCCGATGCTAGTGAAAAGGCATTAGGAGCATGCGTATACACTCATGTTATACACACAGATGGAACAATAAAGTCTCAGTTAGTTTGTGGTAAGTCCAAGCTATCACCCATAAAGTATGTTACTATACCCAGGCTTGAACTCTGTGCAGCTTTACTCCTTGCGAAGCTTATGTCTGCTGTCATTCCCATGTTCAAAGAGAAATATCATATTAAACATATTTACTGTCTCAGTGATAGCAAAGTGACTTTGAGTTGGATATCCTCTGAATCAACCCGTTGGAAGACCTTTGTGGCAAACCGTGTTTCCAAAATACAGGACACTGTGAGTCCAGAAAATTGGTTCCATGTAAAGGGTACTGAAAATCCCGCTGATTGCCTATCAAGAGGTTTGACTCCAAAGGAGCTTATAAATAATGAACTTTGGTTTCATGGACCAGTGTGGTTATCCTCTACAACCAGCTCATGGCCATTAAGCCATTCAGCAGAAATAAATGAAGATGCATTGGAAGAAGAAAAGCCAGCTTCATACCTCACTGTAAGCCATGGTGAAGACAATACTCGGGGCAAAGTGTTGTTAGAATTAGCTTTACGCTGTTCTTCTTGGATGCGACTCCTTCGCATTATTTGCTATGTTTTGAAATTTGCTCATGTTCTTCCTCCAGGCAAGATTTCACCGGAAGATATGCTTATTTCAGAAATGAAATTACTTAAAGCACTGCAGCATCAAGAATATGCTTCAGATATTAAGAAATTGGAGAACAACAAGAATTGTTCAGACTTATTACTAAGAATCCATGCTTTCTTACAGGATGGTGTTATACGGTGTGGTGGCAGAATCTCCAATGCACCTCATCTAGATTACTCTCAAGTTCACCCCATAGTTCTTCCAAAGAGTCATCATATAGTCAACCTCATAATTGATTATTATCATTGCAAGAATTTCCACACTGGCCCTCACTTGCTCATAGCCTTGTTGCGGAAGAAGTATTGGATATTCAGTTGTAGAGATATTGTAAGACGTCAGCTCAAGAAATGTAACACATGCTTCAAGCATAATCCAAAACCCCTCTATCCTATGATGGGAGATTTACCTGTTGCAAGGGTCAGTGAATGCAAAGCTTTTCTGAACACAGGCGTGGACTACGCTGGTCCCTTTAACATAACTATATCCAAGCGTAGAGGCGTAAAGTCCCAAAAGGCCTATCTTTGCTTGTTTGTATGCCTAGCTACAAAGGCACTGCATTTGGAGTTGGCCTCAGACTTGTCCACACCTGTATTTCTAGCAGCTTTAAGAAGATTTGTTGCTAGACGTGGCACAGTGAATACTATTTACTGTGACCAAGGAACTAACTTTATTGGTGCCTCCAACTCTCTTGATGAGCTGTACCAATTTCTCAGTAGTCCAGAATTTCATGAGGCCTACTCATCAGAGTTGCTGGCCCAGCGTATCACTTTCCAGTTCAACCCACCAGCTTCCCCTCACTTTGGTGGGCTGTGGGAAGCCAATGTCCGGAGTGTGAAGGTGCATCTCTACAAGAGCCTAGGATCACAAATCCTGACTTATGAGGAATTAAATACATTGATTGTGGAAATTGAGGCAGTGCTCAATAGTCGCCCTTTATGTCAAATTAATGCAGATAGTAGAGACCCAATAGCTATCACACCTGCTCATTTCTTATGTCAAACTCCAATCGATCATCTACCCTTCTCTGAGGACCCTAGAGTCAATTCATGTCTTAGTGACCGTTACAAGTTACTCGGTCAGCTGATTTCATCCTTCTGGAGACGCTGGTCAACGGAATATCTCAGTTCACTGCAAGAGCGGTTCAAATGGAACAAGAACAATGCTGAATTGAAAGTGGGACTACTGGTATTAATTAAGTCTGAGAATACCCCTGTGTTGTCCTGGCCCATGGGAAAAATTGTGGAATTATTTCCGGGAAAGGATGGTATTGCTAGGGTAGCCTCTGTTAGAACCTCACGAGGTATATTTAAAAGACCCGCAGTGAAACTCTGTCCTCTGCCATGTCAGTAGGTGTTTGGGAGGTGTTATGGATATTATTCTTTTTTATATTGTATTTATGAAACCAGGGACGGTTTCATGGGGGGAGAATGTTGGCTCCACTTTGGGTTTAAAATGTTTCCTCCCTGCACATATTGCTAACCTCCTTGTACTTTTATTAGCGCTAAGTTTTCATTGTAAAATTATTGGTTAAAATAAACACAGAAATGTGCTCCTCAGATTTTTCTTTTGAATCATCAAGTTTTCATTCATTTATCCTTTCTTAGGAAAATTTAAGTAAAGTACAATCTTGTACATCACACCAGTATATTATATTATGATTATGTTAATGATCTGTCGCAAGAATGTATAAAAAACAAGAAATGACCTACTTATTGAATTCAAAATAAAGACTGACATTGACCAAGACATTAAATATGAAAATATGACAAGAAAAGAAAGTGATAGAGTATAACCATAACTAATGTTAGTCATTATCTATTCGAGTATAGCAGATTTCACGTAGAGAAAGTCCCAAAACAAAACAAAAATTCGATGAAAATTCCGAAAGCCTCCCTTCACTTAACGCCCCAATATTTACAAAGGGGGGCATTCGCGTAGAATCGCACGTACAATGGCGGTTTTTACGGCAATTTAAGCTGAATACTAATATGCACAGTGAGGTACAATGAGGGAACACAACACCTTGAGTTTATGCTGGCAGTAATCTGTTTCACACCCACTGATATGGCACACAGGAGCTTGCTGAAAGATTTTTTTTTAGAAATTCAGTATAATATAATATTATATTTATTTTCTATTATCTTGAAGCATTTATACAACTTTAAGATTAATAGTTGGATGAATGGTACAAAGTATGCTTTCATAAAATCCTACATTAAGAAAACATAGCTATGTACTTGAAGATGGTAAATAGCTACTCGCTTCACAGGCGTTTTCATCAAGGTCTGGCTGAGGGACGTTCAACATGGATAAAATCAGAGTCTCGCTAGAGGACTATATAAACAGAGAACAAACTATAAACTGATAGTCAAGTGGGTAACGCGCTAGTCTGGATTTCCATGTAGCGTAGGGATCCGTTGGTTCGAATCCCACCCAGTGCACGAATATTTCCTCATTAATTTGAGTTGATGACCACATAATAATGCTTTGAGCATTAACCTCGCCTGGTGCTTATACCTTCCACTAAAGAGTATTATTAATTATTATTATTATTATAGCCAGTAACAAGCCAGATTGTAGTTTTCAAGGATTGAATGACTTGTAAAGAAAAAGCCAAGTTCTCACGGTGCGCGGTGGTTGGTCGCACATGGAAAAATATGTTTCAGGACAAGCCAACTTTTCAACTTAAGTTGACTGAGGACCATAACTGAGGACCATAGCTGATGCCAAGCTCATTAAACAAAAAACAACAACTGAATTCATCAACGAAAAGACAACTTAATCGCGTGTGTGTGACTTGAACACACAAAACGGACAATTAATCTGGTAGTCAAGTGGATAAAGCGCTAGTCTGGTAATCCAGGTAGTGAAGGGATCCGTTGGTCCGAATCCCGACCAATGAATAAATATTTCCTCATTTATTAGATTTTGTTATGAAATAATAATAAGCCTCTGATGTTGGTTCTGTTGGTCTGTTGGTTACCTTTCACTGAAGAGTGATATTATTATTACAAGTAGGAGACGCTCGAGGTAAAAACATATCCAGGTAGTAACACTTTTTATTACTATTTAATACCGAATCTACAAAAAAGTTATTCTAAAAACGAATCCGCAACAACATATCTCAGTCACAAACGAAGTCATCCAACAGTTTCGACAAATTCCACAATCAGAACACATGATATTCATGTCCTCACATAAGCTGACATCAAAGCATTTCAAAATTCCAAATCTTTCAGGTGAATTTCCTCTGAGAAAAAATTCAGACAAAATTAGAATGCCCATGTTGTATCTTCTCCAAGTCCATGGATCTGTCATGTCAGCTCATCACATGCCTCAATGACCGGTACCATCGGTCGTTGGTTCAAACCTGTTCCAACGTCTCAATTTCGAGAAATGTCCATGTTTTCTCTGTCCATATGTCACCCGATTCTAATCTTGTCCTGAAGAGACGTGGCTTTTTTAATTGTCCCAATCGCGTTGGAGTCGGGTTTGAGGCTGCTGCAGGGCATTCTAATAATAATAATAACATTCTCACCTCTTCTTCGAGAATGACAGGGTGTTGCCAGGACCCCTGAGGCATGCATGCAGATAAACTGATTGGTAAGTACGTACATAGCTAATGCTTAAGTTAGACTTTTCTCACAAAATAGGGAATTCTATTACCTATAATCTTCATAGGGTGGCGTTATCGTGAACAATGGTAGCCTGACAGTGGAGGAATGACTCAGCACTTCTACCACTGTCTTTACAAGGAGGCTAATAATTGACAAGAGCCCCCAGAACCAAGCCAATGCTGGTCTGCTCCCTGTTTATAGTACCCCAGACAGACATGCTGACATACCTATGCCGACTCTTTCATGAAAGCTTTTCGCATTACTTCAGAGTACTTTACCTTGTTCACAACCTTGTTATTCAGGACACAGAAAATCTCGGTCAGAGTTCTTCTTATTATGAATTTAAAATATTTGCTCACTTTGCGAAAACCCGGAGAAAAATGCAAAGATTATGTACGACATTTTGTTATCAAAACTTTACAATTTTATTATTTGAATGTGATCACTAGTCTGTCCCGATAGCTCAGTGATAAAGACGGCCTTCTGGTGAATCCAGAGGTCGCGGGTTCGAAACTCAGCCGAGACATGACAAATTATCTTCCCATTTGAAATTTTTACAACATAATAAATAAGTCTTGGGTTTACTGCTGGAATAAAGGGACTTCATTATTGTCTTAATCAGGCAGTATAAATAAGGCGATAATTTACTGTTATATATAATTTGTATGTAATTTTAAATCCTTTAGTTTGCTTGTCTCTAACAGAGGCTCTTGTGTCTCCTTACACATCAGTAAAATTGTTTGGTGAATACTTCGTAATGCTATTCCAAACGATCAATCTTATTATTATTACTATACAAATTCAATCAAGTTGTATTTACTGTAAGAATATGTACAATAATCAAACATAGAATATTTATAACGTGAACTTAGAAAAATAAAACTTGATTATGGGTGGTGCTAATTCCAACAGCAGTCTCTTCCGCACCACCCTTGATACGAAATTGCTTGAACCCAGAAGATTTTTTGGAACCCTATATATTTTGAATATAAATGTCTTAATCCATTTCAGATCTTTATCTAAGATGTTGGACTAACAAGGTGCGTGCTTAGTTCTCATAGACTTTTCACCAATTAAAGTAGAGAAATAGATTGGTCAAAGAGCTGGAGCTCTCCTTATCGATTAGTTGATGATATTAATTAGAATATTAAAGTAATAGTTGATGGATTCAAATATATCAATTTGATACTCGTGAGACTTTATGTAAGCAATAGTATTACTTATTTAAAAAAAATCTATATTAAAAAAAAACAAAAGTTGTGAGACCTACTCATTAAGCAAATACATACTAGGAATTTTGATGTACAAATTAGTAAAAGGCAATCAACAAACTCTACTGAGCTCTAGGGTCGAATTATGAAACAGGATTAAATATCTGGGATTTGTTAACCCAACTAACAGCTGATATAAGTGCTCTCTGATTGGTTGAAATTCCCACCAGAGGGAGTGTTAAGGGCAAATCAGGATTTGATTAATCTAATCCTCTTTCATAATTCGGACCATAGTTTTAGATTAAGAATAAATGATTAATTTCATTCAAGGGATCAGAAACACCTAACATTTTCCAAAACCAAGTATCGACCTCGAGTGACCAAAATATATAGCTAGTCAAGTATGTCGACCTTCTTCTTCTTTCACTTTGCCATTTCCCAATCTAACTTGGGTCGGCACTGTTCAACCTCATGGTTGAGGTTGGTTAAGGCATATGTATGTTTATCATTTGCATGTATAAAGTATATCAGTATAACCAGTATAGTATAAACAGTAAAGTGAGAAGTTGTATCAGATGTACATGAGAAGTTGTATCAGATATTGACCTAGTTTCAGCAAAAATCGTGGAAGAGAAGAAAACGGACGAATTAGATGTGCCTTACAATTACGACTGTTGCAACTTGCTCTCACAATTATAAGTACTAAGGGTGTCAGTATCATCCGCAAGTGAGACGTCACATTGAGGACACCTCAAAAATAAGAGGAGCACTCGACCTAAAAACACAACATGAACATCCCTCCTTCATCATGACCTGCCTTCCCATACTAAGATTACTAAAGAGAAGAACATTTGAAAAAAGAACTGGAAATATGAACAAAAGAGCCGCAGTGGAATAAAAGAGAGAGAGAGAGAGAGCGAAATCAAGGGATGGAACGACAAAGAAAAAGGACAGAGACTACAACACGAAGAAATCATGGAAAGACGAAAAAGGGGGAATGAAAAATATTTATTTTTCTCTTTCATGTCTCTCTTTGAGTTACCTCAAATTAAAATTATAAAAAAAGCACGTAAAGAACTAGAGCAAACAAATTTGTGGAAGAAAAGAGAATGATGAAGGAGAAGTGTAAGTAGAGAAAATGTGGGAGACTGGAAAGAAGGAGGAAGTGAAGAAATAAACACAAACAAAGGAAGAAGTGAAGAAAGAAACACAGATGGAGGAAGAAGTGATAAAAAAGTGATGAAAAAGAATGAGATGAAGGTGAAGAAGACTGTAAAACAATTGTGGGAAGAATAGAAAGGTGGAGAAAAGTGAGGAAGAAACTAAAAGAAATGACGAACAAGAAAGTAGAAAAAGTGAAGAAAAAAATGAAAGAAGAACAAAACGTACAAGTGCTCGGTAAACAAAACCAACACGAGAATCATTACTCTCGCTTGAAAGAACTAACTGAAAGTACGCAAATACTTAGACTGGATGCTCCTGAGGTAAGAGTGCTGGCTGCTCCCGAAGTAAAAGATGAATTACCCACATATACCGAAACTTTTGAAGAGCGGGAGATATTGTGTAAACGTAGCAAATGCAGAAGATATGAGTTGCTGCTCAAATGTGTGTTGTTGAGAGATGAAAGAACAATTTTTGCATGTGGGTAAAGAAGTTTTTATTGCAATAGATACCTGTGTATTGCCCCCAGGAACACGCTTTTTGGAGGTTTGAACATTAATAATTTCGAATTGTATTAGAAGGTTTTACTTTGTTCCCTGCAGAATTTTACATGGTATCTAGGTGTGAGGCAGAGTTCAAAGTTCTATCCTCCAAAGTCTCCTAACTGTAATACACACACAACTAAATTCCTACAAGAACACAAAAAGAGTTAATAGACAATTAGGTACACAATACACGTATCTCTATTGTTGTATCATATCGCGTACAGTTGTGACTACCGCCTCTGTAGTCCAGAGATCCGGAGTTCGATTTCCGGTTGGAGCAAACTTATCACACAGAATATTCTGTTCCCTCCGAACACTTGAATCTGGCAATTCCTTCCCAGGCTAGGTGAAGTGAATTTGGGTACAGTTCCCAATTTCTGCTGGTACAATTCCCAGGGTAAAATCCTTGTCCTGACTTACTGAAATCAAGACGTTAAAATCAAATAGAATCAATGGACATGAATTGAAGCCTAGAGTTTGGATCTAGGCGTCCGTGTAATCCTCTCACCACCATGACATACATACATAGGTATCTGTGCCTATCTTACGGACACGGAATTACTATTATGTGTCATGTGAACCTACAATTCAACCCATCCCGTCAAAATCCACCCCATCTGGCGTACCAGGTTGACTCAAATGAAGTGTCTGCAGATGGTGTTTCAAAGGATTTTCAAAAGACTAACATTCTAAAAGTTTTTCGAGGTTTGAAAAAAAAACAGACAACGAACAAACTAAACCTGAATTAAAAGGGCGGGATTGGAAAGTTATGTCAACTTTTTCCTTCTTTTTTTCAGGCTTTGTATTTAAAAAGTTTTGGAGTTTCAGACAATGGAACCCCTGGAAGAGTAATGGGAGGATTTGAGGAAACAGAGGGCTTTCGGTTCACACTTGATTTGAGCTCCAGGATTTGTTTTCTACTCTCTGGTCTCGTCTATTAGATTACAAAGGGGATGGGAGGGAGGTTTGGGGTGGGGTGAGGAATGGGGATGGGAGGAGGCATGTGAATGGGGGGAGGAATGGGGATTGGGAGGCACTAATAGGGAGAAGAGAAATGGGAAGGAGAAGAGAGAGAAGGAGTCTCTTGAGGAAGAGAGAGGATCAGAAATGTAGAAGGGTGAGTTGTTTTGGTAACTTTTGTCAATGATAAAAACAAGGACTTGACAATGGTAACTTTTTCTATACCTAAATGTGTGCTGAAACATGAACCTGCTGAGTTATGAGATTAAAAATTCCCTTTGTTGAATTCTATAAAAAAACCTATTTAACAAAATATATGCATAGATGAAAGCTGGATTTATTAAAAAGTTATTGTGCCCCGGAACCGCTTTCGCATTATTTCAGGACTCTTTACCTTTACATCCTTGCCATTCCGGAAACGGAAAAGCTCGGTCAGAATTTTCTGCTCCAACCGGGATTCGAACCCGATACCTCTACTAACCAATGCTCTTAAACACTAAGCCACGCAGATAACTGGATTTAGGTACATCGTTTCCCGTTTCATTAGGGTTTCCGAGACTTTTTACCCCTCCTTCCATTTTGGGTTCTTTATGTCTTATTTTTAAACTTGTTAAAAGACTTGAAAGTGGTTATTATGGTGACCATAACTTATTTGAAGTGGTCCGTTTTCTTCCGGACTTGGAGTTTATTTCTGTTTGATCGTTTACGATAATTTGTTCAAGCGCCCCTGTGAAGTGTCGATCGTTAAAGAGAACGAAATTTAATCTCCATAATTTTTTTTATTATTATTTTTCAAAACTTTGTTATTTAAATTACTTTATTAGTTGGTAACTTACTTGTCTTGCTCCTAGGTTGGAATATTATTTTTATGACTATCAGATTCTTCACTATGAAGCAATCTAGAAGGAGTGTCATCTAATGGTCTTCGGCAGTGGTTTCCAAACTTCCAAATCCATTTATTTCACAGCATAATTTCGATCCAGATGGTTTTTTACTTTCCTTATCCTATAATAAGGAAAGTATTGTATTCGTCGAAAATATAACCTACCCAGTTTTTCACATTTCTGGACGAATCATAGCCTCAGGACACCAAAAAAGTTTTTTTCAGCCATTGGTCCGTGCGTCTGTCTGTGTGTGTGTGTGTTGTGTGTGTGTGTGTGTAAACAGGATATCTCAAGAACGATAAGAGCTAGAGACTTGAAATTTGGTATGCAAATTAATTTTATACACCAAACGAACCACGAAACTTTTGGTTGAAATCGAACGCAAGATCCGGCCGCAGGGCCGCAAATATTGGCCGCAACCGCCGCTTCTTTGAATTGGTTAGAGATACAAAAAAAAGTTAGAGAACAACATTTTCTCGGATTAAAAATATAATAGGGGTTCACTCCGATCATTTTTTTTATATCTTGAACTTTTTGGAACCCGGCCCCAATTTACCGGTATTTTGGGGGGACCCGCTTGGACTAACTTTTTCATTATTCACCCTAGATGGAGGTTGCGACATATCAAATCCAATGATTTTGAGGTGCTGATTACGAATTTGGCATTGATTTTTATCTATCTGTTACCGTAGAGTCACCAGTGGCAGAATTCGACTTATTTTTGGTAGATAAGGAAAGTCGTGTGATGTTTACACCAGATTTTTTTCTTTTCTTTTTTTCTTGTGAGAGGAGGTAAAATCTTCTATGGTTCAAGACAAAGTGCGGGGTTCCAGCGCTGGAAACAGTGCGCCATACCCGCTAAAACCCTCCTCTCCATCACCACAAACATACCCGGAACCGTTTAGTACATCATTTCGATCCAGATGGTGCAAATGGCACATCCACTACAAGCAGCACTGCTAGTCAAGTGGTTAACGCGCTAATCTGGCGTTCCAGATAGGGTAGAGATCCGTTGGCTCGATTTTTTCAGTGCATCAATTTTTCCTTATTAATTTGAGTTTGTGACCTATAATAATAAGACTCTGAGGGTTAGGTGGTAGAAAATGCTTTGAGCATTAACCTCGCCTGGTGGTTGGTTACCTTCCACTAAAGAGTATTATTATTATGTCTCCAAACTTCCAAGTCCATTTATTTCACACCATAAATTGTTGTTGTTGTTGTAGCCAGCTTGGCTACAGCTGGAGGGGTGAGTGGTGGTCTCCAGCCAACTTTATTTCAAAGTTGGCTCGTCATGAACCACATATTCCTATGTGCGATCAACCATCATGAGGACTTGGACTTTTCTTTATAAGCCACTAGCCGTTTACCCATACTTCGCAACGGGACTGATTTTCAAATTAACTAAGGCATGTCTGTACTGCTGGACTAATGAAAATTTTAATATCTGTTTCCGTTTGGGCTGTGGTATTGTTAATATACACCCCCTTATAGGTACATAGTCAGCCACGCATAGATTTGAGTTTTTTTTATATATATTATAGAGATTAAACCCTTGGGGAACTGCAAGCTAGCTTGTAAGGGTTGGCTAGTCTGTTCTCTGTTCATATTTCTCTAGCGAGACACTGGTCTTCTTTCTGTTTAACGTCCCCTAGCCAAACTATCTCCATATCGAATCGAACACCATAAATCCGATCCCGATGGTGCACATGGCACATCCACTACAAGTGGGAACCCCTGTATCGGCCGCCCTATAAAAAAGTTCTAAACCAGTCAAGTAGCCACCATCAGACTCATTTGTGTCATTGGAACCAAATTGTAAAGAGAAATAACACTCTCGCTGTGTATTTTCCATAATTAAATTTCATTTAAATAAATAAGCAATTTATAAACGCACA
>CM044956.1:45802589-45981387 GCA_024516035.1 Bactericera cockerelli
TGTGTTTTGTGTGAAATAGGTAATTATTTTTCTTTCTTTTAAATCTTCTTTATCTACATTATTCTCACACCCCATATAAATATTGTATTGTTCGTCAATATCAACACTTTTGGTAGCTTCTCTATTTAATTGTATAATGATGAGGATTTTTTAGTTTTTTCAACAGAATCAAATATTGAACAGGCCACTTCTTCTTTCACTTTGCCTGATTCCTAAACCTACTTGGGGTCGACAATGTTCAACCTATTCCTCATGCTTAAGGTTGGTTCTGGGACTCCTATTGCCAGAATTTACGACTAGATGCTTTTCCTAACACCTCCCATTTGTGATTTTTACCACATAATAATACGAGTATGTCTTGGGCTTACTGCTGAAATAATGGGACTCTCATAGTCCTAATCGGGTAGAATAAATAAATAAATAATAATAATATTATTATTATTATGAGGCGATATTATTTCTATAACTTATAGGCAATAGAAAGTAGAAAAATAATAAAAATTACAACTATGGTACCACGTGTTCTTTCGAGGTATTTTTTTTTTTTTTAATTAATTAAATTGAATTTTTCATTTTTGTTTATTATAATAAAAATGGGCTTAACCCTATGAGTTTGTATGACTTTTTCCCTCTATTTTTATTTATAAAAAAAAACAAGACTAGTCCTCCGCAATAGAGTAACAGGTAACAGGCACTCGAAAAATCAACGAAGCATATTGGAAAAATTCGTTGGGCTGTGAATTTTACAAATTGTGTTCAACATAGAATTATGTTAGTCTTCAAATTTATAATGAGAATTTGAACCAAGTTGCTCCTCCTTCTGGAAAAGTAAGTTATTTCAGATACATGCTGGGGTACTTCGGAGTGGTGAGGGGTATTACCTATTCCTCTAGTACCTCTTGGTAAAATTATGGGAATTATACTTCTGCACTTCTGCAGTCATTACTCGTTGCATGGAAACAATTGAAAACTTCATTTAAAATGTGCAGTGTTGCAGGGTCTCTTATTCAATTTGGGGCCCACGTTTTGTTATGGAATAGAAGTTATTTTAATTTTTTTACTATTTTTTTTAACATAGATAATTATTTATATTATTTTTACCTCTCTGTAAATTTTCATGTAATTGCATCATAAATGATGGTTTTGAAAATAATTTGAAAAAATAAATATATCCAGACAGCTAAGTAGAGAGATCTAGGCTAATTGTACCTCTAGAAGAAAACTGGAAGCCATCATCGATGGCTCATTAAATCCACCCACCAGTTCATATAAGTATTTTTGGGAGTGAGAGTACTATTCCAACTGCCCCTTTGTTGCAACCTTTCCTGTTACCGGTTCAACCCCTTAGCAACTATACTGTTACTTGTCATAATATTATGTATGTCTTTATACAGACTCTGGTGGGTAGCTGGTACGATTCCCAGCGAATGGAGGGTAACACCCTCGTCTTACTCAGGATGTTAAAATCAAATAGAATCGATGGTGTGAGGAAGGGCATCCAGCCGTAAAAAATGTGCTGCAACCAACCAACCTCAACCATGAGATTGAACAATATCGAACCCAAGTAGGATTGGAAAAAGGCAAAGTGAAAGAAGAAGAAGATGATACAGACTCTCCTAGCCTCTGAAAATTTGTAGGAAATCTTTTACTTGTGAGAAGTTGTTCATGGTGTGTTGTTCAATCATTCAAATATATAAAAAAAATCTAGTGCAAAAATTTCTTTCCTTATCATTCATTAGGAATGGGAACAGGACCAAAAGCCACTGGTGACTCAGAGGTAACAATTAGCTAAAAATTAATGTCAAATTCTTAATCAGCATGAGAAAAACTGGGTAGGTCAAATATTAGACGAATACAATACTTTCCTTATTATAGGATAAGGAAAGTAGTTTTTTTTTATTATTATAAAAAGTATGCATAGCAAAACAGGGATACCAAGGTATTATCACATCGCGGTCGCAAAGTGAAAGAAGAATAGATTAATACATTTACAACCGATTGAGGTAGAATAATATTTTTTACTAACCTCACAGAAAATTTGGTGTTATTAAAAACAATTAAGAATTCACAAACAGCAGGACATCTAGAAGCGCTGTGATAGACTGTTCGGAGACGCTAATAGAATACCTGAAGGACCCATACTTAACAGATAAACATTTCTAGTATTCTTACAAACCACGTGATACTTATTAATCTTGTTTGTTATTATAATGCTGATTTTGTTGCTTTTAAGAATATCTCTACAGCTGTACAAAATACATAGATCAATAGTGTCCTCAATAATATTTATCAATTTAACTTTTTTAAGGTCATTGGGTGCATATTATTATTATTTATTTATTTTCAATTTAAATCCCACAGTGGTCATTTGTTGATTTTACAATCTAGATTAAATATAGGTAGTATGAAATATTTGCAATATTTTCTAAAAAGCTTTTATATTTTAAAAATGAATACCACTGTATCAGTAAAGAAAATGCTCTCAATTTAAATTTCTTATTTTTCGTGTATTACTTATCAATTTTACTGTCCAATTTCTCTCTTCCTCTTTTTTTCCTCCTTTTCTGAATCTTGAGTGATTTTTTTCTACCATATTTCTTGTGTATTTTTTTTCTGATTCTTGTAAATCATTAAATTAAAAAGTGATTCCTACACCTTGTATGTATTTATCAATTTAAACCCAGCTTGTGTGTCTGAGAAATTTACGAGTCTGGTTTTTGAGTTTGTCTACATGTGTGGGGAATGTTGTTACTATGTTTGAGTCCTTGTTGGTTTTCCTTGGCTATGTTTTTGTGTCTGACTTTTTTATGTTTGTTTGAAGTTTGGATAGTAGGATAAATGTGTGTATGTACATTGTACAGTATGTATATACTTTTTCATCACTAAAGTATGTAAATTGCTGAACTTTACAGTTTTACTTTTATATAAATAGGAACAGGCTTGTAGCTTGATCGATAAGGCGGCGGACTTGTAACCTGAGGTCGGTGGTTCAAGTCCCGGTCTCAGCGTAGATTTAGTAAAGCGAGTTTGAGTAGATGTGACATCACGAAAGTTATTAACACAAATGTGATAACTTTAACTTTTAACAGGAACAGGCAAATAACATTTTCCTTTTCTATTAAACCCGGAATTACAACACGAAAAACAAAGTCAATATTAGTGGCATTCTATTAGAAGAAATGGTTGATGAACCAGAAAGAAACCGAGTTTAGCATAGTCAAGTGACGGGTGAGTGCAATGTGGGTAGCAGGTTTGTGAGTTACCTGCGAATGGAGGGTAACACCCCCGTTTCGAGATGACCTAGCTGTGAAAAGGAACGTAAAACCAAAGAAAAGAGAGAGAGAGAGAGAGAAGGAAAGGAAGTAAGAGAGCTTTACTTTTAAGAACTAAATGAGAAGAAATTGAGAAGAAAGGATGAAAGAAGAAAAAGAGGGTAGGATACATCCCCGGAACCTTATTTTGTAAAGCTCCAAATAAAACCTGATGCTTTGTAGAGACTAACAGACATTTGTATTAGAAGGTAAAAGATATAGAGAGAAAGGAGAGATTAAGGGGACTGTAAGATAGAGAGAGTGAGAAATGGGGAGAGGGAGAGAGAGAGAGATTAAGGGGACTGAAGATAAGAGAGAGTGAAGGATGGAGAGAGGAGAGAGTGACATTAAGGGAACTGTAAGATAGAAGAGAGTGAAGAGAGGAGTGAGGATGGAGAGAAGAGAGATTAAGGGACTATAAGATAGAGAGATAAGGAATGGGGAGAGGAGAGAGAGAAAGATTAAGGGGACTGAAAGATAGAGAGAGTGAGAGATGGGGAGAGAGGGAGTGAGGATTGCTGAGAGACATGGTGACAGGGAGAGAGAGGGTGGAAAAAGAGAGAACAGGGAGATTGTATTACAGAACACACGTCTTTTCTTAATAAGAATAAGCGTAATATCGAATAGATGGATAAATTATAATGTATTTATATAGTCTACATACCAAAGTAGGAGTTGGGAACCAGAGACAGATTTCCCATATCTATGAGTCGAATATGAGGAATTTTTTGAGGAAACTAGATTAACTGTCTCCTGAAATTCTCTGTTTTCTGTTCTCTCTCTCTCTCTCATCTCTCTCTCTCTTATCACTATTTTCTCTCACTTCTCTATCACTCTCCTTTCTCTCTTCTTGTCACTCTCTCTTCTCTCTCTTCACTCTCCTTCTATCTCTCTTTTTCTCTTTTCTCTCTCTCTCTCTCTTCATCTCCTCCACACTCTCTCAACCATTCTTACCTTTTCCACTCCATCTGATCCAAATCTCCCGAATGTCTAAATACTCAAAGCATCAGACTCAAGGATATTTTAATCCTGTTTACTCTCTCTTCAATGAGTCCTCCCCAATCTTCCTATACCTATCAGATTGTATAGTAATTGGTACCGTGTACGTGTCATGAAAGGGGTCCTCCAGTCCAGATTATTCATTTGCATGATTAGCGGTACATGTAGGAAGATGTAAAGAGTGAACTTGGGTATTTAAAGAAAAGAGGTTAGGTGCAAGAAAGGGTGTCTAAAAGAAAAAATTGGAAATCTTGTATGATTGCGCGCCAACCACTTTGACGATAAAATGCAGTAACTTTTAGTGCTTAAGATGTAAAAAGGTTTACTCTCACATAAATGCACTAATAATCATTTAAATGAAAAAATAGCGAATCTAGTCAAAAATTTTTTGCAAGTATCTTCAGGCTTAAGTATGTACGAGGTATACCAATTAATGCCTATACGTTTTCATTATGAGACCGATCTGGATATATTTAAAGATCGATCGATACAGCGGCGGGTTCACAACCTGGAGGTCGGTGGTTCGAGTCTCAAATTCAGCAAAGATTTAGTAATTTCCCGACATCACGATTATGTTCAAAAATATGAAGTTGATAACTATTTAATTATGGTTTGTCTATACATGTTCGCTGAAACACTTGGACATTCCAAAGAAGAAACAAATATAATAATAATAATATCGTCTTATTTACGAGTATACTGCCTGATTATAACTATTAAGACCCATTATTCCAGCAGTGAGACCAAGACGTATTATTCTGTGGTCAAAAACCCAAATGAGAGGATAACTTGTTATGTCCCGGCTGGGTTTCGAACTCGCGACCTTGGATTACCAGTCTGATGCCTTGAGCACTGTGCTATCGGTTAAAAAATAAGAATAAGATTATTTTACAACCAGAGTCAGGAATTTATTTGAACAAGATTTTAGGAAAAGGAAAGCTCCGTCATATAACCTGTAAAAAATATCGCACGTAACTCACAAGGGAAGTTGCTCAAGCATTTCGAATACTTTGCCCTCTGGTTTACGCATGACTGAAATATTCTACCTGTATTAAATAAATACATGTGGCGTAACGTCGATACTGGTGTCTGAGACCTAGTTACTCTGGCCCACGTATTTCCGGCACAGGCCTGTGAAGTTTGTGGAACTGGTTACGATCAGCGATTAAGTAGAAAATCGTTATCCTTCTCAAACAGAATGCTTGGCGTTTGGCCTCATCCAGTGTAATTAATGTCGACGGTACGACCCAGCGAACTCAATGGGTATGAACATTCCGATGCTAATCAGGACGTTAATCAAACAGAATTTTTTTGAATCATCAGTCGTAAAAATTTTCCACGACCAACTACCAATAATATAGTTCTCTGATACTAATATACTCAATCCTCTAGTTAGGACATATGTTTATATATATATTTTTTTCTAATCTTTTTCCTTTTTATTGTATATATTTGTTTCCATTTTTTAATTATTATAATAATTATTCGTACTGTCCATACGCGTATGTCTCTTTAGATCTAATAAAGTGTTTAATACTAATAATAATTATGATACTGATACAGTGATATACCTTCACAAAGTTACAGAGTCAACCATCAACATGTATAACTGTTTCATGTATGATTATTATGTGTATCTAATTTAATATAATATATAATTATATAATAAATATTTATATATCCACCTGTACGTTCACCTCTTCATCAGAGTGTAACTTTACAGCTTAACGCTTGCTGATTTCTGCATCCACCTCCTTTACATTAATTTGTTTCATATCCATTTCAAAACTTGAACCTGGTATCTCTATATCTGTTTCATTATCGGTTACAAAATATTTTTTTTTTGCATGTTCAGGTAGATCAGTGGTAAAGACGGCACTCTGTGAATCCAGAGGTCGCGGGCTCGAAACCCAGCCGGGACATGACAAGTTTTCCTCCCATTTGGGATTTTTACCACATAATAACACGTCTTGGGCCATGTAGTCACTACAGCAGAGTGAGTTAGCGCGCTAGGCATTGCACGCATGGTGACCTGAGTTCGAATCCCAGCGGAGCAGGAATTTTTCTGCTCTGTACTTGGATGTTCGGGGTCCACTCATACTTCGTGAGGAAAAATGAGTAGTTGCTTGTATGAGTAACGACCAGTGGCGCCATTACCAGAGTAAAAAGAAATGAATATAATAGAATAATTCGAAATGTGAAGGAGGCTCTTAGTAATACTGCGCTACCCACAAACATTGTGAAGAAGCCTTGTGCTTCACCACAAATAAAAAGCATACGCATACATAATACGTCTTGGGCTTACTGCTAAAATAATGGGACTTAATAGTCCTAATAAGGCAGTATAAATAAGGCGATATAAGTAATTCATAATATTTTTTTTAATTTGAATTTTTTTTATAAGGTAGTTGTTGTGCCCCAAAACCGTAGGTACTCATGCCTATTTTTCACTAATGTCTGTGAATTGATGTAAAATAAATGTTATAAAATACTTATAGCGTTACAACATACTTTGTTTATATGTAATATATGTACGTACATATTGTTAAAGTGTAACTACTGGCAATGTAAAAAAAGTCCCTTTACTCATACAGGTCTTAAGTATTTCATGTGTGAACAATAGGGTATGAATAGCTAACCCACAAAACAAAAGGACTGTATCCCCTTAGGGCTACGTATGAGTTCGGTGCGGAAAATAAAAAAATGTATGAGTTCGGTGCCGCCTAAAAAAGGTCATGTATGAATTCGGTGCCGCCTAAAAAAGGTCACGTATGAATTCGGTGCCCTGGTACTTGCCCTGATGATCAGGTAATTATAGTACTTTTTTCCTTATAGGCATGGCCTTCAATTAATAAACCGAGGCATGGCCTTCATTGTATTTTACCTAACCCTACTATAAACCCAAGGCATGGCCTTCATTGTATTTTACCTAACCCTACTATAAACCCAAGGCATGGCCTTCATTGTATTTTACCTAACCCTACTATAAACCCAAGGCATGGCCTTCATTGTATTTTAACTAACCCTACTCTAAACCCAAGGCATGGCCTTCATTGTATTTTACCTAACCCTACTATAAACCCAAGGCATGGCCTTCATTGTATTTTACCTAACCCTACTATAAACCCAAGGCATGGCCTTCATTGTATTTTACCTAACCCTACTATTAACCCTAGGCATGGCCTTCAAGGAGGAAATGGACAGCCTTGCTGAATGTAACTGTCTACAACATAATCTACTAACTTAATAACAGCAGGATGACTGTTAACAAGCAACAGAGTACATTATATATAAAAAAAAAAACAATCAATTTATAAGTCATTAGGACCGCACCGAACTCATACATCACCTTTTTTCGGCGGCACCGAATTCATACATGCGAAAAAGGTGCGGGTAATCTTCGCACCGAACTCACCTATTGCCCCCCTTAGTGTGGGGTAGTAGCATTAGATAATTATGTTACCTATTATGTACAATTATTAATGCAAATAAATTAAAAATTACCAATGAATATATCCAGGTTTCTCTTATACATATAGGGGTTTCCCTTATATCCAGGTTTCTTTAATATCCAGGTTGCTCTTATAAAGAGGTTATTTTCATTTATAGTTTGGTAAATTTGACCTGGAAATTGTTCTTTTATACCCAGGTTTCTCTTATACATATACAGGTGTCCCTTATATCCAGGTATATCTTATATCCAGGTTTCTTATATATCCAGCTTTCTTTTATATCCTGGTTTCTCTGATATCCAGCTTTATCTTATATCCAGATTTCTTTTATATCCAGGTTTCTTTTATATCCAGGTTTCTCTTATATCCAGATTCGCCTGTACCAGGAATTCCATAATGTATTTCACGTGTGTAATCAGCGTGAACAACTGTAACTCTGAATAATTGTTTCAGTGGGGCAACTCTTTCCAGGATGATGTGAAGTAAAAGTTTCAGAATTGTTGCATTGTTCCAGCTCTGACACCGGTTTGTTGCTTCTAACTCATCTGTTAGAATCTGCATGGCGTGAAATGTTATTCCCGAACAATGTATTTGTCGGTGTGGTTTTGTTTTGCATCAACTTTTTTTCTGCATCTCTGTTCTGGAGTTGTAACTTCTGAAATTGTTAGCAATTTTATCGCCAATGTATCCTCAAGGTTCCTGTGTTTTGTTATTCGTCTATTGTTGAATGGTTTACATGTGTTGTTGAATGGTTTACATGTGTTGTTGAATGGTTTACATGTGTTGTTGAATGGTTTACATGTGTTGTTGAATGGTTTACATGTGTTGTTGAATGGTTTACATGCGTTGTTGAATGGCTTACTTGTGTTGTTGAATGGTTTACATGTGTTGTTGAATGGTTTACATGTGTTATTGAATGGTTTTCATGTGTTGTTGAATGGTTTACATGTGTTATTGAATGGTTTTCATGTGTTATTGAATGGTTTACATGTGTTGTTGAATGGTTTACATGTGTTGTTGAATGGTTTACATGTGTTGTTGAATGGTTTACATGTGTTGTTGAATGGTTCACATGTGTTGTTGAATGGTTTACATGTGTTGTTGAATGGTTTACATGTGTTGTTGAATGGTTCACATGTGTTGTTGAATGGTTTACATGTGTTGTTGAATGGTTTACATGTGTTGTTGAATGGTTTACATGTGTTGTTGAACGGTTAACATGTGTTTTTGAATGGTTTACATGTGTTCTTGAATGATTTACATGTGTTGTTGAATGGTTTACATGTGTTGTTGAAGGTTTGTGTTTGTTATTTATTCCGATTAGGCACTTTAACACCACTGATGAGTGGTTTGCTCGCGCCGATCTCGTCCAGAGAGGTGAAGACTTCGTGGTGCTGGCATTCCGGCCCAACCCAGGTAGGGTGAAGTTAATGTGGATAGCACCCCCGTCATGATATGACCAAGCAGTTAAAAGCGACGCGACGTTAAGTATAACAAAGTTTTCGGACATGTTTAACTTAACCTTTCCTGGAATTCGGTTTGAAACTTTTGATTCGAAAGTTTGTAATTATTTTCTTCGCAGATTCTTTGCTGAAATCCTCGGTATTTTCCATGTGAAAGAGTATCGGATGTTTGTTCTATGAGAAATGATAGAGTTGGGCGAAAGCCGCAAAAGCTTAAGAACGGCGAGGGTTAGTAAGGCGGGGAAATAGAGAGAGAGAGAGAGAGACATAGAGAGAGAGAGAGAGCGAGATAGAGAGAGGGAGAGGAAAGAGAGAGAGATAGAAAGTGAGGAGGAGGGTAAGGTCAGGGTAAAAAGCCTGTGAAAAGCTGAAAATATTAATCATGTCATTATTTTCAGCCCTCATTTTCCGTTCTATGTAGCTAGTGAGAATAACCTGGTTGCGGTATTTGACACCTTCAGTTCTGGAGGGGGGGCTTTACAGCAATTATTTTTGCACTAGAAGATGCCCGTTTATAGGTTTTCCTATGATCATCACGTCATCATCACGAGAGGGCTCAAATTTGAATGGTCAACCATCCATCCTCTCTCTCCTCTCTCACACACAAACGAATATTTAAAAAATATAAGATAGACTTATGAGCTATCATAAGTCCACAATAATTACTTCATTTGATATAATTACTATAGTAAATAGACTTGCGAGTTATCATAAGTCAATCGCCATCGGAATACAATGATTTCCCTCGGGTGATCGTATGGGACATGAATCCAGGATGAAGACAGTATCCTACAGGACGCCCCCCCCCTCCCCCCCGCACTTAATCCTGAGAGGAGATTGCGTTCCGTCGGATGGACAGGGCCCCGCTTCCTTCCATGCCTGAGGGTGGGGCGGAGGCGGCATGTGTTGTGGCTTCGCGGGGTGCTGCAGTTCTACATACAGGACGCAGCACATGGGATTTTTTTTTTAAATATTTATTTATTTTATTTATTTTATTTATTTTATTTATTTTATTTATTTTATTTATTTTATTTATTCTATTATTTTATTTATTTGATTTTGTTTATTTTATTTATTTATCTATTTATTTATCTATTTATTTATTTATTTATTTGCAATACAATAAACGGAAATTGTTGCCAGTTCTAACTAATTACAATTTTTTTTGCCTAACTAAGCCTATGCTAGCAACTACTAATAAAAAAAAATAAGTACCCTTACTTCTTGAAACTATACAGAAGATGGTTGGATGGAAGAGCTCAAGCAATTTGAGAATCCTGCCTTTAAAGCCTAAAAAAAGCATAATACATTTAATATACATAATTATAATTATGAACAATTAAAAATGGAAAGGAGATACAGTCACTTGTTGGAGTGGTATGGAGTATCTCCATTGTTTAAAGGACATTATAATAATATGTACAGTGGATTTGATAATAATATACAAGGGTTAAGAAAAGATCCGAAGAATGAATACATGGATTGTAAAGAAGTTTGAGTAGTCGTGATATCGCTTGCATATTTGTGATTGACACAAATATACAAGCCTTTTGTAGCACCAATAGTTATATGCATGCAGCGGACTCAGTAGTTCGATGGATAAGGCGGCGGACTTGTAACTTGGAGGTCGGTGGTTCAAGTCCCGGTTTCAGAGTAGATTTAGTAGAGCAAGTTAGAGTACATCACGAAAGTGTTTAACACAAATATGATAACTTTTTTTGATTATATGCATGTGAATTTCTTCATTTTTTTTTTTTGTTTTTCCAATCAAGCTTTTAATCACCAGCCGCCGGGAGTGATTTAGTTTGAATAGGATTTTCCAGAGGAAGCGCGGATTACTGATGTGTGCTCTACGACTCCATGGTTCTGGGTTCGTGAACAGGCCAGGGCACGCGATGCAGCCAGGCGGAAAACTCAGCCCGCCGCGCCGTCTCCCGTCTCGTGTGAAATGATTGTGAAAGTCAAGTTTATGCTTCTGATTTTCATTCATTGTGTGTGTGTGTGTGTGTGTGTGTGTTTACGGATTAATAATTAGCCGAACGCGTAAAAGAAAAATTAATACTTAGCCGAACTTTACACAAATATCCAATACTTAGCCGAACCATGAGAGGTTCGGCTAATTCCTTTTTCCATTTTCATTGAAAATATAACTTTTTAAGTTTTCTGAGTGGTATTGGCGCATAGAGAATGAGTTGAAGAAATTGTATTAATAATTTGAAAAATAAATATTGGATAGTCTTTCTCATTTTACAAAAAAACCCAATAAAATTGATGTTCGTCTAAATATTGATTTTTCTTTTACGTATATTCTTACGCAGCAATAATTAGACGAACCAAAAATCAGTATCGAAGCTACGGTTTTTTTTTTTTTTTTTTTTTAAACTTAATTTTTTTTTCTTTCAACTGCTCGTCCCGACCTCTGGAAGTCCAAGATACTCTTTAAGTGTAATTTTGTATCTGTTTAATCCTGTAATATAATTTACATTTATTATGTGTATTTTAAAATTTCCAGTAAATCTACTTTCTTTACCTCTGCAGCTGGAAAGTAATTCAAATAGAATTCTCGTATAAGTATGAGGATTTGAGGAATAATAAGGCTTTACCTCTACAAGTTGAACATAATTATACACTCAGCGAGTGCTCACTAAATCTACAAGTGGAACGATCCGTGATCATAAATTTTGATTTTGTTTCTTTTTTTTTTTTAAAAAAAAGGTGATTGTTTCAAGGACTTTTTTTATTTCTTAGCCATGAAACAGGAGCTACTATAGACCTTTGTGGTTTGTATTAATGGGCGAGAAGTGACTCATTACTACCCATTTAGGTGCTGGGTCATCACGAGAGCACCGGATGGTATCCCTTACAATCAACTATAACCAAATTTAGAATACAATTTTTTGTCGGCTCCAGCGATCGAACCCGCGGACCTTTTGTACGAGTGCTTAGCCACCGAGCTAATCGTGAGCTTGAATTTTTGCATTGATTGTTCTTAATATAATTTAGCTACCTCTTTTACCTGAAAAGTGGAATGAATGGAAGAGAAATTTGTTTAGATGAAACACAGCCCAAGCGGAATACCTGGATATGTAGAATACAGGAGCGATTCCACATATCCACATTTTTTAGTTTGAATAATTTGAAACCTGCCAGATGAATGATAAATCTTTTTTCACGTGTATGATTCTTTTGCTGCAAGTTAAAAGTGACTACCATATTATAATATTATGCCCAAGAGCGGTACCAAGTACTCGTACATAGTTACTATTTTTACTTTTAACGGGTGTATTATACTACTGAATACTATTTTTATTTTTGACGGGTGTATTGTACTACTAAATAATATTTTTACTTTTGACGGGTGTATTGTACTACTAAATACTATTTTTACTTTTGACGGGTGTATTGTACTACTAAATACTATTTTTACTTTTGACGGGTGTATTGTACTACTAAATACTATTTTTACTTTTGACGGGTGTATTGTACTACTAAATACTATTTTTACTTTTGACGGGTGTATTGTACTACTAAATACTATTTTTACTTTTGACGGGTGTATTGTACTACTAAATACTATTTTTACTTTTGACGGGTGTATTGTACAGCTAAATACTATTTTTACTTTTGACGGGTGTATTGTACTACTAAATACTAATTTTACTTTCGACGGGTGTATTGTACAGCTAAATACTATTTTTACTTTTGACGGGTGTATTGTACTACTAAATACTATTTTTACTTTTGACGGGCGTATTGTACAGCTAAATACTATTTTTACACTGAGAAAAATTAAATTTAAAATAATTTCATTGTATTTTACTGTATATATTTTTTGTTCTATCTAATTAAACTTACTATAATATTTATAATGTTCTCAACCGATTCTCTTAAATTATTTATATGGCAAGCGCACAACGAGTCCGATAGTAGTATACGCACAAATGGGTCAAGATGCTGGTATCAAAAAGATGCAGCGATTCAAAAAAAATCAACGATATTAGCAGATCTTGCGAACGTTATCCCAAATTGGCATAAAAACATCAACAGATTATTTATTCCGTCCATTTCTTATCAAAAATGTCTATTTGGGCTACCTCGAACTTTCAAAGGTCTGAAATCCTGGCAAAAATGCAAGCATCAAAAATCTGTGTTAGTCATGCTTAATAGTTAGTTGAGAGCTATTGAAATCAACTTTTTTTTTTTCAAAAAACCTCTTCATATATCCAAGTTATGCAATCATTTTGAAGGAGCCTTTGTGGCTTTCCTGTTGGCGGTACGGAAATTTTTTGGGAACCAAAAACGTATATTTTTGACTACTTTTCTCTAAAATTTAGTTTAAAATACCCAAAATTACATACTTGATGAAAATTGAAGGCAAAATGTCAAATATGATAAAATACCCCTTCAACTTTCGCTGAGTATGCAAACAAGTGGTTCCAAATGCTTGGTAAGGCTTCATTCACCATTGCCTATCTTCAGTTCAAATTTGAAAGAAATCCTTAAAAAAGAGGTTATATATGTCGACATGTTTTGCTTAGGATTTGACTCGATCTGAGATTTTGGATGTTTTCAGAAATCGAATGAACTTATCTTTCGAACCGTACGTCCGATTTGAATGAACTAAAGTGTTATCGATGGATCTAGTGGATTGTAAGATAGGCTGTTCTCGTTCATTTTCTGTCATTTTACATAAAGGGTTACTTTTTAACGGAAAACACTTTTGACGCACAACTGGGTTAAGAATAGCCTGGGTTATCAAAAAGTATGCATGCGATTTCAAAAAAATTAACGTTATTAGGCAGATCTTACGAAACATTATCCCAAATTGGGATAAAAATATCAACAGATTATTTCATTCTGTCCATTTCTTATCAAAAATGTCTATTTTGGCCTACCTCGAACTTTCAAAGGTGTGAAAACCTGGCAAAAATGCAAGCATCAAAAATCTGTGTTAGCCCATGCTTAATAGTTAGTTGAGATCTATTGAAATCAACTTTTGTTTTTCAAAAACCTCTTCATATATCCAAGTTATGCAATCATTTTGAAGGAGCCTTTGTGGCTTTCCTGTTGGCGGTACGGAAATTTTTTGGGAACCAAAAACGTATATTTTTTACTACTTTTCTCTAAAATTTAGTTTAAAATACCCAAAATTACATATTTGATGAAAAGTGAAGGCAAAATGTCAAATATGATAAAATACCCCTTCAACTTTCGCTGAGTATGCAAACAAGTGGTTCCAAATGCTTGGTAAGGCTTCATTCACAATTGCCTATCTTCAGTTCCAATTTGAAAAAAATCCTTAAAAAAGAGGTTATAAATGTCGACATGTTTTGCTTAAGATTTGACTCGATCTGAGATTTTGGATGTTTTCAGAAATCGAATGAACTTATCTTTCGAACCGTACGTCCGATTTGAATGAACTAAAGTGTTATCGATGGATCTAGTGGATTGTAAGATAGGGCTGTTCTCGTTCATTTTCTGTCATTTTACATAAAGGGTTACTTTTTAACGGAAAACACTTTTGACGCACAACTGGGTTAAGAATAGCCTGGGTTATCAAAAAGTATGCATGCGATTTCAAAAAAATTAACGTTATTAGGCAGATCTTACGAAACATTATCCCAAATTGGATAAAAATATCAACAGATTATTTCATTCTGTCCATTTCTTATCAAAAATGTCTATTTGGCCTACCTCGAACTTTCAAAGGTGTGAAAACCTGGCAAAAATGCAAGCATCAAAAATCTGTGTTAGCCCATGCTTAATAGTTAGTTGAGATCTATTGAAATCAACTTTTGTTTTTCAAAAACCTCTTCATATATCCAAGTTATGCAATCATTTTGAAGGAGCCTTTGTGGCTTTCCTGTTGGCTGTACGGAAATTTTTTGGGAACCAAAAACGTATATTTTTACTACTTTTCTCTAAAATTTAGTTTAAAATACCCAAAATTACATATTTGATGAAAAGTGAAGGCAAAATGTCAAATATGATAAAATACCCCTTCAACTTTCGCTGAGTATGCAAACAAGTGGTTCCAAATGCTTGGTAAGGCTTCATTCACATTGCCTATCTTCAGTTCAATTTGAAAAAAATCTTTAAAAAGAGGTTATAATGTTTGACATGTTTTGCTTAAGATTTGACTCGATCTGAAATTTTGGATGTTTTCAGAAATCGAATGAACTTATCTTTCGAACCGTACGTCCGATTTGAATGAACTAAAGTGTTATCGATGGATCTAGTGGATTGTAAGATAGGGCTGTTCTCGTTCATTTTCTGTCATTTTACATAAAGGGTTACTTTTTAACGGAAAACACTTTTGACGCACAACTGGGTTAAGAATAGCCTGGGTTATCAAAAAGTATGCATGCGATTTCAAAAAAATTAACGTTATTAGGAGATCTTACGAAACATTATCCCAAATTGGGATAAAAATATCAACAGATTATTTCATTCTGTCCATTTCTTATCAAAAATGTCTATTTTGGCCTACCTCGAACTTTCAAAGGTCTGAAAACCTGGCAAAAATGCAAGCATCAAAAATCTGTGTTAGCCCATGCTTAATAGTTAGTTGAGATCTATTGAAATCAACTTTTGTTTTTCAAAAACCTCTTCATATATCCAAGTTATGCAATCATTTTGAAGGAGCCTTTGTGGCTTTCCTGTTGGCTGTACGGAAATTTTTTGGGAACCAAAAACGTATATTTTTGACTACTTTTCTCTAAAATTTAGTTTAAAATACCCAAAATTACATATTTGATGAAAAGTGAAGGCAAAATGTCAAATATGATAAAATACCCTTCAACTTTCGCTGAGTATGCAAACAAGTGGTTCCAAATGCTTGGTAAGGCTTCATTCACCATTGCCTATCTTCAGTTCAAATTTGAAAGAAATCTTTAAAGAGAGGTTATATGTTGACATGTTTTGCTTAAGATTTGACTCGATCTGAAATTTTGGATGTTTTCAGAAATCGAATGAACTTATCTTTCGAACCGTACGTCCGATTTGAATGAACTAAAGTGTTATCGATGGATCTAGTGGATTGTAAGATAGGGCTGTTCTCGTTCATTTTCTGTCATTTTACATAAAGGGTTACTTTTTAACGGAAAACACTTTTGACGCACAACTGGGTTAAGAATAGCCTGGGTTATCAAAAAGTGTGCATGCGATTTCAAAAAAATTAACGATATTAGGTAGATCTTACGAAACATTATCCCAAATTGGATAAAAATATCAACAATTATTTCATTCTGTCCATTTCTTATCAAAAATGTCTATTTTGGCCTACCTCGAACTTTCAAAGGTCTGAAAACCTGGCAAAAATGCAAGCATCAAAAATCTGTGTTAGCCCATGCTTAATAGTTAGTTGAGATCTATTGAAATCAACTTTTGTTTTTCAAAAACCTCTTCATATATCCAAGTTATGCAATCATTTTGAAGGAGCCTTTGTGGCTTTCCTGTTGGCTGTAGGGAAAATTTTTGGGAACCAAAAACGTATATTTTTACTACTTTTCTCTAAAATTTAGTTTAAAATACCCAAAATTACATATTTGATGAAAAGTGAAGGCAAAATGTCAAATATGATAAAATACCCCTTCAACTTTCGCTGAGTATGCAAACAAGTGGTTCCAAATGCTTGGTAAGGCTTCATTCACAATTGCCTATCTTCAGTTCCAATTTGAAAAAAATCCTTAAAAAAGAGGTTATATATGTCGACATGTTTTGCTTAAGATTTGACTCGATCTGAGATTTTGGATGTTTTCAGAAATCGAATGAACTTATCTTTCGAACCGTACGTCCGATTTGAATGAACTAAAGTGTTATCGATGGATCTAGTGGATTGTAAGATAGGGCTGTTCTCGTTCATTTTCTGTCATTTTACATAAAGGGTTACTTTTTAACGGAAAACACTTTTGACGCACAACTGGGTTAAGAATAGCCTGGGTTATCAAAAAGTATGCATGCGATTTCAAAAAAATTAACGTTATTAGGCAGATCTTACGAAACATTATCCCAAATGTGGATAAAAATATCAACAGATTATTTCATTCTGTCCATTTCTTATCAAAAATGTCTATTTTGGCCTACCTCGAACTTTCAAAGGTCTGAAAACCTGGCAAAAATGCAAGCATCAAAAATCTGTGTTAGCCCATGCTTAATAGTTAGTTGAGATCTATTGAAATCAACTTTTGTTTTTCAAAAACCTCTTCATATATCCAAGTTATGCAATCATTTTGAAGGAGCCTTTGTGGCTTTCCTGTTGGCTGTACGGAATTTTTTGGGAACCAAAAACGTATATTTTTGACTACTTTTCTCTAAAATTTAGTTTAAAATACCCAAAATTACATATTTGATGAAAAGTGAAGGCAAAATGTCAAATATGATAAAATACCCCTTCAACTTTCGCTGAGTATGCAAACAAGTGGTTCCAAATGCTTGGTAAGGCTTCATTCACCATTGCCTATCTTCAGTTCAAATTTGAAAGAAATCTTTAAAGAGAGGTTATATGTTGACATGTTTTGCTTAAGATTTGACTCGATCTGAAATTTTGGATGTTTTCAGAAATCGAATGAACTTATCTTTCGAACCGTACGTCCGATTTGAATGAACTAAAGTGTTATCGATGGATCTAGTGGATTGTAAGATAGGCTGTTCTCGTTCATTTTCTGTCATTTTACATAAAGGGTTACTTTTTAACGGAAAACACTTTTGACGCACAACTGGGTTAAGAATAGCCTGGGTTATCAAAAAGTGTGCATGCGATTTCAAAAAAATTAACGATATTAGGTAGATCTTACGAAACATTATCCCAAATTGGCATAAAAATATCAACATATTATTTCATTCTGTCCATTTCTTATCAAAAATGTCTATTTTGGCCTACCTCGAACTTTCAAAGGTCTGAAAACCTGGCAAAAATGCAAGCATCAAAAATCTGTGTTAGCCCATGCTTAATAGTTAGTTGAGAGCTATTGAAATCAACTTTTGTTTTTCAAAAACCTCTTCATATATCCAAGTTATGCAATCATTTTGAAGGAGCCTTTGTGGCTTTCCTGTTGGCGGTACAGAAATTTTTTGGGAACCAAAAACGTATATTTTTGACTACTTTTCTCTAAAATTTAGTTTAAAATACCCAAAATTATGTATTTGATGAAAAGTGAAGGCAAAATGTCAAATATGATAAAATACCCCTTCAACATTCGCTGAGTATGCAAACAAGTGGTTCCAAATGCTTGGTAAGGCTTCATTCACAATTGCCTATCTTCAGTTCCAATTTGAAAAAAATCCTTAAAAAAGAGGTTATATATGTCGACATGTTTTGCTTAGGATTTGACTGGATCTGAGATTTTGGATGTTTTCAGAAATCGAATGAACTTATCTTTCGAACCGTACGTCCGATTTGAATGAACTAAAGTGCTATCGATAGATCTAGTGGATTTTAAGATAAGCTGTTCTAATTCATTTTCTGTCATTTTACATAAAGGCTTACTTTTTAACGGAAAACACTTTTGACACCCAACTGGGTTAAGAATGACCTGGGTTATCAAAAACTATGCATGCGATTTCAAAAAAATAAATGTTGATGTTTTTATGCCAATTTGGGATAACGTTTCGCAAGATCTGCCTAATATCGTTAATTTTTTTGAAATCGCATGCATACTTTTTGATAACCCAGGCTATTCTTAACCCAGTTGTGCGTCAAAAGTGTTTTCCGTTAAAAAGTAACCCTTTATGTAAAATGACAGAAAATGAACGAGAACAGCCCTATCTTACAATCCACTAGATCCATCGATAACACTTTAGTTCATTCAAATCGGACGTACGGTTCGAAAGATAAGTTCATTCGATTTCTGAAAACATCCAAAATCTCAGATCGAGTCAAATCTTAAGCAAAACATGTCAACATATAACCTCTCTTTAAAGATTTCTTTCAAATTTGAACTGAAGATAGGCAATGGTGAATGAAGCCTTACCAAGCATTTGGAACCACTTGTTTGCATACTCAGCGAAAGTTGAAGGGGTATTTTATCATATTTGACATTTTGCCTTCACTTTTCATCAAATATGTAATTTTGGGTATTTTAAACTAAATTTTAGAGAAAAGTAGTCAAAAATATACGTTTTTGGTTCCCAAAAAATTTCCGTACCGCCAACAGGAAAGCCACAAAGGCTCCTTCAAAATGATTGCATAACTTGGATATATGAAGTGGTTTTTGAAAAACAAAAGTTGATTTCAATAGATCTCAACTAACTATTAAGCATGGGCTAACACAGATTTTTGATGCTTGCATTTTTGCCAGGTTTTCACACCTTTGAAAGTTCGAGGTAGGCCAAAATAGACATTTTTGATGAGAAATGGACAGAATGAAATAATAAGTTGATATTTTTATGCCAATTTGGGATAATGTTTCGTAAGATCTGCCTAATATCGTTAATTTTTTTGAAATCGCATGCATACTTTTTGATAACCCAGGCTATTCTTAACCCAGTTGTGCGTCAAAAGTGTTTTCCGTTAAAAAGTAACCCTTTATGTAAAATGACAGAAAATGAACGAGAACAGCCTATCTTACAATCCACTAGATCCATCGATAACACTTTAGTTCATTCAAATCGGACGTACGGTTCGAAAGATAAGTTCATTCGATTTCTGAAAACATCCAAAATCTCAGATCGAGTCAAATCTTAAGCAAAACATGTCAACATATAACCTCTCTTTAAAGATTTCTTTCAAATTTGAACTGAAGATAGGCAATGGTGAATGAAGCCTTACCAAGCATTTGGAACCACTTGTTTGCATACTCAGCGAAAGTTGAAGGGGTATTTTATCATATTTGACATTTTGCCTTCAATTTTCATCAAGTATGTAATTTTGGGTATTTTAAACTAAATTTTAGAGAAAAGTAGTCAAAAATATACGTTTTTGGTTCCCAAAAAATTTCCGTACCGCCAACAGGAAAGCCACAAAGGCTCCTTCAAAATGATTGCATAACTTGGATATATGAAGAGGTTTTTGAAAAACAAAAGTTGATTTCAATAGCTCTCAACTAACTATTAAGCATAGACTAACACAGATTTTTGATGCTTGCATTTTTGCCAGGATTTCAGACCTTTGAAAGTTCGAGGTAGCCCAAAATAGACATTTTTGATAAGAAATGGAGGGAATGAAATAATCTGTTGATGTTTTTATGCCAATTTGGGATAACGTTTCGCAAGATCTGCCTAATATCGTTGATTTTTTTTGAAATCGCATGCATACTTTTTGATAACCCAGGCCATTCTTGACCCATTTGTGCGTATACTACTATCGGGACTCCGTTGTGGCCGCTTGCCATATAAATAAATTTGAAGAGAATCGGTTGAGAACATTATAAATATTATAGTAAGTTTAATTAGATAGAACAAAAATATATACAGTAAAATACAATGAAATTATAAAGAAAAACAAAAAGATTGAGCAAAGATACAAGAACAAAAAAAAAGAATGATGTTAATGTCCTACTTAAGGGGCGGGGTCATATATTGCCTGTGGCAATCTCTTCCACCCAACCCTTGGGACATTTGTAAATACAAGTGATTCAGTAAAAAAATCTCTGATTCTAGCGATAATAAAAGTAGAAAAATTTGAATGCCACTCACGAGGAAGTATTGTGTCCATAATTAGCAGTGCATTTTATTCTCTTTCTATTAAACGGATCTGATCATACCAACATTGCCTATTGCTTTATGAATTATTATAGCATTCAACAATCTCGAACTCAGAACCAAATGACTAATATTCATGTATAGGTATATAGCAGTATTTTCCCTTCTTCTGTGGAGGGTCTGTGGGGAGGTCATAGTTGTTAACACATAATAAAGGATCAAATTTTGTTTAGGTTTAAAAGTGCAGATCTCTTGTATTTAATAGCCTTCTTATAAAAGGGGATACCTACCACGCTCCAAAGGCAAAGTACAAATGCAACTCATATAAATAAAAAAAGGTTGTGTTTCACTAAATTCAGACCGTTAGAAATAAAAACAAAGGGAGAATGGAGGTAATTATTTATATTGTACAGTTTGCCGACTTTACAACTTCTTATTCCTTTCGAGATTTTGACGAAATTTTTTACACATATAGGTATAGGAGACGTATTGTTGGTGGTCCCATTTTAAATTCATTAACTTCGCACTATCACTTGTTGGTGATACAGACCATGTGTCTGACCACTATATTTTTACTTAAACGCTTATATCTATCTCATGAATAATACACCCAATTGTCACGAAATTATGTATGTATATTGTATATGCTGGGAGTTAGCGTTCTCATTGTGCATTTATAGCTAAATCATAAGCTTTGATATTTAGGAAATCCAATTTTTTTTACAAAAAAGTGCAAAAATAACGTCTATGACTTGCCGATACACAATTTTTTGTAGAGTTGGGTTTGTAGGAAAAACGGTATTCTACCATAATATATAACATATAAAATTTGAAGAAAATCGGTTAAGCGGTTTTAGATATAATAACACTCTATATTGGAAGGTAACATATCTATACTTATATAAGAGAGTTTCACTCACTGACTGACTCACTCACTCACTGATTCATCACTGTTTCTCCGAACTGGTAAGTCCTAGGAAGCTGAAATTTGGTAGGTAGCTTTGTCTTATAGTCTAGATGTGCAATAAGACGGAATTTTTCGAAATTCCCACTACAACACCTGCCATTGGCGAAAAAGAATTTTTTGCTTCTAGCGGGCCATGCTTCGGCCCGCAAAGCGGGCGACAGCCCGCTAGTAATAGATATAATAACCACCAGGCGAGGTTAATACTCAAAGCATTTTCTACCACCTTAACCCTCAGAGTCTTATTATTTTGTGGTTACAAAATAATACGGATCCCTACACTACCTAGATCACCAGACTAGCGTTTTAACCACTTGACTACCAGTGCACTGTACAAGAGATACAATGGAGTTTTATTTTATTTTTTAAAGATGAGTGTTTAACAGCCTTTTTTATTTCGTAGCTATAAACAGGGGCTACTGTAGAAGCTTGTGGTCTGTGTTGTAGCCTGCCCATCCCGTAGTATGCCTCCACTCTGATGGGCGAGAAGTGACACAATACTTACCATTTAGGTGCTGAGTCAACACGAGCGCACCGAAAGGTATTCCCTACAAACAACTGTAACCAAATTTTGAATACAAATTTTTGTCGGCGCGGGGGTTCGGACCCGGGACCTTCCGCATAGGAAGCGAGTGCTTAACCACTGAGCTTAAGTAATTGCCACGTGTATACAATGTAAACCAATCACGAGGAAGTATTGTGTTAATAATTTATTGACAGTGTATTACTTCCGAGAAATTTCTAATATTAGAAACTAATATTTCTAATATTAGAAATATTAGTATTGTGTTCGTTTCTGTAAAAAAAAAAAAACATTTTTTTGCTCTGAGCAATTTTGGTTTTGTGTCCGTCTGTCGGTCTATTAAAAATATTCCTTGTAACGCGCAAATCTCGGAAACTACTCAATGGATTTTGATTAAAAATTTCCTACGTGTATATAATGTGAAATAATCACGAGGAAGTATTGTGTCCATAATTGGCAGTGTTTTTTATGTTCAAATTATTTCGATGATTATTATTTTGTTTTACCAAGAGTTGTGTATAATAATTTCCTGAGAACTTATATGTTTCATTCCTATTATAATTATATTAGAAAATTTAGGAAGTAATAGTAGGACCTGACTCATCTGACCAAACTTATCACACGTAAAGTTTCGTTCCATTAAGTAGATAATGCCTTGATTTAATCATTTCATTTTCCTGCCCGAGCAAAGCTATGTTAAGACAATAATATACTTTTCAATTATTTATTTTTTTAAAAGCGACGTTAAACCCCACTTTTAACTGCATGGTCATATGACGACGGGGGTGTTACCCTCTTTTCACAGGAAACTAAAAAAACCGGCTATCCACATAAACCTCACCCAGCCTTTGTTGGGCCGGAATACCAGCATCACGAAGATGTACGTTGCTCAACTTCGGTGATCCTACAAGAACCGGTGCCTTCAACGCTGGCTCAAAAATCGTTAATGTTCGGTTAAGTACTATTTTTTCATTTGCGTGTTCTGCTAAGTATCAAACGCGAAAATGGTTCGGCTAAGTATTGCTGAATGAGGAAATTTTAGAGACCGGCACTGGTCGCTTCGCGCTCGGGAATTAGCAGAACGTTAGAATTTTTCAATTATTTTCGAAATGGTTGAGAATTGTAAAAAAAACCGAGAAGTGTGTATCTCTTAAATTAAAATTGCTAGCAATTGATATAAACCTTATTCAAATCGGACAAACTTTTCTTAAGTTCGGCTAAGTCGCAACGCGAAAATGGTTCGGCTAAGTATTGCTGCGTGAGGATGTGTGTGTGTGTGTGTGTGTGTGTGTGTGTGTGAGAGAGAGAGAGAGAGAGAGAGAGAGAGAGAGTGTGTGTGTGTGTGTGTGTGTGTGTGTGAGAGAGAGTGAGTGAGTTTGTGTGTGTGTGTGTGTGTGTGTGTGTGTGTGCGAGAGAGAGAGAGCATGTGTATGTGTGTTTGTGTGTGTGTGAGAGAGAGAGAGAGAGAGAGTGATTGTGTGTGTGTGTGTGTGAGAGAGAGAGAGAGAGTGAGTGAGTTTGTGTGTGTGTGTGTGTGCGAGAGAGAGAGCATGTGTGTGTGAGAGAGAGAGTGTGTGTGAAAGAGAGAGAGATAGAGTGTGAGTGTGTGAGGCAGAATATTATGTGTGTTTGTGTGAGAGAAAATGTATGTGCGTTCGAGTGAGACAGAAAGTGTGTGTGTGTGATAGTTTGTGTGTGTAAGTGCGAATGAGAATACGAGTATGTGTGTGTTTTTTGTTTGTGTGTGTGAGAGAGAGAGTGTGTGTTTTATAAATCTGAGTTTACAAGCATCAAGTTGGAACCAATGTATGTATAATCTGTGTATGTATTACTAGTACGTTATAATAGTATTAGCCCCATTTATCGATGTGATGGTATAGAGAAGACCAAAACCACAAAAATATTATCATTAGGAATGCATTAGTAATTTACCCTGTGCAAAATGAAAACCGTGAAAATTATTCATCACTGAGGTATGCACTATGCATTTTTAATTTGCACATTACTCAGCGTTATCATAAAACCTGCATATTTTATTTCGTAGCCCTAAAACAGGAGCTACTGTAGACGCTTGTGGTCTGTGTCGTAGCCTACCAATTCCGTAGTATGCCTCCCCTCTGTGGCGAGAAGTGACACAATACTTCTCAATTAGGTGCTGGGATTAGAATTAGAATTTTTAATCCAGGTAGTGTAGGGATCCGTTTTTTCGAATTCCATCTGATGCATAATTTTTTCCTTAATAATTTTAAGTTTGTGACCACATAATAATAAGACTCTGAGGGTTAGGTAGTAGAAAATGCTTTGAGCACTAACCTCGCCTGGTGGTTTCTTTCCACTAAAGAGTATTATTATTATAACTACTACTACTACTAATTTATTCATCTTACTTTTTTTAGCACTAAAAAGAAGAAAATAAAAAGTTAAGTTTAAAAGTTATCATATTTGTGTTGATCACTTTCGTGATGTTACTAAATTTACGCTGAAATCCGGACTTGAACCACCGACCTTATCGAAGGTTACAAGTCCGCCGCCTTATTGATTAAGCTATACTGAGGTCGGTTATATATCATACAAAAAGAAGAAAATATTATATCATACATTTCTACAATCTCGAAAAAACATGGTCTTTGAAAATTATATTATTCTTTTAATATTCTCTTGCTTTCAGGTAAGATTTGAGATGTCTTTTCATAGTCAAACCTCACTGATGTTTCAGCATTGTCGTCGTGGACCTCCCTTCTCTCTGTCACCCCATTCTTCCCTAATTTAGGTAAGACCTATCGATGATTATTTATTTTTCCAAGAGGTATACTTTGTCATGTAGTGTGTCATAACTGGAGAGGAAAAGAACCAGTCTTTTTTTGCAATTTTATTATTATATTCTGACTGACTATAAACAGGGAGTGTAGACCAGCATTGGCATTTTGCACTTGGTCCACTGTCTGGCTACCATCGTACACGATGACGCCATCCTTTGATGATGATTTCAGGTTTATTCGAGATGGTTTTACTTATCCTCTGTTCTCTCCTCTTATTTGCATGTAAGTCAATTTTGTAATCTTTCTTCTGAGTCATTCCTTCACTGTGTGGCTACCATCGTTCACAATGACGCCCCTCTATGATAAATAAAAGATTTTAGAATAAAATACAACTTCAGCCACAGGCAAACACGTCAAAGGCGACCAAGTGCCGGTCTATAGCTATAGTAATTATATAAATTATATAATTATGTAATTTACTTCCCCAGTAAATAGGTAATAACAGCATAAATAGAAAATCAGTAGGTATAAACAGATAAGTGAGAAGTTCGCTCTCATCAGCAGGTAATAGTTCTGAATATCCATGCCATCATATAACCTCTCTATTTTAATCAGCATAAACAGAAAAGTGAGAACAATTACCTATCTAGGGACCACTCATCGCAGTGAGGCAACTGCTCTCCTCTCTTGTTTTTACAGCATGCCAAGAATAATGAACTTTGAAAATTTTACCTTATATTTCCCCAATAATAAAATACACGTGGATATTTATGAGAGCTCCAATTAAGGTAATTAGAACAAAGCAATTCAATTTTAAAGATTTCTTAAAAATAAGAGTAATAATAATGATAATATTAACGTACTACGTACTAAATTTTGATAGGGTTGCTTTCCAGGAGGCTACTACATTTTCAGTAGAAGCAGTTCGTTAAAAATAAATTTTAATAATAATAACACTCTTAAGTGGAAGGTAACCACCAGATGAGATTAATGCTCAAAGTATTTTCTACCACTTAACCCTCAGAGTCTTATTATTATACGGTCACAAACCCAAATTAGTGAGAAAAAATTCATGCACTGGGTGGGATTCGAACAAGCGGATTGCTACGCTACCTCGATTGCCAGACTAGCGCGTTAACCACTTGACTACCAGTGCAGAAGTTTTAATTGTTTCCCTCTCTACAAAAAATATCTATGATAGGTACATTCCTGGAAAAAGGTCCATTTTTACTCGCGCATTTTATATGTTTTCTTTTTTCTTCTTCTTCTTGAGAAACTTATGTAGGCACCCAAACTAGGAGTGGACCAGCAAAATGTGTTCTTTTATTTTAAATCTGATATCTTTATGTTTTTAATCGTCACTACCTACTTTTTGATTTCTAATTGTTGAAAGGGTTGGATGGAAGAGATCTCCATAGGCAATGTCCCCGCCCTTTGGTTAGGACATCTGATATTGTATTAAAGTATTTTCTTTATTTATTACTATGCATTTTGTAATTTATTATTTTCATTATTTGTTTGTTCTAGTCCTTCCAATAAAGTATTAAATAATTGTAATAAAGTGTATGTAAAATACTTACGACATATAAAACACCAAGCAAATAACATCACAGAAACGCCACCAAAAAGCCATGTACTCAGAAAATGGTATTTCACATTATGCCAGCTATACGAGAAGTTCGGCATATTGTTAAGAATCTGTACGCGAAATCTTTCAACAAAAGATACAACCTCTACGTTTGCAAACAGAAATTCCAGGAACACTCTACTTACTGAATTGCAAATGCAATCTGTAGAATGCATTTTTTGTAACTCTTAATTTGCAAAGTGCACGTCATATCAACCTTTCTCACTCAATTGAGAAGATTAAACACTCAACTAATGGAGGTGATTCTTACCAAGATAAATGATGAAGAATATAAAAGACAGAGATGAAGAAGGAAAGATCAGGAGAAAATAATAAAGAAAAAAGAGATGACAAAAACAGCGATGTTAAGGAAAAAGATGACAAAAACAATAATAGAGAAGGAATGAATAGAGGAGAAAAAGCTAGAGGAATAGGAGGATAAAATAACACTAAAGAGTAGATATAAAGAAAAAAACTGTAAGAAAAATTAGAATAAAGATGTAGAGAGAAGAGAAGACAACAATAAAGATATCTTTAGAGAGAAGATATGGTAAGAGAGTTGACAAAAGACTAAAGGAAGGTAACAATTAAGAGTAGATATAAAAAAAAAACTGTAAGAAAGATTAGAAAAAAGATTTAGAGAGAAGAGATGATAAAAATAAAGATATATTTAGAGAGAAGATATGGTAAGAGAGATGACAAAAGACTGAAACTGGGAAGGAATGTACAGAGGAGGTATAAATAGATGAAGAAGAGGAGAACTTAAGTATGTACATATAAAGAGTAGAAGAAGAACAAATAATAAGAAAGATGAGGAGAATAATATAAAGTTATAGAGAGAAGAGATGGCAAGATAAATACAAGAGACGTATACAGAGGAGGAAAAAGGGTCTAGAGTAAGAGAAGGCGTATGAAGAAAAGATAAAATAAAAAGATGGAGAAATAGAAACAAAAGGAAAAGAAACAAAACAAAAGAAAACAACAAAGTTGGAACGGATATTGGAAGAGGAGGAGAAAATAAAATAAAGAAAATAAGAAGAAAGAAAGAAAAGAGGAACTAACGAAAAATTGACACTGTGCCAAATGTCTAATTTCTTTTCCTTTCTTTCGCTAAGCCAACTTTCTCCTCTCTATTATTTGCCCAGCCCTCGCATTTCCTATTCGAGCTTTTCCCATTGAGTAGCGTTTCTCAACCTGGGTTGTGGACACAGTGGACAGTGTTGGACACATTGAAATTCAAAACCAAAGTTATTCATGATGCTACGGATGTGGAACCACCGATCATCAGGTTACATGTTAACAGCCTCATTGATCGGACCTCGATTGAATTGAGGTCCGTTTATGTCATAACATTGAACACTCTCGAGTGAAATTTTGAAAGTCTAATACATGTTTTTAAGGCTAATGGCATCTATCTGTTAAACAAATGTTATGTATATTAAAGAAACGCATGTTAAGTACATTAACATTAAAAAATGAGGTCCATGGAAAAGGAGGAGGAACTAGGAAAAAAATCATGTTTCCAAATTAATACGATAGCCATAATGTAGATCAATTTGAATATGCTTTCATAAAATCCAAGTATACAAGTTTAACTAGGTGCGGCCCAAAGGAAAGTGTCTATCAAGTTTGAGCACCACCTCCATAAATATCACCATGTCCCACCACTTCCTCTACACTTGGCCGCCACCATTTCATTTTCCTTCCTCGTCCATTAACCTCCTTTATGAATTTGGAGGTGAACGAATTAGAGATTTTTATTTAACTTAACATAATATTAATGATATTACCGACCTCAGTAGCTTGATTGATAAGGCGGCGGACTTGTAACCTGGAGGTCGGTGGTTCAAGTCGCGGTTTCAGTAAAAATTTAGTAAAGCTAGTTTGAGTAGTTATGACATCACGAAAGTGATTAACACAAATATGATGAACTCTCTCTCTCTCATAATATTAATGCAATTCTAATCTCTCTTAGGTTAATGTATATCTCTGCCTGAGTATTCCATATATTATGTATTTAAGTCTTCTTTTTGCATGTAAACATTGAAGCTTGAGAAATGGTCCTTTGGTCCCGAACATAAGTGCGCAAGGGAAAGCCTCCCGCTTACATAGTTACACGTATTTCTGGTATCAAAAAACACAAATCTCATAACTTTTGTGTTTCTGATCTATTACGGGAACTTTTTCTATGTATTTAGAAAGATATCATTAAAGAGATATAAACTCTTGCTTTTTTTCCCTTTGCTTTTCTTTGTTTGTTTGGTCTCGACCATTTCTTTGAGGTAGTCGCTTAAATAACAATGGATTGGTAGTCATGTGGTTAATGTGCTAGTCTGGTTATTAGTTAAAACATTTGGCGGCTGGTCGTCCGGCTGGCTGGCTGACGAAACCGACCAGAAACTAACATCAACCTCGCCTGGTGGTTTCCTTCCACTAAAGAATGTTATTATTATTACTTTGGACTCTATCATAATTATTATGGACTCTATCATAATGGAACTTTTCCCCTTGAGTCGGTCTAGAATGCCAGCAGGACCTTTTATGAAGAACAAGACGGCGCCTTCTTCAGTGATCCATCGAGGACACCTGTTGAAATCAACGTGCGATTTATTGATTCTGATAAGAAATGAAGGAACAATTAGTAATACTTGAAAAGAGATAGTCATCCCAATTAAGAGTCAACTAATAAAATTTATTTTTGATTCCACATAAAAATAAGTATAACTCTACATTTGCCCAATCTCCCAGTGAATTTTTAGTTCTGGAAATTTGTTAATCAACTGATGCGTTGATAAACCAATTGACAAATCCATACAGTTTACAAATTGCTACTAATTACTTGAACACGAAAAACCAATTTTCTAAACCGATCTTGTTCATTTGTGATGAGAACCAAATTTATTACACATTCTTTTAACTTCTTTTGGATCATTCCAAGAGACAGATCAAACAGATATCCGATGACAGAATTATCACCAACCATAAGGTATTCTGACAAAGCTTTTAAGTGCATTTTATTTATTAAGTTAATTTATATGTTTATTTTGGATGTTTTTTTTTTTGGAGACTATTTATTAATTTATATATTTTTTTGCTTTTGGTAGACCAATTTTTGTAATATTTTAATTTCCATTATCATTTATGGCATTGTTACATTTAGAGTTTACATTCCTGAGATGAAGACATAAAAATTAATGTCCACGATAGTCTTAGGTATTTATTCTCAGCTTCTTAGGGTTTTCTTCCAGACTATGATAATGTCGACCATGATAATGTTGAGAACGTGTGAAGCCACCAACATGAGGGTCTTCTAAAACAAAGACATTCTTGGCTTCAGTTTATTTGTTTTGGCTCCCACCCCTTGTCAAGTAGGTCTCTAGTCTCTGCTGATCATTATCACATCATAAGATTTCAGATTATGTTAAGAGTGGCTAGAAATTTGTAGGAAGGGGATGTCATAGGTGATGTCACCATTTTTGATCATGCTTATACCAGAGTTTTTATTATTTACAACTATTTTTATTTGTTAGAACTCTGATAATGGTCCATAAAAAATAGCTGCATTCGATGATACCTGATCAATTCGATGATATCTTCATAGCTATTCTCACTATTGTTTCATTTTAGTATTTGGACTAGTCTGCCCCCTTGCCTCGGTAGATATTTGCATGGTCTTAAATAATAATACCAATATTTTTATAAAAAAGTCAAAGAAATATAATAATACTTTTTTTAACATATTCTTAATACAGATAAGAGCAAGAAATGACAGAAGAGTTGTTCTTCATACCCTAAAGGAACTATTAGTTTGACATTTCAATCGAAGTGTCCAATACTTTATTGTTTTTTTTTCATTCCTTTTGTATCTATCTTTGGGAAATAATTTTTCAACTTGTTTGAATCCAAATGTTAGTAACATTTCAATAACATTTACCATTGCGTCACGAAGTTTAGACTCTTTGATCGTTTGGTTTCTGTATTAATTGTGATCGTAAATAAAGATGTCCTACCTGAATATTCTTAGATCTTAATGGTTATTTCGTTTAGTATACAGGGTGGCTTTTCGGTTCATTGACATTTTCTCTGGTATTGTAAACATGGGGTTATCCATCACACGTATTATAAAAAATGATATTCAATAAATATATTCACCTATGTATTTATCATCATCATAGGGTGGCGTCATCGTGAACGCTGAACGCATCATCATCATCATAGGGTGGCGTCATCGTGAACGATGGTAGCCAGACGCTGGAGGACTGACATGGCACTTCTACCACCGTCTTTACAAGGAGGCTAATAATTGACAAGGGCCCCCAGAACCAAGCCAAGGCTGGTCTACTCCCTGCTTATAGTTCCCCAGCCAGACCTATAATAAAATTATACTATCAATTGTGTTCTACTAACTCTTATACACCTACCATACGGTGTTCATATGTATTATTACTATAGGTATCAAGTGTTAAGACTTATGAGTAGGTAAGTCAACAAATATTAGCTTTCATCTTAAGACAAATTTTAATGTTTACTGTAGAAAGTGGATTCGATTGAGAACACCCAGTATACCATTGTATAATTTGATGATCACAATAAAAAGGATTCAGTGGACACGTCAGTTGAAAGAAAAAGTATGATAGTAAATAAAAATATAAACATAAAAAATAAATAAAAACTCTCGGTCCCCAGAAGAAAAAAACTCGCTTCACACAATATCATCCGAGGACTGGGGTCCTTAATTAAGATGTTAGATGTGATTTCGGATACCCGAGTCAAAGAACTGGATGAAACTGGGACTATTATCATTCCGGGGACCATGTCCTCATAATTGAGACGCTTGGGACATGCTGGCCCTGAGAACCCCGAAAAGAATGGACCGAGGTAACCCATAGTGCAACGGGGTACATTCTTATGATGCCTATGGTCTATGATGATGTTATTAAATTATTTATTAATCATTTATTAGATAATACTACATGAATGTATACTGTACAGTACAAATAATTATTACAAAAATTGAGAAAATTGTAAACAATATAAAGGAAAAAGGTAAATACAAGCAACGCCCAGCGAGGTGAAGACTTCGTGATGCTGGCATTTCGGCACAACCCAGGCTGGATGAGGTTAATTTAGGTAGCAGGTTTCTGAGTTTCCTGCAAATGAAGGGGAACACCCCCGTCGTAATGTGACCATGCAGTTGAAAGAGACGTTAACCCTAAATTAAAAATAATGATATTAGTGAAAGCGATGTTCATATTGATGTCACTGAAAAAACATCACCTATACATACTAGTCAAGAAGTAGGGAGTGATTTTGATAATGTTCGTGATAGTATTGAGACCTGGTTAGGAGTTTACCGTTTAAATGAATAAATGAGGGGTCGTTGTCTAGTTGTTTACTGTTAAGTACTTGGTGGCTCCATTATTCTAATATGGACTAGGCCAATTGGTGATGTGATGTATCAGTATAATCAGTATAAATAGAAAACTGAGAAGTTCTACTAGGTACATGAATATCAGAACATATGTACCTGGACAATGTTGTTGAAAGGTAATCCGAATTTCAAATGTAGTATGCTTGGTTTTTATTTTTAGAATACCTTTGGTATGTGCTATGTTGAAGTTATGTGGAGTGTTGGTTGTGGATAATATTTAAAGTTGAGTTGTAGTTATGGTTTTTACGATCTTAGTGACATGAATATACTTTATCGCTTCTTTATCTGGTGTTCTGCTCTTCTGATGGTATCTTTTTGGTTTGATACTTGCCTCCTCACGCGAAGCATGGGAAAATCCGTTAAATATAATTATATTCACTTCCTAGTACATATTAAATTGGGCAGGACATATATCAAGGATGAACAATGACTCTTTAATAAAAACATCATTCCTAGAAAGATTTGAAGGACACCGATCAAGGGGAAGACCTAGAACACGTTGGATTGACAATATACGAACGGATCTAGAAGAGATAAGAATTAATCCAAACGAATGGGAAGAGATTGCTAAAGATAGAAGAAAATTGTTTCAGTTCATAGAACAGGCATATGGTCGTTGAGACCGCAGCCACGGAAAAGTAAAGTAGTACATATTAAATAAGTATATATAACAATTATACATACCTTATAGTCCATATAGGGCAAAGTGATTGTAAAACATTTGAACCATCTATAACACAAATTGATAGAAACGGGAATTTGATGAAAAATTGATGCATAAAAATCTTGAATCGCTCCAAATAAATTAAGGGGCGGGGCATTAAGATCCATAAATGGTTTTACAAATTGGCTCTTGTTTACTTTTCTTATTGATTGCATTTTCTAAACTAACAAATTAATAAAAATAAATCCAACAAATATTAAAAATACTGTTTCTATTGGCCTGTCACTATTATTTATCAAAAAATAATTCGATTTTTTTTTCTCCATTAAAATTGCCTATAAGGCTATTCAATATAATACAACTAGAAAGGTACGTTAAGCTGGCCCCGTCATGATGGAAGATATAAGTTTATTCAAACATTTAATACAAATCAATAGAATTAAAGTAAAAAAAACTTATTTTCACTGTAATTTTGACATTCAACTTCCTAGGCAATGTCTAGAGGCATTCAACTAGCAAAAAATATCATCACTTGTATTTCAAATGATATATTTATCTCAAAAACAAATCACGTGAACAAAAAAAACTTACACCAGTTAACTATCATATATTCCAGCCAATTAGTCAGGTAAGCGAAGTCCAGGTGAGCGAGAGGGCTCAAGTGTCTCGTCTATCTTGAGCTGTAAAAGAAAGGTGAAAAATTGAACTGTCCAAATTGAATTAATTCCTACTGCCTTTTCTGTGTTCTGAATTAATTAAGTTAACAATGAAAATATCATAGAGGTCTTCTCGTTAAGTCTCGGGCTCATAATATTAATTCAGTGTACCAGGCCCGGTGCAGGCAATCACTTGTCCGCTAGGATTATTTTTTAATAGAAAAAAGCGATTCGCTAGGAATTTTTTATGCAAAATACCCAATGCCGACCGAGGTAGCTAAGTGGTTAAGAGCATTGGTTGCTGACCGGAGGTTGCTGGTTTGAATGCCGGCCGGATCGGAAAATTCTTACCGAGTTTTTGTTCGAACCTAGTATTTAGTATTGCAAGCTGAAGTGCCACCGGGCTATCGAGGACTACGCAGGTGATGAAACAAGCCCCTTGCCAGCGTAGATGGCGCGTTTAACGCCCCGGTTCTCGTAGGATCATCGAACTTAAGCAACATCCAGCGAGGTGAAGACTTCGTGATGCCATTTCGGCCCAAACGAGGCTGGGTGGGGTTAATGTGGGTAGCAGGTTTTTGAGTTTCCTGCCAATGGAGGGTAACATCCCCCGTCGGGATATGACCATTCCATTGAGACCGAAGTTAAACCCAAATTAAAAAAAAAACAAGCCCCGTCAGTAAACCGAAATTTCGGTCCTGGCAAATTTTAAAATAATTTAATTTTCATATTCGAAACGAATACAAATTTTAATTAGAGTTGAAATAAAACAAGACCAGTTGAATAAAAACAAGGTTTTATTCTCGCAGCTAGATCGCAAGCTTGATTAATGTCGAGCCATACCTGCCTGTGTACTATACCAACCATATGACACCTAGGAGCTGCTTCAGCATAGCTCACTGTCCGGGTGCCAGCTTTGAGCTTTACTTCCCACACTTTCAGAGGTGTCTCATCTTTGTTCGTGTTTTGAAGAATTTGCAAGATTCAATCTTAATATAACACACTGAAAGGAACTAGAGGTGGTGGTCACAGTGGCCGAGTGAACATTTGTGCTCAGAAAAATCTGAGTTTTAATTCCGGCTGAGAATTTATCAGTGACTCTATATTTTGGATGTCCGGAGTCCACTCATACCTCGTGAGGAAAATTTAGTTGTTACTTGTTTGACTATCGACCAGAGACGGTACTTCTAGAATTTATCGAATATAATGTAAAGGATTTAGAAAAGCAAATGATGCAGTGATTCTGTGCTAACCACAAAAAAATGTGCAGAAGCTTATCCATTACTATAAATCATACAAGTTGATAAACTTACACAAAGGAGAAATGTGTCACCCATCACGCAAGTTTCAGCAAGGTAGCAAAATTCCAGGTAAAACAGCTATGTTCAAATAAGATGAACACAGTGACATCTTGGACATGGAGATAACACGCAGAGTAAACATGAAAATCTCTGAAACATAAATCCACACACAACAAGCTGTACTGATAACAACATCACCTAACTTTTTAATTGAAACATTTGTGGAGTGTCTCAGAAGAGGAAAGATCTTTTTCCACGTTGATCCTTGTCAAAAGATGTTTGTGCTACAATTTAATGAAGACATTTCTAACTATGATTTGGTGACGTTAAGTCTTTTAAGATATATTTTTTTGAAGTTGAAGGCATGAAAGCAACTACTTAGTGTTTTGGACCACTAAAATTTAGGAACAATAATATTCCAATGACTCCTCTCAACTGGAATATGAGAGTCTTTTTGCAACCAAAATAATTACGTATTGAATGTCAAACTTGTTTAATTTAGTTACTATAAATGATTAGGAATTCGTTTCTGCACGCATGAACTCATATTTTCAAGTCCTATGTAGTTTCAAGTCCTATTCAATAAACAATTTCCCTTAATTTGAAGAAAACTGACTCTAATTTTGAATATTTGAGAGTAATCTCTAGCGGTATTGTCCACAAGAATGAAATGTTTTACATGAAATTTTACATGAAAAATTATTTAATACTTGAAGAACTAAAAATTCTATTTACTGTCGTGATATGAGCAGATGTAGAGGCACTGGCATTCCCGATGCTATCTGTTCGTTCGTGACCTCAATGTCTGTCTTATACTTTCCGTTCTGCAACAAAGAAACAAAATATTAAAGCTATCATATTTGTGCACTTTAAATGACCATGCAGTTGAAAACGACGTTAATCACAAATCAAAAAATCTATATTCCCTTTAATTAAACCTTAAATCGTAATCTTAAAATAAATCAAACGTGATATTACTTTGAAAAACTCACTATTATATAAAGAACTGTTACGTTTAGGTAGGAATAATATTCAAAATAAATTAAATTTAATATTTTAAGTTACCGTTATTCCTATTTTTATGACCCTTTTTTTCAAGAAAAATATATCTATCATAATCAATTTAAATAAAATTGTATGTAATAATAAAGTTTTTTTATTCGACTCTTAGCAACAAAGCCATTTCTGGGGAAATGAAGTTATTTAATTATATAGAAAAGAATTTTTTCCTAGTAATATGGCGTCGTGAATAGGACCCTCCTTGCATCACCGAAAAGTTAAAGAGAGTTTAAGAAAGACGATTTTTTTCCAAACAGTAACAATACTTTTACTTCCGATAAATTTCTAACAATAGAAATCGGAAGTATTGTGTTCGTTTTTGTATATAAAAAATGTAATAGACCGTGCAAAAGTTTCGAAATGTTGAAATAAACAGTTACCAAGAAGTAACACCTAACAATCAAGCTAAAATAAATTACACAAAAGGTTTGAGCACACTCACACCCCACGACAAAACCACTGAGTGCCCTCAGCGGTTACACGACACCGCCCCAACCCAAGATGGAAACATTGTACAATGTAAACACTTTAAACAACATTTACATACCAATTACCTGCGTATTGTTCTCCAAGACACAGAAAGTTGTGTGCAACATATGGATAATAATAGTTTGGTACCGACTTAAATGATGCTTTCAGAGTCCATAATGATCTACATTTCAGAATGGATAGTTTGTTTACAAAGTATCCTGTTCAGAATTCTGGAATGAGAAGTTAAGAGAAAGAAATTATAAAGTGTGTGTGAGAGAGAGAGAGGGAGAGAGGGAGAGAGAGAGAGAGAGAGAGAGAGAGAGAGAGAGAGAGAGAGAGAGAGAGAGACTCTTGTCTCCAAAAAATGTAATGTAACATGGAAGATTAGGGAACTTTTAACTTCCAACTTCTTTGATATTTTTGGGCTATTCTGTTTTCATTTTTTTTTTTTTTTTTTTAAATAAATTTTGTCTTATTAAAGTTCATTAGGTTTTTGTTTCATCTTAATGAAATAAGTTCCTTATTTTAAATATGTTCACAGCCTTTTTTAATTCTTAGCCATAAAATAACAGCTACTTTAGACCCTAATGTTATATCTTTCCTATTCCGTATTATGCCTCCAATGAGGAGAAATGACATATTGACATAATACTTACCATTTAGGTGCTGGGTCAACAAGAGCGAAACGAAACGCAAAAAGGTAGGACATTAGCTTCATTTTTTTTTTTTTTTTTTTTTTTCTTGTTTCTTTGTTGAATCTTTTTATTTTTTCTTTATAATTTCATTGTATTTTACTGTATATATTTTTGTCTTACCTAATAGAGCATACTATAATAATAATAAAGGTGTAATTTATTATTTTAACTATCTAGAACACTGCAAGACATAGTGCGATTACGACGCAACGCCTCGTTTGTTTTTGACGACGGTTTCAAACGTCGCGACGCGACGTTTGAAACCTTCAAATCCACATCAAGTCAAACCAAATAATATCTTTACTTACAAAAAAAAACTTCTTGACAGATACTTTGATGCCACGAACTATGCTGAAGGCATTAACACCATTAGCACCTTGAATTGCAAACCTAATCTTTATCCTAAACAACAAAGTCATCTCGTCACCACACCAGGGAAGAGAAATCCATGATAAGTATGATTACACCTATCCAACCTCTCGCTCATACATCAATGAGAGCCTACACAACAAACAGAACCGAGAGAAGAACATAACGGAGACATTGCCACGGATCTAAGCGACCGACTTGGTCGCCTATGAAAGCTGAATCATGTAATTGAGGCAATTAGTCGCCCACCGGATCGCAATGCCAAGAACAATACCGGCTCTGCCACGCGGCTCAAACATTGCAAGACCGACCACAGGTAGAATGTCTTTCTCTGTCGTGTGTTGGTGATCCACTGATCTGTGGCATGGTCATCATGCATGTATTCAGGAAATCTGATGATAAAACCAATTATTTTTTGTTTTTTGTTTTACAGTATACTTTTGTGCAATCAATATACTTTTTAGATTATTTAACAACAAATCATGTAATTACAATTGAATTAACTGAATATACTTGTATGATCTCCATGATTATTTTTCTTGTATAGCTCAATTAGCTCATCCACTTTCATCTTTTGAAGTTTCAGGTACCTGCAGTATCTTGCATGAAATGAGGTCTTCTAGTTCATTTTTGCATTATAATTTTCATAGAAGGAAAATAAAATAATAAACCTTATACAAATGGTTATTTTGAACCTCAAATCCCAATATACCTAAAATACAATATCTAGCTAATACAAATAAAATAAGAAATTTCAAAGATATCACCTTATTCGTTTTCACTTTTTCCAGATTTCGAAGAAGGGTTAAAGGCCCTAGTCATCATACACCAAGTAAACACGGAAATGAGTTGGATATGAAAAAATCTTTTGACTCTCTTGACAATATTACGGATACGGAGAATGTGAGCTTGGAAAAATCTGTTGTGGTCCCCTGGCCCCAATGACTTCGCGGGGCACGCACAGTAATGATATCTCCGACTGGAAATAGACTCGAGATAATTACACACCAAGTATTCTCCAAGGCACAGTATTTGGACCACATCCTATTCCCACATGTCCCGTGTCCCACACACACCTACATCCCATGATTCCCAATGACGAATCCGCCTTTGTTGAACTTTCAATAATTGCTGCATTGGTTTCCGATGTGTTTGAATCAAGGGTGTCATTAGGGCACGGGTGTTGTCCATTAACACTAGAATTCACTAGATTAACCATGCAATATATTGTCTATGTATGAGTGATATTCTTAGGTTTCCTCCATAAGAAATTGATGTATAGGTAGAATATTTATTTTTACGAGTTCTTAAAAATTATTATAGGTATGAAGTATGAATAATGTTTTCTTTGGTATAAGCTCTATACATAGGTTTTTATTTTGTATATCTACAATGCAAATATAACTGCACTTTAAATGATATGTCTAGAATCCCATCTATTGTGAAACTGTATAAAGCGTCATTTTGGGTCATAGTGGCTTCGGAAATACTGCAACTCCAAGCCAAGAAAACAAACTGAACTCAATAACTCTTTCAGACCTCAAAGATAAGGGACAACCCCATTCTCTTCCTATCTCTCTCCCTCCTCTTTATCCCTCTATCTCTATCTTATCTTGTTCTCTTTCATCTTCTCTTACCGTTTTCTGTCTCACTCTCTTCCAATTCCTCTTTATCTTTCTCAAAAGCACACTTTATCTCTCCTTATTTTCTTCTCTCTCTCTCTCTCTCTCTTCACCTCTTCCCATTTCTTTCCCTCCTTTCGTTTTCTCATTCTCCTCTATACCTATCTTTTCTCTTACTCTGTCCCATTAAATTTTTTCCCTCTCTCTCTCTCTCTCTCTCTCTCTCTCTCTCTCTCTCTCTCTCTCTCTCCTTTTATCTCTCCTTATAATTAATTTTCTTCACTCTTTCTTTTCACCTCTTATGTGTTTCTCTTCCCATCGCTTTCCGTCACTCCCTCCCCTCTCTCACTCATCTCATAGTTCTCCGTTTTTCACTCTCTCTTTCTCTCTCTCCTGCTCTATCCTCTCTCTCTCACACACATTCCGTTTCTTCTTCTACGTCTCTCTTCTCTTTCTCACTTACATGTACTCTTTATCTGTCTTTCTTTCAATCCATTTCTCTTCGTTCTCTCTCTCTCCCTCCCTTCACCTCTCTTTTCCTTCTCTTTCCAATCTCTCTATGTCTTTCTCTCCTCCAGCCAGCCTTCCCAAAGTCTTTCTGTCTTCCTCTATCGCCTGCTTTTGTCATTGTGCCAATCTGCATATGCAGAAATACAAGAGATAGAGATATAATTATGTATGTACATGTACATGGGTTTCTTTCTAATACTTTTCGCACAGATTGAGTTTCTGCAGAAGTTTTCTTCGTTTCCGCACTCCAGAACTCTCTGGAATTTGTCTCCCCTCTCTCAGAGGGAGAGATTGAGGGGTTAAGGGAAGAGAAAGAGGAGGAGGTGTTCGCTTAACTCAATCTCATTTGATAGGAGAGAGATTGGGTGGTATGAAAGCGAGAGAGAGAGAGAAAGAGAGATATAGAGATTGGGGGAAACAGAAGTTGGAGAGAGAAAGAAGAGGAGGCCTTCTCTTATAAGTGTATTTTCTGTACTTAATCTCCCCCAATCTCGCATCAGCTGATCACAGATTAAGGATTTCTCCTCACGGCTTGTTCTTATTTCTCCTCCAATCTTAACCCGACGTTTTCGTCAGATCGAGATCAACGCCATTTTGAAATCAATTTGACTTTGAGGTTGACCTTCAGCAGATCTTTATTATTTGTTTATGTTTTCATAAATTTTCATTAAATAAACTTTTTTGATTTTCTATCGATGACTAGGTTACTTTAAACTAGTTTAGGTATAAGGTTCTAGTTTTAATTTTGAGCCAGATTTAAGATTAGGAATTGTACAGGTATCAAAGTTCATTGTTGATATTGAAAGTACCTTTTATTAACATCCTCAATTTACATATTTCGCCGAGAATGAATGCATAATGTACAGAATGCTAGCTCGAGTTTCCCCTTTGCATTACCTTTATTAATCTCAAGTGTACATTTGTTCTACATCTGGAAAGCAAGACGCTGTGTAGTAAGGACAATCACGTCTGAGAAATTCTCATGAAAAAAATCAAGGCAGTTTTCAATTTACAAGAGAGCACTGGTTCAAGCTGCAGTGATCGTTAACTCTGCTGTTTGTTGATGTTGAATGCACCAAATTTTCCGAACAGTCTATGGAATAGTAACTTGATTTACATCAAAATTTGAGAAAAAGTAGGTAATGAAACTCTTGCAGAAATCTATATAGTCATAATAAGGTATTCAGATAGTTCAAATTTCCAATTCTATGAAATATTCTTATCAATCCTTATCAGTAATCTTTATTTACATTTCATTGTGAGAAGCTCCCCCTAATTTAAGTTTCTCTGATTATCGCTAGAGCGCGTCGAGGCGTTCTGATCTCTACAGATTGGGGGAGATTAAGTACAGAAAATACAGTGTATGTCTATCTCTATTGAGCAGAGAGAGATAGAGATTGGGGGGAGATAGAAAGTAGAGGAGGTCCTCTTTTATGTTTATCTCCTTTTATGAGAGGGATAGATATTAGGAGTATGAGAGAGATATTTGGGGGAGAGGATAAAAACAGGAGAGATGAGCAGTAGAAGTAGGTATACTTCTTTAGTGCCTATTATTATTACTGAATACTTCATTAGACGGGCAAAATAGAACCAAATAATGAAAACAAGTAAATTACAAAAGCATTATAATAAAAACAAAAAAAAAAACACATGAATACAATAAATACAGATGTTCTAACTAAAGGAGGGGTTATTGCCTATGGCAAACTCTTTCAGTCAACCCTTCTTTGGTCAGAGAGAGATATAGATTAGGTGTAGGGGAGAGAGAGAGTGTGAAAGAGAGTGAAAGAGAGAGAGTGAAAGAGAGTGAAAGAGAGAGAGAGAGGAGAGAGAAGGAGAAGAAGAGGAAAAAATATTAAAAGAAGGAGAAAAGAGTAGGAAGGGAAAGAAGTCTCTTATCTTCGTCTGGATTTGATTAGGATATGCAGGTATGAAGACAGGAATACATACATAATTATATGTAATATAAACTGGGTGTTTCTACATCTAGTCATTCGAGGAGATATTCTGGTTATTCAGTATCCCCCCAAAAACACCACTTCGTGGTTAAAAAAAGAAGAACGCCTCACTCAAAAGAATGATTATAATTAGCTAAAAAATAAATGATATCAAATTGAGAACACCTTACCACCTTTCTTTCTATATCTCTGCACTCCTCTCTGAATTTATTCCTCTTATGTTTATCTTTCTTTATCCTTTCTAGGGGTGATCCCAAACTTGATTTCTCTTTAAATTTACTTGTTGCACGACAATAAAAAATGGCGGTCGGAGTATGATTTTTCTGAACTTATTTGATTTGAATCGAGAAAATTACACCGCGACCGCCATTTTTTATTGTCGTGCAACAAGTAAATTTAAAGAGAAATCAAGTTTGGGATGACCCCTAGAAAGGATAAAGAAAGATAAACATAAGAGGAATAAATTCAGAGAGGAGTGCAGAGATATAGAAAGAAAGGTGGTAAGGTGTTCTCAATTTGATATCATTTATTTTTTAGCTAATTATAATCATTCTTTTGAGTGAGGCGTTCTTCTTTTTTTAACCACGAAGTGGTGTTTTTGGGGGGATATCAGTTCTTTTTGTACGAAAATATAGGTTCATACACTACTGAAACATTATGAATAACAAAAGTAAATAAGCTGGAAAAATGTGAATGTACCAAGTTGTCTTTTTTTTAAGATATAGTTTTAGCAGTACGTATTTAATTTTTCTAAGGTCAATATGTATTTGGATCACAGATTTGGCCCCCTGAGTCCCCAATGTGAGTAAATAATATATAAATTTGCAATGCAAGACCTTTTGATTCTATACTCAACATGATTAGGTTTATTTTTCAATGCCAAATAGACCTCGGAGCCTCCTATGAGGGACACTAAAACACCTGGATTTACAAATGCCAAAGAAATTAATTTGTAATCACCTTATCAAGGTGAGTTAATGAGTTCTCTCCCGTTGAGTGTACCCGTTGAGTGTAGGTATGAGTGTACCCCGGACATAATGGACAGAGAAAAAAAACTTCGCTGAAGGGGATCGAACCCAAGTCATCATACGTGCAAGCCTAGTATGCTACCCACTTGGCCAAAGTCACTACTTTGTCACAACTTTTAGTGAGTAGCATCGACATTATGAGAGCTAATTCATCATATTTTATCTCCATCCAACTATGATTGTCCAAAATCAATCTCGTAATGCCGCCACAGGTCATTGGCCAATTCTGCAACTACTATTATTATTATTATTATTATTATTATTATATAATTCTTTATTAGATACAAAAGGACATTATGTACATATAAATAATAATTTTAACAGTGAAAAAATGAAAAAAAAATATATACAATAAAATGAAAAAGAATAGAAAATATTTGAAAACATATGTCCTAACTAAAGGGCGGGGTTATTGCCTATGGCAATCTCTTCCACCCAATCTCTTCCACCCAAGTACTAAAATTTTCCTCGCGAGGGTAAGGGGGTCGTCATGAAGATCAAATATAAAGATCGGAAAAACAAAACAACGTTAAGCTCAAATTGAAAATATAGAGCTTAAAAAATTTCGTTCCCGCCAGGATTCGAACCCATGCCGACTGGGTGGCAGGTCGAGCATGCTATCAATAGACAAAGTTATCTTCTAAAGAAAAGGACGGAAAATGAACTAAATTAATACTTGGAAACATTAAAATTTTGCAGAGAGAGAGCGAGGGCATCTCGAAAAATACATACCGTAAGACGGGTTTAGTTTGCGCCTTAAGGGGTAAAATTGCTCCACTCTATGTCCATCATGTGCAGCCCTCTCGTGGAAACAGAATGCACTGTATCTAAAAATAAATCCTCCCAAAATAATTGTTATGATTTGACAGTCGTGCCTAATGATCAAAACACTCATTCAACAAGTTGTTGCTGCTGTTATCAGTTCTCAAAGTTGATCATAGTTTTTTCCCTTAAATTATGGCTGGATAATTTCTAGGCATTTATATGAATTTTAACTCTTTTTTTAATAAATGGTACCTACATGAAAAATCAATATTTTTTCACCATTTTTTTTTCTGTTTTCTTAGTTTTAAATTCTCTCTCACATGCTATAAAAACTGAGCAGTTTTATTTTGCTCCACTACGTCTAAAATAGGGATTTCCTACAGCGTATCACAGGTGGTGCAATGTAACCCCACCTATGGGGTAAAATTGCTCCAAAGATTAGTTGAGTTTTTTTTCATAGTTAGCAAATGGAAAAAGAAAGTTTCTAATTTTTATTGAAAAACAATGTCCTTGCCTACAAAATGAATTATTAATTAATTGTTTATTTGGAATAATAAAAAAGTTATGCAACATTTTGTAAGAAATATCTTAAAAGTGGAGCAAAGTAACCCCGTCTTACGGTACTGGCCAAGATCTGACCACTAAGCTAAGGATTCGAAGGTACCTACCCGCCAAAGAAAATTAAAAGGCCACCAGGTGCCACCCAGTGGACCGGATGAAGGAATAAAATCAATAAATTTGGTATCTGCTCATCAAGATCTTTCATTTGATACCACTTAAGATTAGTATTATCCTTCAATTCCCGATTTGGGCTCCCAAAACCCGAGGCCGCCCAAATGGGCCGCCCGCTTATAATTTAGAATTTTTTTTTGGTCCGGGCTCATCTCCATTATATCTTGATCACTTTAGACACCTCACTTAATCTTCAGTGCCAAGTTAAAGACACGAAGTCGGGTCTCAAAGGATCCGTATGAAAAAAAACAGAAAAAAAAAAAATTATGAATCTTTTCATGTCTTTCATGATTGTTGGGGGGTCTCGAAAATAGGGTTCCCGTTGGCCTAGGAAGTCAAACAAAGAGTCAAATCAACTTATTTTTCAACGTAGAGCCCATTTCTGCAATAAAAATCGCGATTTTTGAAATTCATGTTGCACTTTTCACTGGCTGAAAGTAAATGAAATGCATGGGAACTATGTTTTCCGTAACCTTACACTCTGCCGGGCTGTCTCTTTCTTTGTATAGGCGTTCTTCACACCTCGGCCGAGGTGTTTGATTCAGTGGCTACAAAAATCGAATTAAACTAGTGGTCAATTTGTTACAAGTTTAGAGAAAATTGCCCCTAACTAATATTTCGGATGCATGCATGAAAACTTTTTGTCGTTGTTGAAACTTTCTTTGTTGTTGTTTTTCTTTTTTTTTTTTTTTTTTTTTTTTTTTTTTTTTTTTTAATGTTAAGTCAAATTCCACTTATCAGGGTAAGACCCGACATAAGAACATATTTTTCTCTTTTTGACTCTAATAATTAGTCCACCCTGTACTGCCATAAATAATTGAACGAGCTGTCAAAGCTGTTCCATAATCATAGGTTTATATTGCAATAAATCTGAAGCCTTCAACTTAAACGGCCTTTGAAGCAATTATAAAGTCGTGGTCCCCACATCAGAAAACGAACACCAATAGAACATACAATGTATGCCTGCTAAAAAGAAAATGAAAAAATTGTTTTTCACCTGGATCGATTGAAAATACTTCGGAAGTTGAAATTAAAAAAAAAAAAACTTGAATAAAATATGTCGTACTTTACACAGTCTGAAACATAATATGTTTTTGACTGTGTTATCCCTATGTTATGTTATCCCTAACATCGACATAATTATGTTTCAAAACATGTTACTTCTTTGCTTGAATACTGATGGTACGTTGGGAGCTAGAAATTCTGAAATGAAATCAATGGATCAAGTTTTTTACTAACCTTATTTTTAATATATTATAAATAAATAAAGACGCGTAGAGCAATTCCATAGAACGGACATTATCAATAAAAATACACATTATTCTCAGGAACCAGTCAACCAGTTTTTTGGATTTCAAAACTCTCGCTTGCCTTATTACAATAATAAAGTCATTCAATAAAATTTCCAGTCGCATCTAACTTAATTTTGATTCTAAAATCTGTTCACTGAAATCGGAAAACTGGTTTGAAATATAGACATAAAGTTAATAAATTATTCTGATAAAAAGTGTCTCATTTAATGAATTTTGAGAACCAGTATAGACAAGTAGCTTACTTTGGTCTAACATGTTTCTGGTGACATTTTACTCCATACCAGTAATTCTAACCTGGTGGATTTCTCAGTTCTTCTATTAGTCTTCAAGCTCTAATCTTCAAAAATTTCAAATTCAGAAGGATTAATCCTTTTATTTATTTGTAATAAAAGTCACTCGAGAATAAATAAACCTGGAAAACCTGAAATAGATCACACTCACTATTTTTTTTTAATTTAAACTAAAAGTCGCTTTCAGTTGCTTGGTCATATCACGACGGGGGTTTCACCCACCAATCGCTGGACACTCACAAAACCTACTCAAATCAACCTCACCCAGCCTAGGTGGGTCCAGGAATAGCCAGCATCACAAGGGTTCGAATTTTAATGATCACCCATCCAAGTCCTAGCCTTGCTGGACCTTGATCTAGAATAAACTTGAAATGGAAAGAACTTGTAGAATGACCTTGAAATGTAATAACCTTGAACTATTATGACCTTAAACTAGAATGACCTTGAAATATAATAACCTTGATATTGAACGATATTGAAGCGGATAGCGGAGCGACTCTGAACTAGAATGACCTTGACATGTAACAACCTTTAACTAGAATGGCCTTGAAAAGTAATGACCTTGAAATAAATCTACCTATGACTTTGGAGTTGAACGACCTTGAAAATCTATAACCCTGAAATTGAACGACCTTTAAATTTAATGCCCGAGAAGTGGAACGATCTTTTTTTTTTTTTTTTTTTTTTTTTTTTTTTTTGGCAGTGGACCGAAAATAAGTCCATACAGCCACTTTTTATTTTGAAATTTGTGTACAAATTAAAAACAAGGTACAACACAATTAATAAATATAGGAGTTAAAAAAGAGCAGATGAAAGGGGGTGAATATGTTAAATTATTAATATAGCCTTACGTAATTATTTTGTTACTCTGTAAAAATTTAAACAGAAAATTGTAACATTTTACATTTCGTAAGATAGAGGTATAATTAAATGGTTTATCTAAATAATTTTCTATTTGTTGGAAAAGAATTTTCCTACTAGGAAGGTATTTCTGGCAGCACATTATGATATGCTCCAAATCCTCTCTTTCATAACAAACGTCACACAAGTCAGTGGGGGAAATATTTATTTTATGTAGGTAAGCCTTGCAAAGTGCGTGATTTGACCTTAACCTATTTAGGGTAACTACAAATTTTCTATAGCCAGGAGCTTTGTGGAACCAGGTCCTATTATTTGTTACTATAAAAAGATTTTTATGAAAGACACCTTTATTATTATTTGTATTTCTAATATTGGTTCTCCACTTGAGCTGATGATTAATGTCGGTGGCGGCTCTGGCATCCTGCACTGGGACGGGGTAGTGGAGGGGGGGTGCAGAGCTCTGGGCTGCTTCCTTCGCTAGCTGATCAGCCATCTCGTTTCCTGAGATCCCTATGTGTCCGCGGACCCAGACGAACTTCACTAATTTATTTTCGCTCTGTAACTTGGTCAGTACTTCTAGTATTTCCAAAACCAGGTGACTTAGCCTTCTGTTACCGGAAGCATTTGATAGCACGTCGAGACTACTTTTGCTGTCTGAGATAATTAGAATCTCGTTACTGTCCAGAGTTGTTGCATATTTCAGAGCTTGTAGGATGGCGAAGGCTTCGGCAGTGAAGATGGTAGAAAAGTTGTGAAGTTTGAAACCTTCACCATTTTTGGTCTGTAGATCGTAAAATGCTGATCCAACTGATCGTTCAAGCTTTGAGCCATCTGTAAAGATCAAATGACCCTGAGGCGACTTTTCTCTCACCTCGTGAAGAAATATGTTTTGCTTGGCGTGGTCAGGGGCGGTCTCGTATAAGCTTATGTACTCCCGCTCTACATGCGTGAATACTGTATCATATTCAAATAAGTAGATAGGAGGTTTATCACTAGAGAAAATTTTAGTGTTGTATTCTGTCATGTTCCAATAACTCTCTACTAGAAGTGGGTTCACTCTATTCTTTAATTTCTTGGATGTAAGATGACTGATGGCAAAATCGTTTAGGGTAGGGTGGGGGGGCCTTCGAGTGGCCAATATTTTCAAGACATATCTGTCTACAAGCATATGTGCTCTATTTACTATTGACATCTCTCGACTCTCTAGTAACATCACATCTATAGGTGTACTGTTTAGGTAACCCATAGCTATTCTAATCGCTTTCGATTGAGTAGTGTGGACACGCTGCAGTTTCGATTTTGCTGAGTCGACGTAGAATATGGAGCCAAAGTCTAGGGTTGATCGGATTGTAGCTCGATAAAATGTTAGTGCGATTTTTGGGTCCATTCCCCAGTGCTTTGTGCACACTGATTTCATTATATTTATGTATTTGGTTGATTTAGTGACAACATGTTCAATATGGTTTGTCCAGTTGAGCTTTCTTTCCAGAATGAGGCCTAGAAATCGCACTGTTCTATTGATGGGGATTTGAAATTCGTTCACCGATATAAAGTCAGGTACATTGAGTCTTCGTTTTCGTGAGAAAAGAACACTTTCACTTTTTGGGTACGATATTTTCAATCCGTTATCCGACATAAATTTTTCAACGGCGAGCATTCCGCTTTTAATATTAGCCATACATGTCTCAGGGGACTTATCTGTGTAACTGATGGCAATATCGTCTACAAATTCTATGACGTGTATCTCGGGGGGAATAGACAGTCGTAGATCTCGTGTATACAAAGTATACAGGGGGCAACTCAGTATGAATCCCTGCCCCAAGCCGAGCCAAGTTATCCTGGGTCCAGTTTGATTATTATTGATTCTTAGGTGTAGGTATCGATGAGATATTATGCTGTAGATAATTCTCGTGAGCCTAGTGGAACGATCTTGATATCTAGAATTCTAGACTGTGAGAAAATGAAGTTGAAATGGAACGACCTTGAATTAGAATGAACTTGGGATGTAATAACCTTGAATTAAAACGATCTTGAAGTGAACTGACCTTGAAATGAAATAACCTTGAAATTATACATCAAGGTTGAACGTGAACAGAAAATCACAAAAAAATCATTTCTACAACTACAATAAGCGAGTTGTGAATCTTATTACTACTGTTATTACAATACACGGACGTTATTTTATTACACTCAGAGCTCTAGAGCTAAGCAACGTCGAGAATGGTGAGTACCTGGATGGATGACCGTGACAAATACTGCTTTGGAATACAAAGTATCTGGGTCAAATCAGCACGTGGGGAGGTGATTTAATTTTTAGTTCAAACTTCACTCCTTCTCTCACTCTCTATTTACCTCTCTCTCTCTATCTCTCACTGTCTCTATTTACCTCTTTCTCTATCTCTCACACTTTCTCTCACTGTCTCTATTTACCTCTCTATCTCTCTCTCTCTGTTTTCCTCGCATCTCTTCTTTTCTCTCTCCATTTGCTCATTTCAAATCGCATCTCCTTTCACCTTAGTTCCTCTCCTTTACTCAGGAAATATGAAACTCTAAGAAACTTTACAAAAATATCTCTCTCTACATTTCATTATTATTTCTTCCTGACCCTCATTTCTCTCTCGCTCTCTTTCTCTCCCTCCCTCTTTCTTTTCTCTTTTACTCTTTTCTCTGATTCTCAATTCTTTCTCTCTCTCTCTCTCTCTCTCTCTCTCGCTACTCTCCCTCTTCTCTCTTTCTCTCTTCCCTCAATCTATACAACTTATTCAAAACCTTCCCAGCATGGCACTAATTCTCTCATTTTCTCTCCTTCCGTAAATTTTCCTTATTCTCTCTCTCTCTCTCTTATCTTCCCCCATCTCTCTCTCTCTTGCTCCCTCTCTTCCGCTCCCTTTCTCTCTCTCTCCCTCCCCTCCCTATCCGTCTCTCTCTCTCTCTGCCCTTCTCTCTCTCTCCCTCTCTCTCTCCCCTTCTCTCTCTCTCCCTCTCTCTCTCTTTCTCTCCCCTGTCTCTCTCTCCCCTTCCCTCCCCCTATCCGTCTCTCTCTCTCTCTCTCTCTCTCGTGCTGACTGCCACCACGTATCTCCCGACGTAATAAGTATGTAAAGTATGATTTGAGCAGCAGCAAAGCTGATGCAGAATGTTAAGTCAACATATTTTTGCGTTTAAACAAACAGATGGAATGCATCTTACAGAAACGTGACGTCGATGTACCGGGTGACCTCATAATAATAACACTCTTTAGTGGAAGGTAACCGCCAGGCGAGGTTAATGCTTAAAGTATTTTCTACCACCTAACCTTACAGAGTCTTATTATTATGTGGTCATAAGCTGAAATTATGACTGGGTGACTATAAACAAGGAGTAGACAAGCAGTCTGGCTGGGGGACTATAAACAGGGAGTAGACCAGCAGTCTGGCTGGGGGACTATAAACAGGGAAAGATTAATAGCCTCCTTGTAAAGACAGTGGTAGAAGTGCTCAGTCATTCCTCCACTGTCTGGCTACCATCGTTCCCGATGACGCCACCCTATAATGATGATGATGCTCAAATTAATGAGGAAAAATTCATGCATTGATTGGGATTCGAACCTACGCGCCCTGGGTTACCAGGCTTGACCCTTAATACTGTACACTATGTAATTGGGTGCTGGCTAACTTTTGTAAAGCCAACACCTGTATTGTTAGTATTGTTTTTTTTTTTTTACTTTCTTTTTTTTCTTTATGATTAATTTTAAGTACTTATACAGGGTGTCCCACCAAACTTGGACACCTCAAATTACTCGGTCCCTGAACGAGTTTTTGAAAAATAAAATTTTTTAGGGTACATGTGCTAATTATGCGGTTTCAGTTATGAATTTTTTTTTATACAGGGTGGTCCAGAAGTTACAAATTGAGGTGTCAACTTTCGATTTTTAAATGGATCGACCTGAATTTTATTTGATAATTTTACTTCTAAATGATTCCTGAGTACTTTTTTAAACAAAAATATTACATACAGGGTGGTTTTTTTTCGACCAATTTTTTTTCTAAATCTTGAATAACTCAAGTTCGGTTAATTTTTTCGATAACAAGATGAGAATGTGTTTGTGTAATGAATACACGCACTTTCAATTGGCATCAAAAAATTTTATACAGGGTGGTTCACAAGTGAAATAATGACTTGATTTTTTTTTAAAACCGAGTTTTTTTAATTTTTTATTTAGTATTAATAATTCTCGTCTAATTTTACACATTTTTCGTTAGTCATATCGAAAAACAAAACTAAAGTGTTGTACAGGGTGAGACATAATTTTTTTGTAACACCCCGTATATGGACAGTCAAAGAGACGCAAAATTAAATATAAAGACTAAATATGCAAGAAAAACTTTGATTTTTAATTAAACTAAAAAGTTATGGTGTTTTAACTAATATTGTCGCATGGACTACCCTGTAGATATTTTCTTAAACCATCATATGGGTAGTCGAAACTGTCTAAAATTCAACGAGGAGTCCAAATCTGAAAGAAAAAAAAAATGAATTCAAAAAGCCATGCTCAATTTTGTGTCTACACCTACCTACTTTTTATTTCAAGTTTTAAAATCATTCAGTGTGGACACCAAATTGAAAATGGCTTCAAATTCTTGTTTTTTACTTGTTTTTCCCATATGATTCGAAGTGTTCGTTGAATTTTATACAACTTAGAGTACCTACATGATAGTTTAAGAAAATATCTACAGGGTGGTCCATGCGACAATATTAGTTAAAACACCATAACTTTTTAGTTTAATTAAAAATCAAAGTTTTTCTTGCATATTTAGTCTTTATATTTAATTTTGCGTCTCTTTGACTATCCATATACAGGGTGTTACAAAAAAATTATGTCTCACCCTGTACAACACTTTAGTTTTGTTTTTCGATATGACTAACTAAAAATGTGTAAAATTAGACGAGAATTATTAATACTAAATAAAAAATTAAAAAAACTCGGTTTTAAAAAAAATCAAGTCATTATTTCACTTGTGAACCACCCTGTATAAAATTTTTTGATGCCAATTGAAAGTGCGTGTATTCATTACACAAACACATTCTCATCTTGTTATCGAAAAAATTAACCGAACTTGAGTTATTCAAGATTTAGAAAAAAAATTGGTCGAAAAAAAACCACCCTGTATGTAATATTTTTGTTTAAAAAAGTACTCAGGAATCATTTAGAAGTAAAATTATCAAATAAAATTCAGGTCGATCCATTTAAAAATCGAAAGTTGACACCTCAATTTGTAACTTTTGGACCACCCTGTATAAAAAAAATTTCATAACTGAAACCGCATAATTAGCACATGTACCCTAAAAAATTTTATTTTTCAAAAACTCGTTCAGGGGCCGAGTAATTTGAGGTGTCCAAGTTTGGTGGGACACCCTGTATATTTATTATGTTATTATTGTACAATAATAAAATAATATATACTTTTACTTAACCACTTCACCACCACAGCACTTCATACTCGGTACAAGAATAACAATCTGAGTTTCTTCTAATTTGACTTTCTTCTTTTTTAAGGGCCGAATTATGAAACAGGCTTCGATTTAATCTAAGTGGACACTATCCTTTAATAGACTTTCCAGTGGGAATTTCGACCGATCACAGCTCACAATACACTGCCGTACTGAGGGAAATGAATAAATTTCTAAAAAATATTTATTTCGTTTTTTTTACCGTAATGTGTTTCCACAACTCAGCCTAATGATCAATTTATAATAGATGATAAAGATACATATCTTTGCTACACCCTGTATACTAAAGTCAGATATTGTGCAAGATTTGAATCCGCGAACTCTCAAACTAATAATAATAATAAGTTAAACAACGAGAAGGAGCGAATATTTTAAAAAATAAGAGCCCAATGAGATTGAGAAATTAGTAGGAGGATTTTAGGGAGTGTGAGAGAGAGAGATAGAAGTGTTAGAGAGAGAGATAGAAGGGAGGCAGAGAGAGATAGAGAAGGTAGGGAGAGAGAGAGAAAGAAAGTAGGGAGAGATAGAGAAAGAGAGAAGAAAGAGATTTAAAAAGAGAAGAGTTTATTGATATTGCAAAAAAAATAGTTTGTATGTTTTTACGTATATTTTATTTATTAAAATATAGGAAGCAGCAGGAAAATTAAATAAGTGTAGAAAGAAAGCTTTCTTTCTCCCTCTCCTTTAATGAGAGTGATAAAGAAAGAGGTGAATTAAATACTATGATAAAGTGAGAGAGAAGCTGAGGAAGGAAAAAAGTAGGAGAGAGAGATCAAATAAAGAAAGAGAGAAAGAGACATGGATGTAGGGTAAATATCACGAGTACAATTTTGAGAAGGAAGAAGGAGGAGGAGAAGAAGAGAAAGAGTGCTAATAATGAACTGAAAATGTAATGAAGGGGAGAAGTAGCGATAAAGGAAGTCAAAGCAAAAGGAAGAGAGGGAGTTATTGTGTGTGAGAGAGGGGTAGGGAAAAGAGTGTGTGTGAGAGAGAGGAAGGTAATTAGTGTGAGAGATAGAGTGAGAAAAAGAGAAGAGTGATTGAGAAAGAGTGCGATGGAGGGAGGAAAAAGAATGACCGAGAAAGAAAGAGAAAGGGAGGAAGGAAGTCAGAGCAAAGTGAGAGAGGAAGGTAATGTGTGCGCGAGGGAAAGACGGAGATAGGAAGAAAGAGTGAGAGAAAGAAAAGAATCAGGGAGAAAGAAAAAGAAAGAAAGATGGAGAGAGAAAGAAGAAGAGAGAGAGGGAGGGAGAAAGAGAAGAGATAAAGAGAGAGGAAGAAAGAGGAAGAGAGAAAGAGAGAGGGAGAAAGAGGAAGAAATAAAGAGAGAGGGACAAAGAACAAGGAAGAAAGAGAGATGTTGAAAAGGCGAGAGAACAACAACACAGGGAGGAATAGCTACAGAAGTTCAGGAAGCTATAGCAGGAAATAGCTCATTAGGTAGATGGGGAAGAGATGAAAATATTTTTTCAATAAGTGAGAGATGTACGGAAGAAGAACTGAAAAGAAAAATAAGAAGTTAATAATACAGCAAGAGAGAGAGAGATGGATAAAGAGATACACACAGGGAGATATAGACAAGGAGAGAGAGATAGACATGGATCGAGAGGGAGAGAGAGATGGATAAGGAGATACAGAGAGGGAGAGATACACAAGTTGAGTGAGAGAGTGAGAGGGAGATAATTATGTTGGAAGTTTCAAGGGTAAATACTCAAAGATCGAACAGACTTCCAAAGAGGCAGGAGAGGGTAGGAGAAAGATCTACACAGAGATGAAAGTTTCAAGAATAGAAAGTATACAGATGGGAAAAGATGGAATACGTATAAAAGTTGCAAGAGGTAATGAGAGAGATGTAAAGAAAGAGGGAGATAGAGAGAGAGAAAGAGGGGCGATTGAAAGAAAGAAAGACAAAGAGATAGGAAGAGAAATAGATGGAGAGAAAGAGAAATAATAAAAAAGAGTGATCGCAAAGGAGAGATAGCAAGAGAGAGAGAGAGAGAGATAGCAAAAGATAAAACTTAATGAAAGGATGGTTGGAAACCTTATAATGATGATAAAGTTGCCGATGATGAAGTCAGAGATGCAACTGACAAAGATGGTTTTAGAGGTAATGAGAAAGATGTACATGAAGATGGTCTTGAAACTCTTGAAAGTAATGGTAAAAATGGCAATGATGGTTGTCTGTCCCGTTAGCTCAGTGGTCGAGGCGTCGCTTCGGTCGGTCAGGTAATTCAGCGGTCGCGAGTTCAAAAACCAGACGGGGCATGACAAGTTATGCTCCCACTTAGGATTTTGACCATATAATAATATGTCTTGGGCTTAGTGTTGGAATAATGGGACTCATTAGTCTTTGTCGGGTAGTATAAATAAGGTGATATTATTATTACCACTGTCATTGTAAAGATATTCATGGAGATAGTTTTCCAAGTGATTATGATGATGATGATGATGATAATGAAAACACTGACCTTAAAATTGATGAAAAGAAAAACGCTGTTAATTTTACCTGTTCATACTTTTATAACTTGCACGTGTTCTGAAATCGCTTTCTTTTGATTGATGCTTTCTCTCTCAATATTTTTCGTCTGTATTGTATAAGTATTATTTAACACATTGGACGCCGGCCCAATTTCATTATGTGTGTACCTGGGTACCACAGGCAAACTCTCTATTGCCAAAATATCGGGAAAAAATATATACATATATTTTTTTTTTTTCAACCGAGTTGTTCGCTGGTACCACGACAAACGATTCCCCATAAGAAATGCACTGAAGCGTGACATCAATAAGGGTCACATGAACAGAATTACAATATACTCCTGTGATCCTTATAGGGGTCACATGGTACCAGACTTCATGGGGCTGAGACCCCTATAGAGGTCTCATGGCGTCCAATGTGTTAACAACACTGTATTCTATAAGTAATATTTAACAACACTGTATGGTAAAAGTATTATTTAACAACACTGTATTGTATAAGTATTATTTAACAACACTGTATGGTATAAATATTATTTAACAACACTGTATGGTAAAAGTATTATTTAACAACACTGTATTGTATGTATTATTTAACAACACTGTATGGTATAAGTATTATTTAATAACACTGTATGGTATCAGTATTATTTTCCAACACTGTGTGGTATGAGTATTATTTAACAACACTATATGGTATGAGTATTATTTAACTTTGCGAAACAGTTGTCAAAGTTTCTTGTTTAAGTTTAAGTTTTCCAAGCGTACGTGTGTGTATCTCTGTGAATAGCTGGATCAAGACTATGTGAAACCCAAGTCAGAGTAAATGATCCTCTGTGAAGACGTGGACAGTTCTGTCGCTTGATATGGAGTTGGAGATTGTGGGTTCGAATATCGACCGGGCGAGTATTCGACATAATACAACATTTGAGCAGTTTAGATAGAAGAGTTGGAGCCCCTGAATTTGCCATGACAACACAAGTAAACATCTTAGAGTTCCTTGTTAATATCTTAACCCACTAACGCCTAGCGTTGCCATATGGCGACGATAAAGGCAGTGCAAATTTCTGAACTGTTAGTTCAATACGGTACATGTTACCACTTAATAACATTATACACTTGAGAGCAGCAAAAGCGAATCAAACTTTTTCCTCCACCAAATCTTTGATATATTCGAAGTTACTATTTCTATCGAGTCGTAAGATATCTCAAAATGTTGTAAATTTTGTTTTCTACAATTTCAAAATTTGATTGTTTAAAAAAAAACCTACCAGAAGCCGTCAAAATTAACAGGATGTCAAAAAAGAAGAAAAACATGATTTTTTTATTTTTAGCAAAACACGTTCTAACCTGAGAAATCAACAAGATTCATTCATAACAATGGTAAATCAGTATTCTGTGTTGCCTCCCCGAGCTTTGATCACAGCGTTCATTCGATTTGGTATTGACTGGATCAAAGTAACCACAATTTCTTGGGGCAACCTCTCCCATTCTTCGGTGAGGGCGATCTTGAGCTCTGCTACAGTCTGGGGAGCCGGTATTCTGCCTCGAACACTTCGTTTGAGTTGGTCCCACAGATTTTCAATCGGATTGAGGTCGGCACTAAGAGAGGGCTAGTCCAAAGTGTCAATATTCTCCTCACCCAAGAACTCCCAAACACAGTTTGCCACATGTGGGCGGGCATTGTCGTGCATGAGGAGGAACTGGTCGCCCATAATTTGATCGAAAAGAACCACATGGGTCTGCAGGATGTTATCAATGTATCGCTGACTGTTCAGGCCACCTCCCGCACCGCATGTGATGAAAACCCATTCAGTCTTTCTTTCAGTTGAAATCCCACCCCACACCATACAGGAACCACCGCCGAAACTGACAGTTTCTGTGATACAATACTCAGCATACCTTTCTCCCGCTCTTCGATAGACTCTTTTCCTTCTGTCATTACCAAAGAAACACACCCGGCATTCATCAGTGAAGAGAACAGAGCGCCATTGCTGGGGTATCCAATCCACGTGTTCTATGGCGAATCTGAGTCTCCTTTCTCTGTGCTCTCTAGAGAGTTTGGGTCCAGTTGAAGTTTTCTTTGGTTAAATTCTAGCTTCTTGAAGTCCTGCAGACCCATGTGGTTCTTCTCGATCAAATTATGGGCGACCAGTTCCTCCTCATGCACGACAATGCCCGCCCACATGTGGCAAACTGTGTTTGGGAGTTCTTGGGTGAGGAGAATATTGACACTTTGGACTAGCCCTCTCTTAGTGCCGACCTCAATCCGATTGAAAATCTGTGTGACCCACTCAAACAAAGTGTTTGAAGCAGAATACCGGCTCCCCAGACTGTAGCAGAGCTCAAGATCGCCCTCACCGAAGAAGGCAGAGGTTGCCCCAAGAAATTGTGGTTATTTTGATCCAGTCAATACCAAATCGAATGAATGCTGTGATCAAAGCTCGGGGAGGCAACACAGAATACTGATTCACCATTGTTATGAATGAATCTTGATGAATTCTCAGGTTAGAACGTCTTTTGTTAAAAATAAAAAAATCATGTTTTTCTTCTTTTTGGACATCCTGTAGTAAAATTTAATTTTGACGGCTTCCGGTAGGTTTTTTTTAAACAATCAAATTATGAAATTGTAGAAAACAAAATTTACAACATTTTGAGATATCTTACGACTCGATAGAAGTAGTAACTTCGAAGATATCGCAGATTTGGTGGAGGAAAAAGTTTGATTCGCTTTTGCTGCTCTCAAGTGTAGTTCTCATTGTTGACAATATTTGCTACCTTCTGAATTTTACCAGACAGTTCTATCAGTTGTTCTATCAGAAGTTATAATATTTATTTTTTTAAAATGGATCAACGTTTTCCAACAGCTATTTCTCCGCATTGATAAATCCGAGAAAGTTCAAATTTGGTAGGTAGCTTAGTCTTATAGTTTAAATGTGCGATTAGACGGGATTTTTCAAAATTCCCACTACAACACCTCTCATTAGCGAAAAAGGACTTTTTACTTTCACCGCTATTTCTCCGCATTGATAAATCCGAGAAAGTTCAAATTTGGTATTTATGTTTGTCTTATTGTCTGAATCTTCAAAATTGGGCTTTTCGAAACTCCCACTACAACATCTGCCATTGGCGAAGAAGGAAAATTTACTTCCACTACTTTTCTCCGCACTGGTAAGTCCGAAGAAGTCCAAATTTGGTATGTAGGTTTTTTTTACAGTCTAGATGTGCATTTGGATGGGATTTTTTTAAAACTCCCACTACAACACCTGCCTATTACTCCATATTGGTAAGCCCTAAAAAGTTCAAATTTGGTGTGTAGGTTCGTTTTACGGTCTAGATGAGAAATTAGACAGAATTTTTTCGAAATTCCTACTACAACAACTGCCTGTTATTCCGTATTGGTCCAAAAATGTTCAAATTTGGTGTGTAGGTTTTTTTTTACGCTCTAGATTTTCAATTAGACCTCAATACACTACGGTCATGCCTCAATACACTACGGTCATGCTTCAATACACTACATTCATGCCTCAATACACTACGGTCATGCCTCAATACACTACGTTCATGCCTCAATACACTACGTTCATGCCTCAATACACTACGGCCATGCCTCAATACACTACGGTCATGCCTCAATACAGAACGGTCATGCCTCAATACACTACGGCCATGCCTCAATACACTACGGTCATGCCTCAATACACTACGGCCATGCCTCGGCCCGCAAAGCGGGCGACAGCCCGCTAGTATAGACATAAAGTTAATAAATTATTCTGATAAAAAGTGTCTCATTTAATGAATTTTGAGAAGCAGTATAGACAAGTAGCTTACTTTGGTCTAACATGTTTCTGGTGACATTTTACTCCATACCAGTAATTCTGACCTGGTGGATTTCTCAGTTCTTCTATTAGTCTTCAAGCTCTAATCTTCAAAAACTTCAAATTCAGAAGGATTAATCCTTTTATTTATTTGTAATAAACGTCACTCGAGAATAACTAAACCTGGAAAACCTGAAATAGATCACACTCACTATTTTTTTTAATTTAAACTAAAAGTCGCTTTCAGTTGCTTGGTCATATCACGACGGGGGTTTCACCCACCAACCTCACCCAGCCTAGGTGGGTCCGGGAATAGCCAAGCCAGCATCACAAGGGTTCGAATTTTATTGATCACCCATCCAAGTCCTAGCTTCGCTGGACCTTGATCTAGAATAAACTTGAAATGGAAAGAACTTGTAGAATGACCTTGAACTATAATGACCTTAAACTATTATGACCTTAAACTAGAATGACCTTGAAATATAATGACCTTGATATTGAAGCGGAGCGACTCTGAACTAGAATGACCTTGACATGTAACAACCTTTAACTAGAATGGCCTTGAAAAGTAATGACCTTTAAATAAATCTATCTATGACTTTGGAGTGGAACGACCTTGAAAATCTATAACCCTGAAATTGAACGACTTTTAAATTTAATGCCCGAGAAGTGGAACGATCTTGAAATCTAGATTTCTAGACTGTGAGAAAATGAAGTTGAAATGGAACGACCTTGAATTAGAATGAACTTGGGATGTAATGACCTTGAATTAAAACGATCTTGAAGTGAACTGACCTTGAAATGAAATGACCTTGAAATTATACATCAAGGTTGAAGCGCGTTATGAATTTCATAACAACTGGTATTACAATACACGGACGTTATTTTATTACACTCAGAGCCCTAGAGCTAAGCAACGTCGAGAAAGGTGAGTACCTGAATGGACGACCGTGACAAATACAGCTTTGGAATACAAAGTATCTGGGTCAAATCAGCACGTGGGGAGGTGATTTAATTTTTAGTTCAAACTTCACTTCTTCTCTCACTCTCTATTTACCTCTCTCTCTCTGTCTCTCTCTATCTCTCACTGTCTCTATTTACCTCTCTATCTCTGTTTTCCTCGCATCTCTTCTTTTCTCTCTCCATTTGTTCATTTCACATCGCATCTCCTTCCACCTTAGTTCTTCTCCTTTACTCAGGAAATATGAAACTCTAAGAAACTTTACAAAAAATATCTCTCTCTATATTTCATTATTATTTCTTCCTGACCCTCATTTCTCTCTCGCTCTCTTTCTCTCCCTCCCTCTTTATTTTCTCTTTTACTCCTTTCTCTGATTCTCAATTCTCTCTCTCTCTCTCTCTCTCTCTCTCTCTCTCTCTCTCTCTCTCGCTCCCTTATCTCCTCCTCTCTCTTTCTCTCTTCCCTCAATCTATACAACTTATTCAAAACCTTCCCAGCATCGCACTAATTCTCTCTTTCTCTCTCCTTCCGTATATTTTCCTTATTCTCTCTCTCTCTTATCTTCCCCCATCTCTCTCTCTTGCTCCCCCTCTTTCGCTCCCTTTCTCTTTCTCTCCTTCCCTTCCCCCTATCCGTCTCTCTCTCTCTCTCTCTTTCTCTCCCCTGTCTCTCTCTCCCCTTCCCTCCCCCTATCCGTCTCTCTCTCTCTCTCTCGTGCTGACTGCCACCACGTATCTCCCGACGTAATAAGTATGTAAAGTATGATTTGAGCAGCAGCAAAGCTGATGCAGAATGTTAAGTCAACATATTTTTGCGTTTAAACAAACAGATGGAATGCATCTTACAGAAACGTGACGTCGATGTACCGGGTGACCTCATAATAATAACACTCTTTAGTGGAAGGTAACCGCCAGGCAAGGTTAATGCTTAAAGTATAACCTTACAGAGTCTTATTATTATGTGGTCATATGCTCAAATTATGACTGGGTGACAATAAACAAGGAGTAGACAAGCAGTCTGGCTGGGGAACTATAAACGGAGTAGACCAGCAGTCTGGCTGGGGGACTATAAACAGGGAAAGATTATTAGCCTCCTTGTAAAGACAGTGGTAGAAGTGCTGAGTCATTCCTCCACTGTCTGGCTACCATCGTTCCCGATGACGCCACCCTATAATGATGATGATGCTCAAATTAATGAGGAAAAATACATGCATTGATTGGGATTCGAACCTACGCGCCCTGGGTTACCAGGCTTGACCCTTAATACTGTACACTATGTAATTGGGTGCTGGCTAACTTTTGTAAAGCCAACACCTGTATTGTTAGTATTGTTTTTTTTTTTTTTTTCTTTCTTTTCTTTTTGATTAATTTTAAGTACTTATATATTATTATGTTATTATTGTACAATAATAAAATAAAATATACTTTTACTTAACCACTTCACCACCACAGCACTTCATACTCGGTACAAGAATGACAATCTGAGTTTCTTCTAATTTCACTTTCTTCTTTTTTAAGGGCCGAATTATGAAACAGGCTTCGATTTAATCTAAGTGGACACTATACTTTAATACACTTTTCAGTGGGAATTTCGATCGATCACAGCTCACAATACACTGCCGTACTGAGGGAAATGAATAAATTTCTAAAAAAAAAATTATTTCGGTTTTTTTTTTTACCGTAATGTGTTTCCACAACTCAGCCTAATGATCAATTTATAATAGATGGTAAAGATACATATCTTTGCTACACCCTGTATACTAAAGTCAGATATTGTGCAAGATTTGAATCCGCGAACTCTCAAACTAATAATAATAATAAGTTAAACAACGAGAAGGAGCGAATATTTTAAAAAATAAGAGCCCAATGAGATTGAGAAATTAGTAGGAGGATTTCAGGGAGAAGAAGTGTGAGAGAGAGAGATAGAAGGGAGGCAGAGAGAGATAGAGAAGGTAGGGAGAGAGAGAGAGAAAGAAAGTAGGGAGAGATAGAGAAAGAGAGAAGAAAGAGATTTAAAAAGAGAAGAGTTTATTGATATTGCAACAAAAAAAAATAGTTTGTATGTTTTTACGTATATTTTATTTATTAAAATATAGGAAGCAGCAGGAAAATTAAATAAGTGTAGATAGAAAGCTTTCTTTCTACTCTCCTTTAATGAGAGTGATAAAGAAAGAGGTGAATTAAATACTATGATAAAGTGAGAGAGAAGCTGAGGAATGGAAAAAGTAGGAGAGAGAGATCAAATAAAGAAAGAGAGAAAGAGACATGATTGTAGGGTAAAATTCACGAGTACAATTTTGAGAAGGGAGGAGGAGGAGGAGAAGAAGAGAAAGAGTGCTAATAATGAACTGAAAATGTAATGAAGGGGAGAAGTAGCGATAAAGGAAGTCAGAGCAAAAGGAAGAGAGGGAGTTATTGTGTGTGAGAGAGAGGAAGGTAATGTGTGCGCGAGGGAAGGAGGGAGATAGGAAGAAAGAGTGAGAGAAAGAAAAAGAAAGAAAGATGGAGAGAGAAAGAAGAAGAAAGAGAGAGGGAGGGAGAAAGAGAAGAGATAAAGATAGAGGGAGAAAGAGGAAGAGAGAAAGAGAGAGAGAGAAAGAGGAAGAAAGAAAGAGACAGGAACAAGGGAGAAGAGTTCCAGAGATGTAGAAAAGGCGAGAGAGCAACAACACAGGAAGGAATAGCTACAGAAGTTGCAGAAGCTATAGCAGGAAATAGCTCATTAGGTAGATGGGGAAGAGATGAAAATATTTTTTCAATAAGTGAGAGATGTACGGAAGAAGAGCTGAAAAGAAAAATAAGAAGTTAATAATACAGCAAGAGAGAGAGAGAGAGAGATAGAGAGAGATGGATAAAGAGATACACACAGGGAGATATACACAAGGAGAGAGAGATAGACATGGATCGAGAGGGAGAGAGAAATGGATAAGGAGATACAGAGAGGGAGAGATACATAAGTTGGGTGAGAGAGTGAGAGGGAGATAATTATGTTGGAAGTTTCAAGGGTAAATACTCAAAGATCGAACAGACTTCCAAAGAGGCAGGAGAGGGTAGGAGAAAGATCTACACAGAGATGAAAGTTTCAAGAATAGAAAGTATACAGATGGGAAAAGATGGAATACGTATAAAAGTTGCAAGAGGTAATGAGAGAGATGTAAAGAAAGAGGGAGATAGAGAGAGAGAAAGAGAAAGAGGGGCGATTGAAAGAAAGAAAGACAAAGAGATAGGAAGAGAAATACATGGAGAGAAAGAGAAATAATAAAGAAGAGTGATCGCAAGAGAGAGATAGCAAAAGTAAAACTTAATGAAAGGATGGGTGGAAACCTTATAATGATGATAAAGTTGCCGATGATGAAGTCAGAGATGCAACTGACAAAGATGGTTTTAGAGGTAATGAGAAAGATGTACATGAAGATGGTCTTGAAACTCTTGAAAGTAATGGTAAAGATGGCAATGATGGTTGTCTGTCCCGTTAGCTCAGTGGTCGAGGCGTCGCGTCGGTCGGTCAGGTAATTCAGCGGTCGCGAGTTCAAAAACCAGACGGGGCATGACAAGTTATGCTCCCACTTAGGATTTTGACCATATAATAATATGTCTTGGGCTTAGTGTTGGAATAATGGGACTCATTAGTCCTTGTTGGGTAGTATAAATAAGGTGATATTATTATTACCACTGTCATTGTAAAGATATTCATGGAGATAGTTTTCCAAGTGATTATGATGATGAAAACACTGACCTTAAAATTGATGAAAAGAAAAACGCTGTTAATTTTACCTTGTTCATACTTTTATAACTTGCACGTGTTCTGAAATCGCTTTCTTTTGATTGATGCTTTCTCTCTCAATATTTTTCTTCTGTATTGTATAAGTATTATTTAACAACACTGTATTGTATAAGTATTATTTAACAACACTGTATGGTAAAAGTATTATTTAACAACACTGTATTGTATAAGTATTATTTAACAACACTGTATGGTATTATTTAATAACACTGTATGGTATCAGTATTATTTTCCAACACTGTATGGTATGAGTATTATTTAACAACACTATATGGTATGAGTATTATTTAACTTTGCGAAACAGTTGTCAAAGTTTCTTGTTTAAGTTTAAGTTTTCCAAGCGTACGTGTGTGTATCTCTGTGAATAGCTGGATCAAGACTATGTCAGAGTAAATGATCCTCTGTGAAGACGTGGACAGTTCTGTCGCTTGATATGGAGTTGGAGATTGTGGGTTCGAATATCGACCGGGCGAGTATTCCACATAATACAACATTTGAGCAGTTTAGATAGAACAGTTGGAACCCCTGAATTTGCCATGACATAACAAGTAAACATCTTAGAGTTCCTTGTTAATATCTTAACAAACCTAACAATTGAGTGGCAATCCAGTCCTCTGTTACTGAGCCCATGTAATAACCATGCCTTCTTCTATCTCTCCCCTCCACTACTTACTATTCTCTCTCCTCATTCTATTTTCCCCCTTCTCTTCCTTAGTACCTCTCCACAAGTCACTCCTCTGCCACCTCCTCCTCCTCCTCCTCCTCCTCGTCTCCTTCCTCTAAAACTCGTCCTCTTTCATTCCACGTTTCCTCCAACTTTCTCTTCTCTTCGAACCATTTCCTCCTCCATATTTCTCCTCCACCACTAACCGCTCTGTCATTTTAATTCTCCTCTCTTCCCCCTATCCTCACTTAAGACACTTTCTGCGTCATTCCTCTCTTTCTCCAACTTTCTGCACCTTTCCACCCTCTCCTTCTTCCTCCTCTGCCCCCTCCTCCTCCTGCACTTTTCCTACACATAACACTCTTCCAATCCACTCCTCTTCCAAATCTCTCCTCCTTCTCAACCTCTTCTCCTCCTGCTCATCCTCCTTTTCCTCCTCCTCCTTTTCCTCCTCCTCCTTTTCCTCCTCCTCCTTTTCCTCCTCCTCCTTCTCCTCATCCTCCTTCTCCTCCTCCTCCTCCTCCTTCTTCTCCTCTTCTTCCTCCTCCTCCTCCTCCTTCTTCTCCTCCTACTCATCCTGCTTCTCATCCTCCTCCTCCTTCTCCTTCTCCTCTTTCTCCTCCTTCTCCTCCTCTTCCTCTTTCTCCTCCTACTCATCCTGCTTCTCATCCTCCTCCTCCTTCTCCTTCTCCTCTTTCTCCTCCTTCTCCTTCTCCTCCTCTTCCTCTTTCTCCTCCTACTGATCCTGCTTCTCAGCCCTCTTCTCCTTATCCTCTTCCTCCTTCTCCTCTTCTTCCTTCTCCTCCTCCTTCTCTTCCTCCTCCTGATCCTCCTCATTCCTTCTCCATTTATTAAATCCTTCACAACTATAATGAGTTCCGTTTGAGATTTTCACATCGTCTCTAATTACACTTGCAAACTTAATATGAACTTTTGGTTTTGAGTTTCCCTGTCCTCCTTATCTTGAAAGTTCCTCCTATCCTCTTATTGCCTCCTTGTCTGTCCTTCTTATCTTTCTTTTACCTCCTATCCCTTTGCCTCCACAAGACTTTGCGGTCGTAATATCCTCCTCTCCTATAAGAGAAAGTACGCACTTTACATTGTGTAGATACCTTTTATTACTTCAACACCAATAATTCATTTTTTTTTACTTTAACTGAGAGGTTTGATGTCGCTGCTATAAAAACAAAGAGCAGTTCCTCGTCTTCAACACAGTTTTTTTTAAAAACTTTTTATTGACAAGAATAATATTGAGAAAGGGCGTGATTATTGTCTGCCATCAAACCCATTGCAGAGTGCCATCTGCCATCAAACCCATACCTACAGTTATAATAATAATAACTCTTTATTGACAAGAATAATATTGACTAAAGGCGTGATTATTGCCTGAGGCAATCTCTGCCATCAAACCCATTATTGTACAGTTATTATTGTACTAATTATAAATTATTTAAATTAATTTAATATTGTTGAAAAAAAAATGTATTTCTGCATATTTCCAAACTTCTGGGGCAACGTGCACACACAATGCACGGTCATGCACTTCTGCATCTTCCTCAAATTTCAAAAGACTTGCAATTTTTTTGCTGTTGCAATTTTTCGGAAAAACTTATTTCCTGTTAGCTGCCTTTGTTCCCTACGGGGCGGGATTCAACTGTTTCCTTATATCTATCAGCGGGACCTCTCTTCCTTTGTCACAGTCAGCAGATTTTCCTGTTCTAGTTTATAAAATCTTCGTGCATCAGTTTTCCCTTCCTGAAGGACACAGTTTTGTCGCTTGAAAAAGACTAGATAGAGTGCCAAAAAATTGTTTTATAGATATAAGTTAAAAAGTTATCAAAGTAGGTATTTGTGTTAATCAGAATCACAATTGTAAAAGGATAAAATTGTAAAAGCTCTTCACTTTGTAAAAGGATATTAATTTATTACAAATAAATCATGAATATCTTATCACAATTATTATGATTATAATAAAAGCACTCTTTTCTGGAAGGTAAGCACCAGACGAGGTTCTTGCTCAAAGCGTTTTCTACCACGTAACCCTCAGATCCTTATTATTATGTGGTCACAAACTCAAATTAATGAGGAAAAAAATCATGCACTGGGTAAAATTCGAACCAACGGATACCTACGCTACTTGGCTTACCAGACTAGGGCGTTAACCACTTGGGGTCATCCTTTTCCCATCCTATCATACTCTCCTCCCACCCCTTTCTCCCTCCTATGACCCCTCTCTTCTTCTCCTCCTATCATCCTCCCCTCCCACGCCTTTCTCCCACCTATAACACCCTCCCTTTTTCTCCTCCTATCATCCTCCCCTCCCACCTCCTTTTCCCTCCTATGACCTCTCCCTTCTTCTCCTCCTATCATCCTCCCCTCCCACCCCTTTCTCCCTCCTATGACCCCTCCCTTCTTCTCCTCCTATCATCCTCCCCTCCCACGCCTTTCTCCCTCCTATGACCCCTCCCTTCCTCCCCTCCTATCATCCTACCCTTCCACCCTTTTTCCCTCCTAAGACCCCTCCCTACTATCTACATACCAGTCAGGAGGAGATAGCTTGGGCTCCAGGTGTTCTACAGAAACTTTTATTTTCGATTTCAAGAAAACTGCTCTCCCAACAGTCCCAATGTTTGAGCTTTTACGTAAATGTGTGTTTTCTAGAACATTCAATCGGGAGAACAATAATCATTCATGCGAACGTCTAATATCTGCTTAGTAGTCCCCGTGGCCGAGTGAGTTAGCGCGCTAGGCATTGCACGACCTGGGTTCGATCACCGGCGGGGCAGTATTTTTTCTGCTCTGTAATTGGGTCCATTATTACCTCGTGAGAAAAATGTGAGTTGCTGCTTTAATGTGAGCAGCGGCCATTGGCGAAGTTATAGGCAAAAATAAGATATTAGGATAACAAAGATACGGAAAAGTCTTGTAATTTTGCGCTACAAAATAAAATTGTGATATAATAACACAAAGATATACATTTATTTATTTATTATTATAATATCTACTTAGTGCTATTCTTGTTTCCCATATAGGAATTGGGACTTTAAACGGGGTTTTACAAAGGGCGTTTTACCTCACAATCAACAGTTAGGTCATCCCGAGACTGGGGTGTTACTCTCCATTCGAAGGAAACTCACAACCTACCCAAATCAACCTCACGCATCCTGAGTTGGGCCAGGATGCTAGTTCATCATGAAGTCCTTACCTCGCTGGACGTTGCTTAACTTCGGTGATCCTAGGAGAACCGGTGCATTCAAAGCGCCATCGACCGGTATATCTGTGTTCCCATTTTTGTCTTTCGTCTGTCTATTTTTGTATTACTCCTTCTTCAAGATCCTTCTCAGACTTTCTTCTTCTCTCTCTCTCTCTCTCTCTCTCTCTCTCTTTCTTCCATCTCTCTTTCTCTCTCTATCTCTCAATTTCCTATTTCTTTCCACTAACAAATTTAGTCTTTTTCTCTCTCTTGTTTCTTTTCTTCTTAATTTCTCTCTCTTTCTCATTCACTTTACTTATTATTAGTCTCTTTATTTTCTTTCCCTCTACCTGTCTCATTCGTTAGGTCTCTCTATCTCTCTTTTGCTCTCTCTCTCTCTTTTTCTGATTCTTTCTCACTCTCTATCCATTTATTTCTTTCTTTCTTTCTCTCTCTCTCTCTTTCTTTCTCTATCCATTTATCTCTCTCTTGTACAATTTTACTTGTCTTTCAGTCTCTGTTTGCTAAGCATTAAAATAATGGAGCGTACAATTCTCTCTCCCTTGGGCTCTTTCTTGTTCTTTTTCTGACGAGAAAAATAGAGAGGAAAGAAACAGAGGGAGAAAAAGGAAAGTAGAAGATAAGAGAAAAAGAGGAAATCAAATGAAAATAAAGAGAGAGAGGGAAGAAACAAAGGGAAAAAAGGAAAGGAAATAGAGAAAAATAAAAAGAGAGAGTGGAAAGTCACTGAAAAGAGAGAAAGAGAGAGAGAGAGAGGAAAGTAAACGAAAAGAGAGAGAGAAAGAGGAAAGTAATTGAAAAAAGAAAGAGAGAGCGGAAAGTAAATGAAAAGAGAGAGAGAGAGTGAAAGAAATAAAATATAGGAGAGAAAAGAACTAAGTACCTGGTACATACCTCTACCTACAATATCTACCTATTAGCTTTTGTATAACTTACTACATGAAGTGACTAAAGTGCTCTATCTTCCTGACTGTTCCCTGAGGGTGAAGTCCGGACAACCTTTTATTAGGAGATAGCCAGTATAAGGGTGTTTAACTATTGCAAATATCAGGAGCAGTGTGCAACACTGTAGAGCAAGTATTAGAAGCAGTGTTTAACACTATGGCAAGTATTAGAAGCAGTGTTTAACACTATAGCAAGTATTAGAAGCAGTGTGTAACACCATAGCAAGTATTAAAAGTAGTAATTAACAATATAGCAAGACTTGAGACATCTGAATTTACCTAATGTATGCCTATTTCGGCTACATAATATATACACTCTGTCAACCTTTTGCGTCTACCACAAATATAATAAAACATCTTGGATTAAATTAAATGTCACCCTGTAGATAAGAAATGTGGCTTTGAGAATGTGTCCTCCTTGCATGAATCAAATATGTCACTCAATATTATCATTATTTGAGGTATTTTTTATTCATTATATTTTACGAGTAACATATAGTAAAGTTTAGAACAAATATTTTTTATATGAAAATTTCAACATGAAGAAACGCTTGAGAAAGAAGAGGGAGAGAGAGAGAGAGAGAGAGAGAGAGAGAGAGAGAGAGAGAGAGAGAGAGAGAGAGAGAGAGAGAGAGAGAGAGAGATGGAGAGAGGAAAGAGAAATTAGCATTTAAATTACATCAACTTGATACATAAGTAAAACAAGGTGCGGCCTTCCTAAAGAAAGAAAGAGAAAGAGAAGGAAATAAAAAGGGGTTTAGAGAGACTGACGGCAGAATCACAGATCACAACAAAAATATAGATAACTATTTGATATAAACATGTATAGAAACCTTTCAACATATAAAGCCAACTTTCAGACACCCCACTAGCCACACTAATTTACCACACTACCCACATTAACCTTACCCAGCCTGGGTTGGGTTGGAATGCCAGCATCACGAAGTCTTCACCTCGGCGGTCGTTGCTAAACTTCGGTGATCCTACGAGAACCGGTGCATTCGACGCGCCATCGACGTTGGCTCACGCGGTTTAATCAACGTTTGAAATCAAAAATTGTTTACGTCCCACTCAAATTTATGGTTTTATGGTTTAACAGCCGATTGTATCTTCGCCTCGCGTCCATAAAATTGTCAACTCGGTGTTGACACGTTGCCTTGGTAACCACCAGGAGTACCACAGGGTCTTGTTAACAATCGCTGGCTAGTTCTGTCTCGGGCGCAATCAACATTAAAAACATATTTAATGTCTTCTTCTAAGCCATAACTAATGCCACTGTACAATCAAGATGGGCCGCGTTGCATGGTGTGTTTCTGAAATAAATATAAATACTCTTTGGTAAAAGGTAACCAACTACCAGGCGAAGTTAATGCTCAAAGCATTTTCTACCTGAAATGCTGTTTGCCTTTAAGGCAGAACCCTGTGAATCTAGATACCAGAGTTCGCGGGTTTGAAACCCAGCCAGGACATTTATTTATTTAAACAATATACGGGTATTTAAACAATAGTAATGATATTATTCTACTCCCATTGGGACTTACTGCTGGAATAATGCGACTTAATAGTCCTAACCGGGCAGTATAAAAAAAGTCAATATTGATATTTGCAAGTACTAATATCACAATTACTCAAACTCGCTCTAATAAATCCATGCTGAAACCCGAACTTGAACCACCGACCTCCAGGTTACAAGTCCGCCGCCTTATCGATCAAGCTCCTGAGGTCAGTTCTTTAGGGCTAAATAAACTTAAAGAAAACAAAGTCTCCTCTAAATAATTGTATGATTGAGGAGACCTTTCCGCTCAATTATGGTTCCACTAAAGAGTATTATAATATTATTAATTATTCCTGAAACAGGCCCCGTCCCCCTCAGCTAAGAACAACTAGTTCCCCTTGCCTCGCCTGGGTAGCCTGGTATTTACCTTCTTAAGAAGGCTCTCGAGACCTTTTTATGTGCCTGATAATTATGCGCTGATAAGTTTTATTGCCAAGGCAGACACCTCACAAAGAGAACCGAGGGGCTGTTGTGAGTGTGGGTCACTTGCACATTTTATTTATTTTAGTAGCTCTATCGAAAGGAATTAAAAAAAGATGAGTGTTTCACAGCCTTTTTTATTTCGTAGCCATGAAACAGGAGCTACTGTAGACACTTGTGGTCTGTGTTGTAGCCTGCCCATCCCGTAGTATGCCGCCTCTGATGGGCGAGAAGTGACACAATACTTTCCATTTAGGGCTGGGTCAACACGAGCGCACCGAAAAATATCCCTTATAAACAACAACTGGGACCAAATTTTGAATAAAAATTTTTGTCGGTGCGGGGGTTCGAACCCCATAAGAGAGAGCGTGTAGACTAAAAAATCTAACTCGGCAAATATGACGTCACAAATATGTATCAGCTTTTTTCTAATTCGGCAACTTTAAAAATCCTTTTTCTTTTAGGTCTTTCACGTTGGTTTTTTGCGGTTTTAAAGGCCGAAATGACTTTTTCTAGTATATTTAAAATAGTATCAGGAATATTTACAGTTGAAAAAAAATCCATTTGCAAGGGCCCCGATGCGGCAATAAAAACATTATAGGGAAATAACTACTATAAGACTAGCAATATTGGCTAATGGCTAGAATGGGTTTTACAATGGTATTATTATGAATCCTAGCGACAGAGGACATAAAAATATTAGTATTATTACCCTTTAGTATTATTGGCTTATTAAGAAATACCTTTAATACACTGCCAATTGAAGATCATGCCAGCGCTGATTTTTTTTTTTTTTTTTCATAGAGATTAAAAAATATAAAGATCTAGTTATTTCTGTTATTTATAATTATTTACATATTTGTGCCCGCCAGCCTCCGTGGCGTAACGGTTGTAACTACTGCAAGCAGTCCAGAGATCCTGAGTTCGACTGCGGGTTGGAGCAGACTTTTCGCTCCAAACACGGGAGGCTAGCATTTACGGCCCTACCCAGGCTGAGTGAAATTAATGTGGGTAGCTGGTACGAATCCCAGCGAATGGAGGGTAAAACCACCGTCCTAATCAGGACGTTAAATCAAATAGAATCGTTGGCGTTAGGAAGGGCATCCAGCCTCAAGAAATGTTCCCCAACCAATCAACCTCAACCATGAGGTTGAATAATTCCGACCCCAAGTAGGTTTGGGAAAAGGCAAAGCAGCAAAGTAAATATTGAATACAAATTTTTCGTCAAGCACTGAATGGCAAGCTAATTAATTACCACTGAGCTAATCGCGCGCTCGATTAACTTCTTACTACCTTGTTATATAATTCTTATTTGTATTATGAGTTGTAAATTTTGCGGCAAAAATATAAGCATCAAATTTCCTTTCGAAATAAAAAGAATATTTAAAAAAAGAAATATTAACAGTAAGAATTAGCTTCATCTTCATTGTTCAGATCATGGTCATTCTCATTGGCTTCCTCCCCCTCCTCTCTCTCTCTCTCTCCCTTTCTTCGCTTTGCCCCCACTCAGTCTTCTTACTCTCCTCCCCTTCCTTTTTCTCTCTCTCTCTCTTTCTTTCTTCCCTTTTGCCCCCACTCAGTCCCCTAGTTTCTTACTCTCCTCCCCTTCCTTTCTCTCTCTTTCTCTCTTCCCTTTTGCCCCCACTCAGTCCCCTAGTTTCTTATTCTCCTCCCCCTCCTTTCTCTCTCTCTCTCTCTTTCCTCTTTTTTCTTCCCTCTTGTTCCCCCACTCAATTCTCTAGTTTCTTGAAACAAAAAGAAAGTGATACGTGTTTTCCATTTCCTAAATTTCCTTCTTTTTCCAAACAAAAAATAAATTCTATCTTGTTTTCCTTGTTGTTGTTGTTTTTTTTTTTTTTTTACTTTTTCGGGGTTTCTGGCTTTTAATTTATTTTTCCGCAATTTCATCATATCCGCTTTCAAACGGACTGTGGCGTTCTCTACTTATTTATCCTTTGTTCTGCCTCTCTCTCTCTCTCTCTCTCTCTCTCTCTCTCTCTCTCTCTCTTTCTTTCTTTCTTTCTTTCTCTCGCTCTCTCTTTTTCTCTCTCACCCATTTCTTTTTCCGCAATTCTTTTTATTTGGGAAAGTGATCATTCTAGAAAGTATTATTTTTCATCAAAACCAATTTATTTGTTCTCATAATCTCTCTCTCTCTCTCTCTCTCTCTCTCTCTCTCTCTTTCTCTCTTTGTATTTACACTTTGTCAGGCCTTCCACTTCTAATTTCTAAAATAAAGTAAATTTCATATCTATCATTGGTCTACTGGTTGCAGCGCGAGGAGCTATCACAAAGAATTTGGAAGACTTTCGACACACATTCAATCTCCCGAAATCTATGATTAATGACATTCGCTATTCGCGGTTCTTGTCGCATAATTCATAACCACCTGTACAAACCATCCTGAAAATAACCATCGTTATTGTCTACTTCAAAACACAAGTAGGTAACAAGAGTGTCAATAGGACGGGGTCTTTAGTTAGGATATGTTTTTAAATTTTATTTATTTTTCCTTACATTATTTTTTTCAATTTTGTATATTAATTTTATACGTCGTTATTAATAAAGAGTAAAATAATAATAATAACTACTTAAACTCGTTTTACTTAATCTACGCTGAATCCGGGACTTGAACCACCAACCTCCAGGTTACAAGTCCGCCGCCTTATCGATCGAGCTACTAATGTCGGTTTCTTGTAAACTAACCGATAAACAAAACAACTATTGTGTTAAAAAGTAAGTTCACAAAAGCTAGCTTGAAATCATCTAGTATTCCTCTCGAATAAACTTCTCGAATAACCGTATTAGAGAAAACTCGAATAATTCTCTCGAATAACTCAAATAACCGTAATAGTAGAGAAGGTAGAATTGTAACAAGTTTTAGAAAAGTTGCCACTGTCCTGTTCTCTCTGGTAGCTCGCAGTGAAGTCCCCGAGGAGGCATTGGATGCGAAACTTGGGCCCAGGTGCAAACATGGAAACCATAGGCACGTAGTCGAACTGGCTGTGTGTTTGTAGCTGAGCTTTCAAGTGTAAGGGTCGTTTTGTTATTACTTTCTATTATTTATATATTTATACAAATATATATATAAGGCGTAGAAAGTTCTGTCATTGGTCACCACGAAACGGAGTTGATAATATTTCTGTTCAGTAGTACTTACTTACTTACACTTACTAAGTAAGTGGTCAGTATACAACTTGGAATATTATGTAATGCGTACATATTATCCCCCAAAAATACACTTCGTGTGCAAAAGACGCCAAGAAAATTAGAATCCTTCAAATATAATTAATTACCTTAAAATATTTCTAAAAAGGAACTGATATCAAATGAATGCCAAGTTCTCCTAAACTGGAAATCATTTGCCCAGAAAGAAGTCTCAAGCACAGAAATCAAACTGAGGATTGGACATGACATTTCCCATTAATCTACGATTTACCAACGCTAAAAGTTAACATTAAAAATCTTGGCAAGTTTCAAAAATTAAAAAAATGCTTTCAACTTGCCAAGATTTTTAATGTTAACTTTTAGCGTTGGTAAATCGTAGATTAATGGGAAATGTCATGTCCAATCCTCAGTTTGATTTCTGTGCTTGAGACTTCTTTCTGGGCAAATGATTTCCAGTTTAGGAGAACTTGGCATTCATTTGATATCAGTTCCTTTTTAGAAATATTTTAAGGTAATTAATTATATTTGAAGGATTCTAATTTTCTTGGCGTCTTTTGCACACGAAGTGTATTTTTGGGGGATATCAGATATTTTTGGTAGGTTACATTTTTTGCAATTTTCTATAACTTCACACGAGCACCAAGGTAGAACTAACTATATCCTTGGAAATATTTCTTTTCCTTTTTCTTAAACTTTTCCTTTCTCATCATCTCTATTCTTCGGTACAATATATCTAAAATATTGCACCTTTAATTTTTTCCTTTAAGCTTATTACACCGGGTTTCTTCTTTCTAGTTGTTCCTTAGGATTTTTGGTCCATGGTTGGCCTATCCTGCCAGTGGGTTACGGAAATTGAGTGATAATTTTTCCTCATGTATTAATGGGGAATCCGATAGTATGGATATTCAGGACAATCGGTTCTTATTTTTTTTTTTAATTTCGGCATAATATTATTAAAGTGGGTAAGTCGTTCGAAAAACGCATTAGAAAACAACTAATTAAAAAGAGAATAAACTGGTGTGACACCACCACACTTTTCTTATCAGTTGAAAAGAAGTCAGCTTCTGCCACTAAAAGATTCGTGTGGTATATAAAATCAACTTCCATACCAAATTTTAAGTCTCTAGGTTGTACCGTTCTCGAGATATCTCGTTCACAGACAGGCGGACGCACGGACCAATGGACGAAAACAATTTTCATGGTATCCTGAGGCTATGATTCGTCCAGAAATGTGAAATACAGGGTAGACCAAATTTTCGACAATAAGGAATGTATATTATAGGATAAGGAAAGTAAAAAATTGCATGAATTCGGAAATCAAATACTTTTAAAAATTATGTACAGTGTACAGCTGTACACGCATGAAGCAAATTCTTTAAAATAGAAAGAGTAGGTACACTCTCTTATGATTTATCAATATTGTTTTGAATATCACACGTTCACCCTAAATAACTCAACTATAGTATATCCCTTTCATTATGATAGCTATGACTTATTAAAATCGTAGGCAGGGTTGCCAAAACTGCAAAGACTACAGAAGTAAAGAATCTTAAGTGCAGGTAGGTGCATCGCACAATACTTCCTTGTACATTTTCTTTCAACCTTAAGGTTGATACAATATAATTATGTACATATCTAGATATTATGTAGAAACATTCAAAATCATAAATTTCTGATCGATAACCAAGTACCTAGGTAATAATATTATGTGATGCAGTACATATAAGTATGATGATTTTAATTGTGATTTTTATTATTAAAATACTAAATAATACCAGCATGATTTTGCGTGTATTTCCCCAACCATTGATTTTCACCGAAGTGATTCATTTGTATTTTTCCTAATAGGTTTGACTACTATTTTTTCATTTACCTATAAATTAATAATAAAACCAAACCACATTTTTTTTTTTTTTTTTAATAAAGATAATACGTACAAAAATGATTTACCTACTCCATAAGAGGGATAAAGCTATTAGCCCAATCCTCATATCAAATACAAGTGAGAACTGACTGATCTACTGATCATAACCAGATTAATTATTTAGGTAGTAGGTAGCTACATGTTTATAAAACAATCTAAATATAAACAATAGAAAAATGAAGAAGTAAATATTATATTTATTATGTAAACCATGCACTGTGAACCAAGTCAAACATTTGCGAAACCTTTTAAATATTACCTGCACCAAACGTACCCTTCCGACCTTTGTATAGTAGAGCTCCTTTTAATCGCAACGAGTGAGAGAGTGTACTGAAAATAGATATTTTTAAGACTGCAACATTGTAAGATGTTCTGGAATCTGATTGGTTCTCGTATTTTGTCGTGATGATTCTCAACTATCATAATGAAATGGATATACTATAGTATCATCGGTCAATGAAACAACAAAAGAAAACCAGTTCTCTTTTGGTTTTTTCGTAAAAAAGTAGGTACTACACAAATACCGATTGGAATAATCTTTTATGATTTGTTTACCCTTCTCTTGTGTTTAGTTATGTAAAGTCAAGCATTTTTATGGATCGGTAATTCTCAGAAATCAAATGCGTAACAACGAAATTTGGTGAAATTGTTTTTACATTAACTATTCCCGTTATGTATGTGTGTTATGTATGCATGCTTAGATTGCTTAGGGAGGATCTCAATTCTCCGAGGATCTGAATTTTCCGTATGGTTGATGCGATATTGTCAAACAAAACTCAAATCGCCGAATCTCGGCTTGCAGGCCTACATATTTTCAAAATACTAAAACTTAAGATGACTTTAACAAGTAAATACTCGTTGTGTGTGTGTTTTTTTTTATAGCCTCGTACATCGTACATTATTTTAATGGAGTACTCTATACCTAATTGTTTTAGTTTTTTATACATTACAAATTATATTATGTACATTAAGTAGTCACCGTGGCAGAGTGAGTTAGCGCGCTAGGCATTGCACACATGGTGACCTGTTTTCGATTCCCAGCGAGGCAGGAATTTTTCTGCTCTGTACTTGGATGTTTGGGGTCCACTCATACCTCGTGAGGAAAAATGTGTAGTTACTTGTATGAGTAACGACCAGTGGCGGCATTACCAGAGTAAAAAGAAATTAATGTAATAGAATAATTCGAAATGTGAAGGAGGCTCTTAGTAATGCAGCGCTACCCACAAAAAATTGTAAAGAGGCCTTGTGCTTCACCACAAATAAAATCATACATAATTATTATGTGCATTAGATCAAGTAGGTATTTTCAATATGATATTGTTAAAGATATTAGATATTTTATTGAAAAATCTCACTCATATCTTTAAAAAAAGCTAGACGAAGAAAAATACATTCATCTATAAGACCAAATAACCTAAAAAAGATCGAAGAAAGAAAGGCAGCAAACACAGCCATTACGTATATTTCATTTGAGGAATCCCTGAGCTCTGATACTCGGAGAACATTAGGTACTCTAATCGAAATTATATTGTGCGCTACCAATGACTTAAGGAGCTTATAACTCAAAAACCGTACATTTTTTGAAGACGGCTATTCTGACGAGGAATCATCTGACAAGACTCAGGAATATGTTCTGAAAGTTTCAGCTCGATAGAATAAAGCCTTAATAGCGATACATGTGATTACGTGAAGAAAAGTCGGTGAACGTCAAAAATCAACAAAATATGTTATAACTCATAAATGGTTATAGTTATAAAAAAATTACACAGAATAAAAAAAGCTGTAAATTGGTCAAATAATAAACATACAAAGTTTCAGCTTTCTATTATCAGCCGCATTTGAGATACAGGCAATACCGCCAAAGCGCCGCCGAGTGACCGCGGAAGTTTTTTTTTTGTTAAAACCTCGAGCTGCAAGCATTAAGAACCCATATCCAAAATGTCATAATTTTAACTTGAACCATATGCCCGTGGTAAGTCGAATGCGGAAAAAAAAAAAAAAAAAAAATGAGACCAAAGTATGAATCTTTTACTAATTTTGGGGGTGCTCGTAAAAGCGGTTAGGGGTGTCAGAAAAAGGTCAAATAAAAAGTAGTCATCTTCTATTCGACGAGGAAAAACACGAATATGAAGAAAAAAGATTAAGAAGTTTTATTTAAGAAGGTCAAAATTACAAAAGAAAATACATACGAACTCGGTTTAGCGTAAGTATAGCACGCTCGTTTTGTTTATCTTGGCGTTGCAAAACTAGCGTTTTGCTTGATATGTACTGATAGTCAAGTGTTTAACGCGCTAGTCTGGTAATCTAGGTAAATAGGGATCCGTTGGTTCAAATCCCACCCAGTGCATGAAATTTTCCTTATTAATTTGAGTTTGTGACCACATAATAATAAGACTCTGAGGGTTAGGTGGTAAACAATGATTTGAGCATTACCCTGGCCTGGTGGTTACCTTTTATTATTATTATTATTATTATGTACGGAAAAGTTTGAAATTTCTGGAAACGATCTCTGCCTAGTTTTATTTGTCAATATAACACACACAAACTCCCGGTATTTCTGAGGAAAATCCCATTATTCTCGGGCCTTTTGATACTCTACAGGATCTTGATTTGTTTCTACCCCAGTTCTTCTCATTTCCAGAGCTGGAAAATGCTGCGGAATTTTCCTGGAATCATTGGCAATAAACAAGAAGAGTAATGGGATTTTCGTGGAACTGGAATCATGGCAGTAACTTTGAAGTGAACTTGAAACAGAGGAAGAAAGAGGTCATTTTTATCGAAGATCATCACAGACTGAACCATTTACAGAGAGAGATATAGAGAGAGACAGAGAAAGGGGGAGAGAGAGAGAGGGAGAGGGAGAGAGAGAGAGAGAGAGAGGGGAGGAGAGAGAGAGAGAGAGAGAGAGAACATCAGAAATAAGAGAGGGTCAATGTCGATAAATACTGGGTGGGATCAGGCGCGCCCAGTGGGAAAATGTTTGGGGGGTGCTGCCACAAAAACCGGACTAAAGTAATGCGAAAGCGTGCCCTGAAGTAATCCGATTACTTCAGGGCACGATTACAGTAAAAGCGGTTCCGGGGCACAATTACATTTTTTTAAATCTCTATATATAAAACAGAAAAAAGGACTACCTACCTACCTATGTTTGTTTGTCCGGAGTTGTTTAGCCAAAACGGTAAGAGATAGCGAAAAATGTCTCAGAATTGACCCCCCCAAAACCATTATCGCTTTGTCCAGAAAAATTATAAAAAGTTCAAAAAGGCATTGCTGTCCAGCAGTACGGCCATGCCTTAGTAAATTTGAAATTTAGTCCCATTGCAAAGCACGGGCAAACGGCTAGTCTATTCTAAAATGTTATTTATAGAGTCGCTCTTTCAGGAGTCTGTTTACCATGCCATTGTTAATAATACTACGCATTACCTAATTATTCCAGAAATGTGTGATGATTTTCACTGTGTACGAGCTAGGACTTGAAGAATCCTCTTTTTTCCTTTTGTGTCTGGGGGTGCTGCAGTTCCGCAGCTCCTTAGCACCGGCCGCGCCTGGGGGGGATTCGAGAAAATAAATTTAGTAGAACCTGGATATAAGAGAACTCAAGAGACCAGATTCTTTCCTTACCTCCAGGTTTCGCCTGTAAAAAGGTTACTTTCCTCTACAGGGTGGTCCAGAAAGTTTGCACCAAAATGATAGGGGTAATAAAAGAGACCATTTCCAACAAAAATATTCCCGGACATTTTCCTTTATTTTTTGTCGTTTTCAAAATGGCGGCCAAAACGTGTGTTTTTCAAATACGTGTGTTCAGAACCTTGACAGCCTAAATGAGCATGAACATTAAAAAATTGAACGGGTTAATTTAACTTATTTTAATTAAAATTTTATTCTCAATTCAAAAATGCAATCCGTTTTTTTCTAGGTGGTACAGAAAAAATTAAAAAAATCAAAAGCCAGACCAAAGTCGGAATATTGAAAAACATACTTTTGGCCGCCATTTTGAAAACGACAAAAATTAAAGGAAAATGTCCGGGAATATTTTTGTTTTAAATGGTCTCTTTTATTACCCTATCATTTTGGTGCAAACTTTCTGGACCACCCTGTATAGACAGGTAAATTGTTTCTGGAAATTATTCTCTTCTATTCAGGTTTCTCTTATATTCAGGTTAGACATTGCGATCACCGGGCAGGCACATTTGCAACTTAACCAGTAATTGTTAAGTTGCAAAAGTTAACCACTAGTGGTTAAACACTGAGCCCACGAATAGCTCAGTGGTTAAGCACTTGCTTGCCATGCGGAAGGAATGGAATCACCCAAAATTTTCTATAGTCAATTTTTCACATTTCTGGACGAATTATAGCCTCAGGATATCAAAAAAGTTGTTTTCGGACTGTATACGAGTATCTAGACTGAATAAGACTCTGAGCGTTAGGTGGTAGAAAATACTTCGAGCATTAACCTAGCCTGGTGGTTACCTTCCACTAAAGAGTATTCTTATTATTATTATACCTGTATTTTTTCCTGTGAATTTTACTATTAAATGGCTCAAAAAAAAATGTGACATCTCATTTCTTATACAAACCTCTCTGCTTTTTTACTAAATAGCTGAAATCTTATCTGACTAGGACCATGTCATATTATTAAGCACTCCTGTAGATTCCCTACTCTTCTGTTAAGCTACTTATGTCACTCCCAACGCTCCGGTCCTACGCTTGAAAGTTCAAACTGTCAATTTTCTTAAGCAAAAGTTCTTTGCATGCTACACGGGCTGTGACAATTTGAAGTGGGTCCAAATTTCTAGGAACTGAACTGAATCTTAGTATTGTGTGTTTTTGTACGAGTAAACTGTATATTATTTTGCTCGGATTTCAATTTTTTGTCTTTCTGGAAGAGTTTTTTTCAGCTCAATTTGTCTTTGTCTTTTATCCTTTTTATCTCTTTAATTCTATCCCCTCCTCTTTTTCTCCTTTCTTTCTTTGAAACTTTTGAGAAATTCCAGAGCAAAGATTCCATAATAATTCGTTAGTTCGAATCCCACCCAGTGCATGAATTTTTCCTCAAGTATTTGAGTTTGTAACTACATAATAATAAGACTCTGAGGGTTATGTGGTAGAAAATGCTTTAAGCATTAACCTCGCCTGGTGGTTACCTTTTACTAAAGAGTGTTATTATTATTAAGTTTTTCAGGTTTGACAAAGTTATCAAACTCTGTAATAGTTGGATTGAAATAATTCAAGTTTTTACCTTTCTTCATAACAGACTTGAAGTTGCAGACATCTGATCTGTAGGGAACTTCACCTTTCACAAGAAAAAGCTTTCTTTCGATGGACATAACGAGTTTTGTTACCGATCATTTCCCGTACGCCATTATTATACAAGGATAATAAAGAGTTTTGCAACAGTTTTTACGCATGGATATACAGAGTTATGCAGCCAAATCTCCTTTGGAAATACTGAGTTTGGCAACCGACTTAAATCTTTCTCATGATATTACACCGGGTTCTACACAGTTTTACTACTAAATATTTTCAGATAATGTGTGCTTTGTTCTGAAGATTTCAGAAATGTAAAAATCCGCGTTTTTTGATTTTTTGGACATAAAGAGTTTAACGTAAATAACTAAATATACATATGTATGTGGAACTTGAATATACATATGTATGTGGAACTTGAATATACATAATTATGTATGTGGAATTCTTGCTACCCCAAAATCTGTACATGTAGAATGATTATGCCTCCTACCTGTCCCGGTAGCTAAGTGGTCAAGGCGTCTGCCTCGTAATCCAGAGGTCGTGGGTTCAAAACCCAACCGGAACATAACTCTATGTTCCGCTTATGCTCCCCATTTGGGATTTTGACCACATACTTAATATGTCTTGGGCTTACTGCTGGAATAATAGGACTCATGAGTCCTAATCCGGCAGTATAAATAAGTCAATATCATTATACCTACCTTGTATGTTTTCAATGTATCCTAGTATGTATAATGTTTACAGGCTTGGCGATGAAACTCCTGAAATATAGGAAGACAGGAAATACGTATTATATAGGAGAAAAAAATAACGTGAAAGGGTGCCAAGTTTGAAGCACCAGGCTCTAGTGATAGTATTGCAGATTTAGATTTGTCGTAGTGCCTACATGCCTTCTACAGGGTGTAACTGAGTACCTATCTGAAACAGTCAAATCTGGATATAATAGAATTCAAGGGACTGGAATTTTTCTCAAGGGACCGGAATTTTTGTTTTTTACCCCGCTTTTTGAACCATTGTGAGTGAAATAAATTTTGGATATTCTTATAATATTTATGCATCGCCGCTTTTCAAAAAAACAATAAACAGGGTTTATGGTCCTCACGCTTGAAATTGTAGAGCGAGAGAGAGAGATAGAAATAAATATGAGAGACAGAGAGAGAGAGAGATAAAGATAATAAGGATAAGGGATATATTAATATAGAGACATAGAAACGATAAAAAAAAGTGGAACAAGAAATATAGATAGAAATAAATATGAGAGACATAGAAAGAGAAGGGAAGAGAGAGAGAGAGAGAGAGAAGGAATAGAAAAGAGTGTAAACTCTCAAAACTGCCAAGTATAAACTCTCATAACTGCCAAGTGTATACAATGTGAAGCAATCATGAGGAAGTATTGTGTCCATAATTGGCAGTGTATTTTATCCTTACTCGGTTGGGTTTACACAGAACATGAATCTGATCTGCTCAGGAAACTGAAATTAAATTTTTGTTTCTAAACTTTCTACAAGAGAGATGTAAAGAAAGGGTGGGAGAGGGAGAGAGAGAGAGAGAGAGAGAGAGAAGGAGAGAGAGAGAGAGAGGGAGGGAGAGAGAGGGAAAGAAAGGGAGAGAGAGAGAGAGGGAGAGAGAGAGAGAGGGAGAGAAGAGAGGACAGAAAGAGAATAAACGGGAAGAGAGTGAGAGAGAAAGAGAAGAAATGGGAAGAGAGTAAATTAACAAAAGTTTTAACAATGTTAGCCAAGGGAATACAGGATACTGTGTATATTAAATACATAAATTTGAACATAACATAAATAATAAATGTACCTACTAAATAAATAAACATTACATAAATATGTAAATAACTTGTAAATAAATAATGAATAGTTTTTAACTGGAATGAAGAAAATCGCTATCAGTTGCCGTTTGAGACAGGATTCCCTGATACGGTCCCCTCCATTCGTTGGAAATCGTACCAGCTACCCACATTAACCTCACCCAGCATGGGTAGGCCCGGAATTATCAGCCTCACGTGTACGGAAGGAACAGAATTTTCTGTGTGAAAAGTCTGCTCCGACCGAGAATCGAACTCAGGATCTCTGAACTATGGGTAGTAGTCACAACCGACTTAATAATCTTACTAATCATTATTTTACTGATCATTTAAATCTCACATTTTCATTCCAATAAATAAATAGTATTTTTACTTTGTGTATGAGTAATATGAGTGTGAATGTATTCTATTAGAATTCACAAATATGTATATTTTTTCGACACAAAAATGTAGAAAACGATTTCACACATAAATAACCAACAACAAGCGGAAAAAAGGTTTGCCTCTGCAAAACTACCCTTATGTCGAAATTTGGGGGAAATGATCACACCTTGTTGCATACTGATGAAAGGTTTGGTACTTTCTACAAAAAAAGTTGGAGAAAGAGTATTAGGAGATATATATCAGGAATCTAACGAATGATTTTATTCATTATTATATAATGTATGTTAATATTTTCAATTTGATGAAAGAAAAAAAAAATCTTTAGAATAAAAAAAATAATAAAAATAAATAAAAATACATAATATTAAAAAAATTGTGAAAAGTGTATACATACGTACATATAACATATATGTATATTTACATTATGTATGTTCACAGAGGCGTGGGAAGGTATACAAAAGATCGGAAAGTGTTCGTTCGACAGTCAGACTCACAACAAAAGGACACGTATGTGAAATCCGTACTTAAGTCCCGGAGGAAAGGAAAACTACTAAAAGGAGAAACATTTAAGGTCCCTAGAGAACAGGATTAGAGAGAGGGACAGAGAAAGAGATGGAGAGAGAGAGAGAGAAAGAGAGAGAGAGAGAAAGAGACAGAGAGAGAGAGAGAAAGGGAGAGAGGGAGTTTTAATGCTAGTCTTAATAAATTTAGAAGTGTAGACAAATAATGATCTTGATTAATCTTTCAGCTTCCTTGATTTTTTTTCACTTTTTAATAAGGACATATTATGTAGAAACAGATAGTTACAAATTAATATACACATTTGGAAACAATAGAAAAGAAGAAAAAAGCAGAAAATAAATGGATAAAATATTTATTCAAATCTCCTAACTCAAGGGAGGGGTTGTTGCCTTTAGCAATCCCTTCCAACCAACCCAACTATATTCGTTCGTCCTAATATTTCAGTTTGTGTGTATACAAATGCTGACTTAAAGGATGAAACTATCCTCTCCCTCTCGCTCACATCATCAACTTCTTTCTCACTCTTTCACGATTATTTTCATCTTTCTTCTATTTCCCTTAACCGATTTCAGTTCTCTCCAAGAGAAATCAATTCCACAGGGAGAAAACAATCACTTTTCATGAACAGAAAAATGAACTAAAAGCAAGAGAGCAAAGAAAGTATGTAGCAAAGGAGAACTGAAAGAAAATATGTCAATGAATGGGAAAATTGATGGGGATATAGAAGAAAGATTGGAAAAATATATACATATACAGAAAGGAGAGGGACGGAGAAAAAATATATACATATATACAGAAATAAGAGGGAGGGAGACAAAGTAATACAAGAAAAAAGATAAAATAAATTCAGATATCAGGAATTAGAGAGGAAAAGAGATATACAAAAGAAGATGAAGAAAAAGGAGGAGGAGGACAAGGAAAAAAAATTAAAAGACTGAAGGGGGAAAATCAGAGAGAGAGAGAAAAGGGAGAGAGAGAGATAGAGAAAGGGAAAAAGAAAGAGGGAGAGGGAGGGATGAGAGAGAGAGAAAAAAAGGAGAGAGAGAGAGAGAGAAAGAGAGGGAGAAAGAAACAAGGAGAGGGAGGGATTAGAGTGAGAGAGAGAAAAAGATAGAGAGAAAAAGGGAGAGAGAAGTATAAATATATGTATAGAGAGAGAGAAAAGAGAAATAGGGAGAAAGAAAGAGGGAGAATGAGGGATGAGAGAAAGAGAGAAGGGGGATGAGAGAGAGAGAGAAGAGAGAGAGGGAGAAAAAGAGCGAGAGAGAAGGATATATATATATAGAGAGAGAGAGAGAAAAGAGGAAGAGAATATTGCTAACGAAATTGAAAACAATAACAGAGAAAATATTACAATGGTAAAATGTTTCTTCAATCTATTGGGATGAAACTACAATTGAGCAGCAACAGAAAATAATCAACGATACAACAAAAACAATATCAAGAAGCAGAATTTCACTGTGAATATCAAGAAGCAGACTTTCATTGTGAATATTAAGAAGCAGAACATCATTGTGAATATCAAAAAGCAGAATATCATTGTAAATATCAAGAAGCACAATTTCATTGTGTATACCAAGAAACAAAATATCATTGTGAATATCAATAAGCAGAATATCATTGTGAATATCAAGATGCAGAATATCATTGTGGAAATCACGAAGAAGAATATCATCGTGTATATCAAGAAGCAGAATTTCACTGTGAATATCAAGAAGCAGAATATAATTGTGAAAATCAAGAAGCAGAATTTCTTTGTGAATTCTTTGTACGTTAGAACGCCTTCTTTTATGTTCAAAATCAAGCAAAACGCTAGTTTTGCAACGCCAAGAAAAACAAAACGAGCGTGCTATACTTACGCTAAACCGAGTTCGTATGTATTTTCTTTTGTAATTTTGACCTACTTAGACAAAAAAAATTATATTTTTTTCTTCATAATTGTGTTTTCCTCGTCGAATAGAAGAATACTACTTTTTATTTTATATTTTTCTGATACTCCTAACCGCTTTTACGAACACCCCTAATATTAGTAAAAGATTCATACTTTGGTCTCATTTTTTTTTTTTTTTTTTTTTTTTTTTTTCCGCATTCGTCTTACCACGGGCATATGGTTCAAGTTTCTGCTATGACATTTTGTTTATGAGTTCATAATGCTTGCAGCTCGAGGTTTTTAACAAAAAAAAACTTCCGCGGTCACTCGGTGGCGCTTTGGCGGTATCGCCTATATCTCGAATGTGGCAAATGATAGAAAGCTGAAACTTTGTATATTAATTATTTGATTAATTTACAGCTTTTTTAATTCTATGTAATTTTTACATAATTATAACAATTTATGAGTTATAACATTTTTGTTGATTTTTGACGTTCACCGACCTCTCTTCACGTAATCACATGAATAGCTATTAAGGCTATATTGTATCGAGCTGAAACTTTCAGAACATACTCCTGAGTTTTGGCAGATGATTCCTCGTCAGAATAGCTATCTTCAAAAAATTTACGGTTTTTGAGTTATAAGCTCCTTAAGTCATTGGTAGCGCTCAACATATTTTGGATTAGAGTGTCTTCTCCGAGATTCGGAGCTCACAGTATCGGGATACCACACTCGTAAATGAAATAAAATTAAGGTATCGATTGATTGCTGAACTGTAGGGTGTGTTATCTTTCTTTCATCGACTTTCATTAGGTTCTTAGATATTATAGATGTACCTACTATTTTTCGACTAGTTAGTTTTTTTTTTAATTTTCAAGATGTGGGTGAGTGAATTATTCAATGAAATACCTTAAAGATATTATAAGGCTTTTTATAAGGATTATAAGGACACAAAACTAAAATAATTATAGGTAGGTAGTAGGTAGGTATCTAGTTAGATAGGTCCTCCATTTTTTAATATGGGTTTAACTTCGCTTTCAACTGCATATCACGACGGGGCTACTACCCTCCGTTAGAAGGAAACTGACAAACCTGCTACTCACATTAACCTCACCCAGCATGGGTTGGGCCAGATAGCCAGCGTCATAAAGTCTTCACTTCGCTAGACTTTGCTTAACATTGGTGATCCTACGAGAGTTGATGTATTTAACACTTTCACCGCCAACTGTATTTTTGACTATTTTCATTCATAGGCCAGGCGTGATTTTGATGTGGTGATACTTCAAAGTATCACTGGCCTGTGGAAGAGATTTCATGTCTATGCCAAGTGATTTTTTTAAGTATCACCTTCAATTCCTGACCGAATCTATATCTATGTTGCTAGGCCAGAGCAACACATTACTCATGTTAAACATATAGAAAGTGTTACTCACAAGTATCACCAGCGTCTTATAGAAGACTCTGTGGGTGATACTTTGAAGTATCACCATGTTCATACTAGCGCAGAGCCAGGTGATACTTCCATGTATCACCTGGCGCTGAAAGTGTTAACGCGCTGTCGATGGCACCTAATTAGGTGTGGCGAAAGTCATCTTTTTTTTTTGGTTTAACGTCGCTTTCAACTGCATTGGTCATATCACGACGGGGGTGTTACCCTCCATTCGCAGGAAACTCACAAACCTGCTACCCACATTAACATCACCCAGCCTGGGTTGGGTCGGAATGCCAGCATCACGAAGTCTTCACCTCGCTGGACGTTGCTTAACTTCGGTGATCCGACGAGAACCGGTGCATTCAACGCGCCATCGACGCTGGCTTAAAGTCATCTTTAGTTTTAGTATGTTGCACGGGCTTGCTAGCCGTGACTCATCAATTTGAGTTCTGTAACAATTTGGCCAACTTACAGAAAATTCATGTTATACTCTTAGAAGGTGAGATGGCAATAGGTGAGTTCGGTGCGAAGATTACCCGCACCTTTTTCGCATGTATGAATTCGGTGCCGCCGAAAAAAGGTGATGTATGAGTTCGGTGCGGTCCTAATGACTTATAAATTGATTGTTTTTTTATAATGTACTCTGTTGTTTGTTAACAGTCATCCTGCTGTTATTAAGTTAGTAGATTATGTTGTAGACAGTTACATTCAGCAAGGCTGTCCATTTCCTCCTTGAAGGCCATGCCTAGGGTTAATAGTAGGGTTAGGTAAAATACAATGAAGGCCATGCCTTGGGTTTATAGTAGGGTTAGGTAAAATACAATGAAGGCCATGCCTTGGGTTTATAGTAGGGTTAGGTAAAATACAATGAAGGCCATGCCTTGGGTTTATAGTAGGCTTAGGTAAAATACATTGAAGGCCATGCCTATAAGGAAAAAAATACTATAATTACCTGATCATCAGGGCACGTACCAGGGCACCGAATTCATACATGACCCTTTTTAGGCGGCACCGAATTCATACATGACCTTTTTTAGGCGGCACCGAACTCATACATTTTTTTATTTTCCGCACCGAACTCATACGTAGCCGGTGAGATCCTCGCTACCCAGTCAGGAAGGCTTCAAACCCCAGAATCGACAAAAAATGTATAGTTAATTTGGTTACAATATTATTGTGACACATAAGCGATTCCGGTTCTCTTGTGTTGACCTAGAACCTTAATGGGAATTTGATGATGACACAAAGAATACATAATACATGGGTATAGTTGTAAAAACAATTCCAAGAAAATCACCTCTTGAGAATGTATTTTTCTCTTTCTCGAACTCGGACTAGGGTGCGAATAAAGATGAAAAAAATAGAGGGTCATGTTGTTATCAGCATGATCCTTAAGTGTTTCAAAGAAGCATGTTAGTAAACATTAACCTCGGATATCGTTATTTTGGGTATAAACAAATTATTTTATTCAGTATGCAGGTAGTTGGGATACAATGTAAATGAAATAAGGCAAACAAAAATAGATCATTTCTAAGGTCCTGAATTTTGATCGCTCCAATCAAAACCCTTTGAAAATAATTGAATTAGTTATTTTGAAAAGGGTTTAAATCATACAATTATGAAAATGGATTCTAGACGCATCGATATGTATGAGAAAGACACACATCCGATCAGTCATAAGGAAGTTATAGGGAGTGAAATATCTTGTCCGTGACTAAATCCCTTTTCGAAATGACTCATAGTGAAGACACTACTTGTTGATACCATCAGATTTGTTCAGTTTATTTTTTTATTCAGTTTAAGGTCAGTTTATTTAGTAACCTGTTAAATGCGCCAATGATTTGTGTTATTGTATGATTTATTTGTGGTGAAGCACAAGACCTCTTCGCAGCATTAGTAAGTATAAGTAGTCACTGTGGCAGAGCGAGTTAACACGCTAGGCATTGCACACATGGTGACCTGGGTTCGATTTCCAGCGGGGGAGGATTTTTTCTGCTCTGTACTTGGATGTTCGGGGTCCACTCATACCTCGTGAGGAAAAAGCTGCTTTAATGTGAAGCAGCGACCAGTGGCAGAATCTTAGGCAAAAAAAATAATACAAGATCTTGTAAATTAAAGTGGTAAAGTCTTATGATTCTGCGCTACCCACTAAAATTGTGACATAATAACACAAAGAAAAAGCATTATTATTATTAATACTTGAAATTTGAAGATGATTTTCTTTTTACCTTATCCTTAAAATACTAGCCTAAATTGTTTATATTTTCCGAAATAAATTTTTTTTTTTTTAATTTTCCAAAAGTTTACCTTTTGTGACTTAAACCCTTTTCAAAATAACTGATTCAATTCCAAGTTAAATGAAAATTAAAACAAGTTGTATTAGTAGAGTATAAAACACTTATCTCATGCAATAACAACTAATGGCTGTAAAATCCAAACGGCTGAAGTTGGTTTGCTGAAATATATATTTTTGGAACCGCCTCGACGACCGGCATCTTTTGGTACCACTTCCACCCCCCCAGCTTAATTTCAGCCCCCCCTAGGGCAGTTTATGTGTTTTGGTGAATTTACGCAATAGTGGGAATCGAAGTGTTGACCTGTAGACTCTGAGAACTGATATTTCATTGTTATATTTGGGATTCGAACCATAGACCTGTGGATTTGCAGCTTTAGCGATTGACATTAAATTACAAAGACCAAGTGTGTGTTCAATTCAGTGTCCAAGTTGAAGCGATATTATTTGTACAACAACAAAAAAAACCTCCGACATTTTTGGGATTCGAACCATAGACCTGTGAACTGTCGGCATAATATTATTTCGTCAAATGCTAATTTATTCATAGCTAGAAAAGCTAACTAAAGGTCTTTATCAGTTCTAACATTGCAACTAAATTCTTCTTATCTCCTCAGGTAGACAGGCTTAGGTCATATGATGTTTGACCCCAGCCATTTCATACTGGGTGGATTTAGTCAAAATATACAGGATGGTTGTAGATCTTATTTATTCTTTTTTGCATATAACTTTACTTTTTATTATGATGAAAAGGAGAATAACACTCATCAATAATATGATGATTATAGTTGGAATGAACCAATTTCTTTCTTCTTCTTTTGAGTTATTTTCAATGGTTGTACATAATGTTTCCAAGGCAGACAGGAAATTAATGGAATAATTATTACCCATCAAGTACTCTGTGCAATTGAATACATTGGATGATGAAATTTCAGTACAATCATCGTAAGTTAACTTTAAATGTCTTGCTTTTGATTCCCAACTGTGCACATCATACTGATCCAGGAAAGAAACATTTTGAAAAATCAAACATCTCCTGATCAAGTACATTCCGTACTCACGAGCTGCCAGCAGTAACTGGGTAGCAACATTACTATTCTCATGTTGAAACATGTTTTAAGGCCTAGTCGGTTTGTTTCACCAGTATTTATAGTGTTAATCCACCCGGTATTATATGATTAACCGTTACAACAGATAAGATAAGAAAATCCAAGGTGACTTTGAATGTCTGAGCTTGGAAATCAGTTGAAAAGTTAGTGACCTCAAGTGCGGTTCGCGAATTTTAGTTCGTTTTTTTATATCTATAATGGTTTGTAAAATTGATGGATGCCAATGTCAAAAACAAGACATACCAATTCATTTGATGTATTGGCTAACCCACCATGGAATCGATATCCGTCCGCTCTTCCAGAAACCTTATATTGGTAAGAAAAAAAAACCCACCATCCCAACTAATAATGATCTAAATACCGTCAATGAAGCAACCTATAACTTTGTACCAGTCGATAATGGAGGAAATGTTTTGGAAGAATTTTTATTCGAAATGCCAAACTTGGAGCAGGAGAGAGTTTTACAACCTCAAACTACAACAGCAACAACAAGTAGTAACTTGGAGCAGGAGAGAGTTTTGCAACCTCAAACTACAACAGCAACAGCAAGTAGTAGTAACGTCAAAAGAAGTGTCCCCTACAAAGTGCCCACAAGGAGAGGATATAAATAGTTTGTATGCAGAATCAAACAATTAGTTATGAAGAATCATCCGGTAAACTATTTTGGTGAGAGTGAGCTCCATCATGTCATAAGACGAGCATTAAAAAGACATAACATTCAAGAACAACAACAACCTGAAGAGAAAAAAAAATCCAAAAATGAAATTGAAAGTCAAACTGAGAAGGAAGTAAAGAAATTTATGAGAGAATTTCCTCGTCAATCACATGTTCAGAAGTTGATATCTTACTTTGTTGAAAGAAAAACATTTGACAATTTATCACTTTACGTCAGTAAGAATAATTTTCTACCAATAGATGTGGCAAGTAAAACTTATTTGAAACAGAAAACCTTTTCCGAATACAAAACAATCAATGATAAAAATGTGAATGACGTGAAATCAGCATTAGACGAAGTGAAACAAGACAGAAAACAGGATAATGAGATTTTTCAATCAACATTTACATTGAAAAAAACATTTGATGACTACATTGTTGAGGCTGGAGTAAAAGAACAGAAGATCAATGTGGACCTTGCCAAGGTGAAAGAAGATCTTTCGAAACGGATACTGGAGTTGGATAATAAGTTTACGCCTCTTTTGGAACTAAAAAATACAGTAAATGCACATTATAAGCAATTTCATAGTTTGACTGACGCATTGAGAAAAGATCTGAATACTTTAGACAAAAAAGCTCTATACGCAACAACATTTTACAACTATAGAAAAAGTCATGAGTCTGATTTCAAGGATATTGTTAGTGCAAAAGAAAAAAGTTTGAAAACTGAAGTGACTAAAATGATTAAATCATCGCTGTCAGTTCATGAAACAGAATTTAAAACAAAAGTTGATGAAGAGAAAGCAAAAATTCGAAGTGAACTATCGACTATGTTTACTGAGAATTTCAATAATTTCCTTCTTCAAGAGTTGAATAAAAAGAAATTTTTACAACAGTTGCGAAATAATTTACTTACTAGAATCAATACTGAAAAAATATTGTCAGCATTTCTTTCATGTTGGAGTGAAGGCGGTGAAATCACGGATGACATTTTAGAAAAAGTTATAACTCAACTTCGCAACGAAATAATGGAGAAAATGAATGTGGAAATAACCTCTATAAAAGAACAAATTAAGATCTCGAATGAGACAATTGAAAACTACATCAAGTTGAATATAGTTGAAGAGTTGGACAGTGGTATAGGTTTGAAAATTAAAAATCTCATTTTTGAACCTCTCTTGTATGAGAAATTGGAGCCTCTTGTAATATCAAAAACACCGAAAAAACCCATTGGTGAAGTTGAAGAAAAAGCGTCTATTCTTCCCACTCCAGTAGTATAATGTCAAAACGTGATTTGGTTTTGGAGTTACATCGTCCGGCTAGAAAATTGTTTCCCCACCGGAGAACTCTACTTCGAAATATTCATGATCTTTACCAAGCTGATTTGGTGGAAATGATTCCTTATGCTAAAGAAAATAATGGATATAAATACATACTTACCTGTATCAACTGTTTCTCCAAGGTTTCTTTTTGTGCACCATTGAAAAACAAAACAAGTGCTGAAGTTGCCAATCAGATGGAAAAGTATGTTCTAGAAAAGCTTAAACCCGCTATGATCCCAACCCACTTGCAAACGGATGCTGGCAAAGAATTTTTTGGTCGTCCATTCCGTGAACTAATGCAAAAATACAACATTAATCACTACGCTACATTTTCCCCCACGAAAGCTGCCATTGTAGAGCGTTTTAATCGAACGTTGAAAAGCAAAATGTGGATTGAATTCAATTACCTTGGCTCGTACAGATGGTTGGACATTTTGCCAACTCTTGTGTCTACCTACAATGCCACCAAGCATCGTTCTATTGGAATGGCCCCTCAAGATGTGAACGTGAAAAATCAGAGTCTCATAGCTTTACGTTTGAATAAACCCAAACAAGTTATAGCCAATAGTAAGACTAGTAAATTTAAACTAGGTGATCTTGTACGTATTTCCAAAGTGAAACATTTGTTTCAAAAAGGTTACGAAGCCAACTGGAGTTATGAGGTATTTAGAGTGGTCAAGGTGGGCAGTACTTTTCCCAGGGTATATCACCTAGAAGATTTACATGGGAAACCAATATCTGGTGGTTTCTACGAACAAGAGCTACTCAAAACCTCATACCCAGATGTATATCTTGTAGAAAAGGTTCTCCAACGTAAAGGCAATAAGGTTTTGGTAAAATATTTAGGCTTTGGTCCAGAGGAAAATCAATGGATTCCCACCACCTCTCTTCTACTGCAGAATTAGGAGGAGAAAAAAATGAAAATGAAAACAGAAATATTATATGTAGTTAATTGTAACTTAATTTTAAATTTTTCTATATTGTTATTATTATGAAAATACACATATATGTACAAAAAAGTTTGAGTGATAAAATACATGTTTTTATTTATTTATCTAAACATAATAGAAATAGGCATGAGAAATCAGAAAATATACATTTATAACTGGGTATGGAAAAAAACAAATAAGAGAGAAAACATTAATTTACAGTGTCGTATCCACTATCATTACAAATATATTTCTTAAAATAAGGGTTCTGTACAATATGAGGCGCTAGTCGGTAGGAATTATTTTCCAAAGTATCTTGACCAAGAGCGTAAATGAAAAAATTTACAGGTAAAAAGTATAAATCTCTCGGTCTCAACAAGAAGAAACCATATTCTTGAAATTTTCCAATCGCTTCATTGGACAAGGTTAATGTATTTTTCAATAATTCACTGAACCAATGTTTCATGGCGATTACATTTATACTTGATACTGGAGGAAGAGGGTTTTGCAGAGACAAGTTAACTTTCAATAATTTCAAGTTGGGACAATCTAAATTTTCAATGTTGTAGCATAATTTTCTGGACAAAATAGAATTCAAATATTTTTCTTTTTCTAGACCCTTGACAATGACTTCGGTTGCGTTACACAAAGATGATCGAATAATATTCACTGCTTGATCATAATCAATGAAACCATCATCCCAATTCAAATGATGATAATTTAGCGTAACATTAGCAGCTTCTCGTCTACGGAGTAAATTTAACTTGGTAAATTCATAGGGTGGTTTGAACACAAAATGTTGCACAAAGTCATTATCAAAAAGTTTACTGAATGAAAAACTCTTCACAATAACTTCTTTTTCATTGCCACGAAAAAACTGAATGTCAGCGATAAATGTATTTTCCATATTTATTTAAAAAAAGAATAAAATTACTTTAGCGATATATTTGATGTCACTTGTTGGAGTGATAAACTAGTAATAGATATGAAAATACATGGGAGCATTGTTTTTATACTTAACTTAAATCAAAGTAAAAAAAAATAATATACATTTATTCCAAATCCATTTCTGAAGACTCGTTCTGGAGGCTATAGTGACCAAACGGTAGGGTGTTAATTTTATCAGTCATCAGAACACGTTTATCATCATAATTATTCAGAACAAGTTTGTTCTGCTTAATCGTTGATAGACAGTGATTTTTTGAAACTATGTTGTGAAAAGATTTGTAAAGTTGTATGTTTTCACGCATACACCTTTCAAAATCTTCAAACTTAATTTCACGCTCTGTGACATGTTTCTTAACACCCTTAGCCTTCTTTACAACTTTTCCCTCGTGAACTTGATACGAATAAAGTTTACTCGCAATGCCCACAAATTTTTTCAAAATTTTACCATCCAATTCATCTTTGAACTTTCCGAGTACCTTTTTATTTTGAATTGAAAATAATCGGTGATTCGCCGGGTATGCACTTGTATCTAAATGTTCGGAAAGGCTCGAAAAGTCCTCGTATAAATCGTTTGTAAAAATTTGATAAAAAAATGAATCAGTGTCCATGTAGAGTAACCTTACATTCTCAGGATTGAATTTGGGTTGTACAATATCGTAATGAAATTGGTACATCAAGGTCTTACTGAGGTCGAGGACGCAAACCCCTGCAAAGATTGCTTTGTTAAATCGGATTTGCGTCTTCTTCATTGTAAAGAGAACGAGATTTTCTTTCAATATTTTAAAATCTTCGAAAAATGGACTTGAAATACGTTTTCTGGATAGCCTCCATTCTGTTTCTAACCGTACATTAATCCTTTTACGCACACCTTCAATTAATTTCCCGTAGAGGGCGTTGTTGGCCAATTTGAAGAAATCTTTGGCGAAATCATTGGTTGCATTTTTTCGATGCTCTGTATTCAGATTAATGTACGGAGCTAAATAGTTGCTTTGAGTGAATTTTATTCCTCTATGAATTTTTACAAGTTTCAGGCCATGCTCAAGAGCCTGTTTCAGGGTTAAATAATGAACAACGTAATTATTTTTATTCTCCAAAGTGGTGAGCAGTTTGTGAGCATTGGACGATGGAGATTTCTTACTCTCACAGAGGAAAGGTAAATTCGAGTGTAGATCATGCAATTCCTTGGGATATTCCACATCTACCTCGAAATAATAACCTACATCATCTTGTGGAGTAAGATCTAGAACGGTAATGTTATCAATTTCTTGTGGACTCAACCACTTGAAATCTTTCAAAGGAAGTTTCTGAATCATGCTGTAGCCATAGAGGTTATTGGCATCTAAATAGGTGAGATAGGAGGATTTCTCAGTTGAAATGAAATCGCTTCCCATATATTTATTGTTTGCCTCGGCGTACTTTTGAATACATTGGCAAATACCACCCCTAACCGCTTGTTCAAAAAACAGGTACATGTCATAGTCCAACAAAAGTTCTATTTCAACTTCTGTTTTCTTAAGCATTGCGTCCATTGTAAGACCAGGCAGGGAGTAGTACCACATAGGATCTAAGCTGTATATATCGAGGGACAGAGTTCGGAATGATTCGAAAATATCTGCCAACAGGAGAACGTCAGTTTTCAGATAAATTTCCGAATATTCTTTCAAGTTTAAACACTTGAAATGTGTCCATACTTTCTGAGCATGATCATAATCTTCCTGAGTTACCGAACTATTTGTTAGAGAGGAATAAAATTCATCAAGAGGCGGCAGCTTATTATCTAACAGTTTACTATAACTATCGAGATATTCGTAACAAAAAATTCCTTTCCTAGTCAATAATTCGAAATCAATATCGGACTGAATATGTTTCCTTGTGTGTATGAATTTTTCTTTGGGTAGTGTTTTACTCAATTTGTCAAGACTGCTCGACAAAAACCGAAATGAATCAATGAATCGAATACTGAGATTGTCGCTAACTTTTTTTGAAAAGGAAACATATTTTTCCATTGAATTTGGAATTATATCGATTTTTTGACCGTCATAATTCAAACCATTTATGATTAAATGACTGTCGTAGCCTGAGAAGTTGTGTGCTACGACAGGAACAAATTTTTCGTTTCTAAATTTCAAGTTGCATTTATTGCAAAGGACCTTTCGAAGTCTTCCATCACCATAGTGGTAATGGTCCCTTACTTTCTTCAATGTATCTGAAAAAGGTCTTTTGCAATGTTCACACTCGGTGGTTTCATTGAAACGTCGCCAATCATCGGGTGAAAGGTTGAGTGGAACTTGCTCTTTGTAAAACTCATCAATTTTTTTCACATCTTCAATCAACATCTTGAAAAATATTTCAACAACATCCTCATTTTCATCTTTAGCCGTGTATGTAACCAACTTGTTTGTATTGGGTCCAATCACATAGTAGGAAAAAGAAAAAGGAACATGTTGTTGGGTGGTCAAAGTGTATGAATCAATTGATGAGGGTTCACATGAGCTAACTTTTTTCAAAATGCACTCGAAATCTGTGTAAATAATAAAAGGAATTTTTTGTTCAAACTGAAAATGTTCAAACTTTAAAATGTTTTTACCCGGTTCCGGCATAATGGCAACACAAGGAGTTTGTTTACCGCATAGATTTCTATGCTCCACCAATCTCGCCTCATTTCCGAATGCGGTAAAACACATTTTACAGAAAAACCGGGTTACATATATATTATTTGTTTTATAGTGAAATCTGGTTATAAAACCGTTGAAATTTTTTATGAGGGAATAATGATGCAAGCCTTTTTCATCACATGTTAATATTAAATCAACATGGATTGGCTTCTCCTCTTTGCAAACTTTCAGAATGAAAACATTCTTTTTCTTTTCTTCTTCTTCAGCACCAAGAACATTGATGGACATGAAGGAATTATTTTTTTCAAAACAAGTTACTTGCTTTAAACTTGTATTAGCAAGTATACCGTCAAAATTTAAAGTTTGAACATTTTCAATAGCGAGCTGAATACATTTCTTAAAACTATCAAGTCCATGCTCAAAGGTATGCAAATGTTTACTTCTCCGTAGAAATGATGGAACACTGTCGAGAGTGAAAGGTAATCTATCCGCGATTTGCTGTCCATCACATTGATGCTCATGAAAATGTTTTTCAATGAGAAAAATGGATAGACAGATTTTGCAGACAAAAAATTTAATTCGACTTTTATTTTCCAATGTTGCCGGTAGCGTATGACGCATTAATTCATTGAAATTATTTATATATGTAAAGTGTGAAACGTCACCATTTCTAAGCAAAAGTAAATCATTCGAACTGTGGACATTATCAACTCTGGAAATGCGAAACGGTTGGATCACTTTGTTTCTATCGACTACGTAAACATTTACTGCTACACCCGGATTGTTACCTTCGAAAATATCGAGCTCGTCAATTTTAACTGGCCACGATAATCCCGACCAATTGTATTTACTGTCAAGATCTCTATAGTTTTCCTTATATCTACGTTTTTTCCAATCGGAAATAAACTTTACCAACATTGAATATTTAAAGCAATAGTTGTCGTTGATTTTGACATTAAATACAGTTTGTCGTTTTTTCTGAAGAAAATCCGGAGTCTCAATAAAGGTTCCACAGCGAATTGGTTGGTATTTGAGGAAAGAAAGCTGAACTCCTCCGATGGATTCCATTGTCCAACCGCTTCCTTTCAATTCGAAATCAAGCATTTCCGACAGTAAACTCTGTACAGCCTCCTGCCATACATTATGAAAGTCTACACTTTCACACACTATTAGGTTTTTTGTTTTGAACGAAGCAAGTTTAATTTCGTCTTTTTTGGTGATTTGTTTGAAAAAAACAAATAATCGAGCCGAAAATTTAAAACTTTGATAATTTCTCAAAATCTCATCCTTCAACTCCATTATTTTGTCTTTCACAAACTCTTGAAGAAATTGATTTGTGTCTTTGTAAATAACATTTTTGACAAAATATGTTCTAATGTTATTTGAAAAGGCAGACTCTAGTAATGTAACATTGTCAGGGTAGCTGTTGAAAATGTTTCTTTGATGCCGTACAGAGTTAAAATGTTCCTTCCTTTGAGCATCACTTGTAAAACTATAATGTTCATTACATATTGTACAGAACGCTATTCTTATTTTGGGAATATCCATTTCACACCTTGAGAAGAGATAAAATTATAAAGAAATTAATATTTGAAATTTAAAAAAAAAAACAAGTTTACATCTATGTGTCAATTTTTTAAAAATTTTTACATATTAATCAAACAATATTTCCCAAATGGATTTTTTCCAAGCCTCATAATAGATTCGTCTATATCTATTGGTAGTTATTTCCTCATGACATAACTCTTGAAATAAATCAAATCTTGTTAATACATCCTTGATGCTATGTAAGAAAACTTGTCTAAGTTGTTTATGGTAACAATCGTCATCATCATTCTTTTCTGGGGTTTCATTACATTTACAAGGACGATCTAGGTAACATGAATATCCACGACATTTAATCAAATATATTAAATCTTCAAAACAATGGAGAAAATGATGAAAAAATAATGGTGGTAGATTTAATTTTTTCACGCGTGGTTTAATGTAAAAATAAAAAAAATTGACGGAAGATTCGAAAGTCTCTTTTTCGATATAATTTATAATTTCATCAGCGTGAAAATTGAAAAAGTTAAATAAACTTTGTCTTAATGCAAGTTTTTCTAATGTATCCATCGTTTTTTCAAAAATTGCAAATGAAAGTAATGAAAAAAAAAAAAATATTTAAAAGCGATCAGGTAAAAATCAATAGTCCAAGAACTCTAAACCTATTTCTTCATAAAAAAAAATTGAAAAATTTTCATAATCAGAATTTATAAGGTAACAAATCTTTTGACACACTTCATGAAGATCTTCATGATGCTTACATTTTGAATTTAATTTACAATACTTTGCAGACTTTGTTACATTTATAAATAAATATTCCGCAAATTTTTTAAATTGTTCATTCAGTTCAATCAAAATTTTAAATTTTAAGCTTTCAGGAATAAATATTGACTCTAAAATTGATTTGAGTTTATTTTTAAATTGATTTTCTTCACCTTTTAGAGTATTGTTATAGAAATCATTAAAAAGTCTACAATCACTGCTATCACCATCAAAAATAGCTTTACTATAAACATGAATCCATACGTGTTCCTCAGCAATAATTTGACATACATTTTCAAGATAGCTTAAGATTTCATAATTTTGCCAAAAGAAAAAACTAATATATCTAACAGTAAGTTTACTTAATGATATCATAATATTATTTCATAAAATTTTGAATAACACTGAGAAATAAATTAATTTACATACCATGAAATTTGAAAGAAAAAAAAAAAAGAGTCAAACTACTGTAAGTTTAATTTTCTCTTCTTCAGCAGATTGGTTAACTCTTCTTCTTCCCGACAATTCAAGTTTGGCCAGGTAACCTTGATGATTTCGAAATCTCCCTCTGCTTCTTCTAACTTTTCCTTGATTTTTATCTGTCCAATTTTATAATTAGGTTTAAAAACTATTTTGTCTTCTTCAAATTTAATGTCTTTATCACTTACGTTAAACTTTTTCTTGATTAATAATTCTAATAGTCTTTTATTATTTAACACCTTCAATATAATTATAGAACTCATATTCAAAATAAAAAAACACTTTTCTTTTTTTTTCGGATAATGTTCCTTTATAATTATTTACACATTTCACATAAAATAATAAGAACAAAATAATATTAATAAATGGTTGGTTTAATTATACACACACACACACTGAATGTTTCACAAACTTAATTTTTTTTAGTTGAATATTTTTCTACTTGTAGGGTAATATTACTGACTATGTGTTTGAATGAATAACATTATTGTCAAGTCCAGCTTTATATATGATTGCCTTATCTGCCTCTGCGTCTGATATCAAGCAATGTGAGCTTGCAGACAACGTGATATCGGGCAATGTGAGCTTGCAGACAACGTGATATCGGGCAATGTGAGCTTACAGACAACGTGATATCGGGCAATGTGCTCTTGCTAGCCACGTGATATAATTGAACAACCTCTCAAGTTTATCTCAAGTGTATTTTCTTATGACTAGTAAACATATACAGGGGGGTGTATTAGTTAACAAAAAAAAAAAAAAATCTACATTATTTTCTGGATTGTATTGGTTAGTGGATAAAGTCTTACAACTGCATCATGTATTATTAGAGCGTACAGGGTTGTTTTTTTCAGTAACATTTGCAGCTAATTCGTATTCAATGCGAATATCTACTGTAGAGCTGTGTTTCCATAGTTCGGACTGTTTTGAACAATCAATAACCACAATGGGGGCTTTTGCTAAATAATCTTTATAACTAAGATACGGTTCACTGATTTTTCGATAGTAATTCTCTTGGAAATCACAATACATTAGATAAAGAGGAATGTACTTCTTCTGTTCAAAGTCAATATTTAAAGACTCGTAGGGGAAACAAACAGAGTTGAGATAGACTTTTATATTCTTAAGCTTTACATGGTCAAACATAGATGGATCCTTTGTCAAGCTGTTGTCCCGGTCTGTTTGGAACCCTAAAAGTATAAATCTAGGTTTGTCTTGCGCATTACTTGTCTTTACTGTCCAGTTGATCTCTTTACTTGCTGGTAAATTCGGATAGTAATTCAAACTCCATTTTCTAAAGCTCATGTCAATCGGAATGTTTCTCTTGTACTGAGAGAGCAGCTCCAGACGTATGGGATCGCTGACTTGAACATGTGGTACCTTCCATACTACTTTTGTGAGTTGAACTTTTGCATCTGTTACAGCAGCGGTACCCGTAGATAATAGAGCATCCTTGGAACTCTTGGATCGCATTAAAATCAAGTCCAGACGTTGATTGAGCAGAATTTTATCATAGTTTTCAGCGAAACCCAATAGATATTTTAGTTTGAGATATCCACTAAAGGTATAACTTGTTGTAATTTCAACTGACTGTCCTGATGTCTCATATTTTTTCATTTCATCGCTTGAGTATGATGGATATGCTTTTAGAGTGGATGTGATGCCAACATTTTTATTAGAATCAATTTCAACACTATTCATTTCCAATCGAATCTCATCAAACAGGAAGCACAGTCCATTGTTTACAAACTGAATGGATTTATTAGCCTCCAGATTGGTTCCATCTTCTTTTACGATTTTTCCTTCAATGTAGATTCCCGATTCACTTAGCAGCAGATATGAGCTTTCCTGGTTAATACTGATGATGATATTGTCTGTACTGTCCAAGCTGATACTTGTGTACGGTCCATACGTATGACTTTCATAACGAATTATATTTTCATCGTAAGTCACACGATTGTTCAAATTCAAAATATTGTCTTCAATGTTCATTTTTGTTTCACACTATAGCCTAAGCTTTGTAGAATTTTTACACTCCTTTTGGTAAGTTTCTTTAGTTTTATTTTTTTTTTATTACTTTTCACTTGTATAACACTTGTTGGAATGACCTTAAGGAGAGTGGGCACACTCTTTTTATTGCTTTTCACACGTTTCATCACAATCATATTTTCAAATGTAATTCTAACGATATCTCTTCACCTCGAAAGTCTATTAAATTATGTCTTTCGTCAACAAGCTTCACAATCAATCTGTCAATTTCATCTGTATTGAGTGGTAAATATATAACATTGTTGGGAACTTCTGTGATCCGGAAACCAGGTGGTACATTCAGGAAATATTTATACAAACAATTACTGGACACACCGTCTTGATAGGAACCATTGACTATGTTTACGTCAATTTTTATTGTATTTATTTTGGAAATTTTCAAAGTATTTGTTGAGGTCAGCATAGTGTGTGCAATGTATATTTCTTTAGGGAGTCCAAGCATATCGGCAAGTGATCGCTCCTTGAAATCAACATTATACTTGCACCAAAATAAACATTTCAGAGTGTTTACATTGGGTTTAATAGATATCGCATTTTCACCCAACTTGGATTTCAAGTAACTTTCAATATCCAATAGTTCGTACGTTCCTTCTTCTATTTCAATGTCAATCCAATCTTTACTATCGTCCTGATATCTGAAAACATTGTTTGTCCGATCAATGTTTGGAATACTATTGTAGGTTTGAAATTGTGTCAAACCAATAACAGCATCTGTTGAAACTTTTAAAGGAGGAAATATTGAACACACAATTTCAGATTGTCTAGAAGTTATATGAAAAATTCTGCTGGACATGTTTTTTTTATTTATTTGTTAAATAATTCAATAGTTTTCTGAACAATATATTTCAAACACAAGTGTCCACAATTAACTGATCTGTATTTCTGTTCTCGCTCATAGTTATAGAAAATTTTACACCCATTAAGGTATACTCTTATTTCTACAGGTGGACGCAAGTTGCCAAAACTATCATAATAAAAGGCAGCGTTATTTTTCTTCAACATGGCTACCCAATGAGTGCCGGGTCCACTTGATTTGTCAAGATTAATAATCATCACTTCATTTGTTCTTGGTTTTGACGGGAGTTGATTCAAACTGTAGATGCCTCGAAAATGTGGAACATTGATTTCACGAATCTTTTTCAAAATATCAATGTTTGTCAACGCTCTCCGAGGCAAATCATTTAGTTTTTTGACAAGACATTAAAATAGTTTGAGTATGGTTTTATGTACAACCCCTGTCCACTTTTAATAGGAGTAACAGCACCCGAAGAACCAGCAGCCTTGAAATCTGCGATTGCTTTTGCAATACCACTAACACCGCCAGCAATGGATCCGAGGGCACTTAAACCAGCAAGTATGGGGATAGCAGCCGGCAAGAATCCACCTGACATTGTCTTGGCTATTCTGAGTCTTCTCGGAATTTTCTTGTTTACTTTATTCCCCCGGATAGCTTTACGTGCAGCCATCAGAGCGTGTTTACTAATCAACTTGAGATTATCACTTTCTCCAGCAGATTTCATTCCTAGCGCAGCAGCTTTAGTTAGTTTTCGAAAAGTCATTGTTGTCTTCTTTTTGCGACGTAGACCAGCGCCCATTTTTCTTTTAACTTTCATAGCGTTAGTCACGAACAAGGCAGCAGCTTTTTCCGGCAAGTTTGAATCTCTGGCCAACACTCTCTGCCAAGCTTTGTTTTCCAATTCCCAATCTGCTTGCTTACGATCGGCTTTCTTGTCAGCGTATTTGAGATCGTGTTCTTTACAGGCCGAATCCAACGAATTGATTCCTTCTTGATCTTTTCTTTTATCCAATCTTGTTCCTGGACCACAGAATCTGTACGACGGAATGTGAAGTTCAAATGGTAACTTATCAATCAACTTATTTAAGAGACCTTTTCCACGTCTGCGAATCATTAACAATAAAGTGATTGTTGTGAAAACATTGGTTTATATAGGAAAACAAAGAAAGAAAAAAAAATCAGTAATCATGAAAACAAAAAAATGTAAAGAAAATTTAAATGTTGAAAATTTTGACTTTGTCAGCGAAGTGAAATCAAAAAATAAAAAAAATGGAAATTTTTTTCCAAACAATGTACGAGCCTTAATTGTCGGTCCAAGCGGATCGGGTAAGACCAATCTTCTGCTGGCTCTCTTGTTACATCCAAACGGATTGCGCTTTGAAAACGTTTATGTGTACTCAAAATCATTTCAACAACCAAAATATCAATTTTTAGAGAAAATTTTGAATGGAATCAAAGAGGTGCAACTCAAAGTATTTACAAACGACGAAGATATGATTCAACCGTGTGAAACAAAGAAAAATACTGTTTTTGTAATGGACGACATTGCTTTTGAGAAACAAAAAAATATTAAACAATTTTTTTCCCAAGGTAGACATTTCCTCGTTGACATCATTCTTCTAGCGCAAACTTATTCAGCTATTGGTAAACAATTGATTCGAGATAATGCAAACTTTCTATGTATTTTTCAACAAGATCCCCTCAACTTGAAACATATTTATTCCGATCATGTTTCTGATTTGTCTTTTGAAAAGTTTAAAGAGATGTGTCAGTATTGTTGGAAATCGAAACATGGATTTCTCGTATTGGATAAAGAATCCGACAGCAAGTCTGGGCGGTTTCGATGTGGCTTGGATAAATACTTCATAGATATATAAGACAATGATTGCAAATGTAGAACTTATTAGACATGAGTCTTTCAAAAGAACTGAGTGAAGCGAAAATTCTCGCTAAAAAAATTAGTGACGCGCAGAAAGAAATACGAGCTAAAACATTATCCCTTAAAATTGGACAAGATGAACAATCAAACAGTATTAAAAGTTTCTTGAAACCAGTATCAGAACCATTGACTAAAATTGCCCAAAGTAAAGAGAAAAAAATCAACTTTCTGAAGAGATTACAAGAACAGAGAACAGCAGCATCATCAGGTGTACCATCAATCAAAAGAGAACCAATATCTTCGCTCAGACGAATACCTGAACTCTTGAAGAAATTTGACAGTCCATCGAGAATCAGAAGATACAATGATGAAGATGGTCAAACGTCTGATTCCGAACGATATGCTAGTCCACTAGATACATGGTCCTTAGGTGAACAATCGACTATTCAAACGCCAGACATACAACTTCCAGGCACCTCAACGTCATATCAACAGTCGAGTCCTGGTTACGATAGAAAACTGTTCGATAGACGATACAATCAAATGATTTTTCCAAGTCCAACAACAGGCTCTCCATTAAAAATGAAGTTAAAACCATCAAGATTAAGTATATCAATGCCTAGCTCACCAAAACCTTCTTTGGAAGCCCTAAAAAGAGGACCATTACTGGAACGAAGAAATACAATGTTAACACCACCGCCACCACTATTATCTCCGTCACTTGAACAGGAGCAACCTCAAAATTATCCATGAATGAACCAATGCTGCAGACATCACCACCACCACCACCAACCATTGAAGCCGATAACACTCAGAATAGTTTGACACAAAGCGCAACCTATTTCATACCTATGAATTCAAAGACAACAAAAAAAGCTTCTTTGATAGATCGTTTTTTAAAAGCATTAGATGATCAAGCCATCGTAATCGATAAAGTTACCGGTATCAAAAGAAAAGATGGAAAATATTTCCTAGGAAAAAAAGAAATTGCATTTTTTAAGACACCTAACGAACACATACGTATTGGTCAAAATAATTATCCAGTCACTCGCGGACTTATGGAATTATTGTTTCTCAAACAACCAAATCAAGAGAACTATACCAATCTGGATGAAAGAAATTACGTGAGAATTATAAAGGATACTAAACTTGAACCTTTGTCAAGTAAAATACAACAATTTCAGGGATCGGGTTTACCAAATATTATGTTTGACAGTAATCGTAATAAGGAATTTGTTTACTTTAATGATCCCAATGAGTTAGTAGAGAGACTTTTACTCTTGAAAAGGTCACAAGCTGCAGGCAATTATCTAGCCCACATAAACGAAATAAATTCAATTTTAGAAGAACTCAAAGAATGTAATGTAATTAATTAAATCGAGAGGGAAAAAAATAAATTGAATTCTTTTATTACGTCTAGCATCACCCTGTATATGTTTACTAGTCAAAAGAGAATCGTTGATATGGCGTGATCACTGGCTGAGGTCATGGGTCAAATTTGATAGCAACTGCCGGTTTGCATGTTAACAATAGATAAGAAGAATTGAGTTGCAAAGTTAGAACTGATAAAGACCTTTAGTTAGCTTTTCTAGCTATGAATAAATTAGCATTTGACGAAATAATATTATGCCGACAGTTCACAGGTCTATGGTTCGAATCCCAAAAATGTCGGGGTTTTTTTTTGTTGTTGTACAAATAATATCGCTTCAACTTGGACACTGAATTGAACACACACTTGGTCTTTGTAATTTAATGTCAATCGCTAAGGCTGCAAATCCACAGGTCTATGGTTCGAATCCCAAATATAACAATGAAATGTCAGTTCTCAGAGTCTACAGGTCAACACTTCGATTCCCACTATAAAAAGAATAAATAAGGTCTACAACCATCCTGTATATTTTGACTAAATCCACCCAGTATGAAATGGCTGGGGTCAAACATCATATGACCTAAGCCTGTCTACCTGAGGAGATAAGAAGAATTGAGTTGCAAAGTTAGAACTGATAAAGACCTTTAGTTAGCTTTTCTAGCTATGAATAAATTAGCATTTGACGAAATAATATTATGCCGACAGTTCACAGGTCTATGGTTCGAATCCTAAAAATGTCGGGGTTTTTTTTTTGTTGTTGTACAAATAATATCGCTTCAACTTGGACACTGAATTGAACACACACTTGGTCTTTGTAATTTAATGTCAATCGCTAAGGCTGCAAATCCACAGGTCTATGGTTCGAATCCCAAATATAACAATGAAATATCAGTTCTCAGAGTCTACAGGTCAACACTTCGATTCCCACTATTGCGTAAATTCAACAAAACACATAAACTGCCCTAGGGGGGGCTGAAATTAAGCTGGGGGGGTGGAAGTGGTACCAAAAGATGCCGGTCGTCGAGGCGGTTCCAAAAATATATATTTCAGCAAACCAACTTCAGCCGTTTGGATTTTACAGCCATTAGTTGTTATTGCATGAGATAAGTGTTTTATACTCTACTTGTATTAACCAAAAGTAAATGTCCGAAATTTGATAAAATGAAGCAGATTGAAGCGTTTGAGAGTTTTTCATAAAAAAGTATCTAATCTCAAAAAATCAAAAGTTGAAATACCTTAATATTTTAGAAATATTGTGCCGTAGTAAAGAGATGGTGACATAAAAAAAAGGCATGAATATTTTCATAAAAATAAATTCTACTATATTTCATGTGTTGAATTTAGCAAATGGGAAACAATGTAACCAACCAAAAATAACTGATATCCCCCAAAAATACACTTCGTGTGCAAAAGACGCCAAGAAAATAACAATCCTTTTTAAATAGAATTACCTTGAAAATGATTGCCTAAAAAGGAACTGATATCAAATGAAGGCCAAGTTCTTGTAAACTGGATATTATCTGGCCAAAAAAAGCGTCTCAAGTACAGTAATTAAGCTGACAATTGGATATGATATTTCCCATTTTTCTGCTTTTTAACAACACTAAAATTTAACATTAAAAATCTTGGCAAGTTTGAAACATCAAAAAATTACTTTGGACTTGCCAAGATTTTTAATGTTAAATTTTAGTGTTGTTAAAAAGCAGAAAAATGGGAAATATCATATCCAATTGTCAGCTTAATTACTGTACTTGAGACGCTTTTTTTGGCCAGATAATATCCAGTTTACAAGAACTTGGCCTTCATTTGATATCAGTTCCTTTTTAGGCAATCATTTTCAAGGTAATTCTATTTAAAAAGGATTGTTATTTTCTTGGCGTCTTTTGCACACGAAGTGTATTTTTGGGGGATAAACAATTCCATAACCATTACGCGATCAAGACCTATTAAAATGAAAGTGCTCGAAGGAAACTGTGCCGCTTCACTTTTCTTACTAAATCCCAGAGTTCCTTCCTAATCTTCCTTGGCTTGGAAATGTCAGGCTAGAAGTTAAGTCACTTGCCAAATCTCTCTCTCTTCCTATCTAATACTCTCACTCCATCTCTTTCTCTCTCTTATAATATATTTTGTGACTGTCTCTCCTTCAAATCTTTCCGTTTATCTCAAACTTACATCTCCTTCCCTACATATCTCTCTCCCTCCCTTCTACTCTTATGGTCGGTTCGGGACTCGACTGCTGGGTCCCAGCTCATGTAGATCTAGGGTCACGTGATCAATTTGGAGCTCTGTGATTGGTGGAAATTGATCACGTGACGCTAAATCTACATGAGCTGGGACCCAGCAGTCGAGTCTCGACCCGGCCATTTAGTCTCCATAAGGGTTGGGTGGAAGAGATTGCCAGAGGCAATAACCTCGGCCTTTAGTTAGAAAATATTATGTTTATGTAATAATATATTTTTTTATTCTTATTCTTTTTCATTGTATATGTACAATTGTCAAATATATTGTTTCCATTTTTTCATTGTTATAATAATTAAAGTGTTTGATAATAATAATAGTCTCTCTTATAATAAGTAAATCGTGTAACTCTCTCCCTCTCCCTAATATATTGGATCCTCTTCTTTTCTCTCTTTCCCTCCATCTTTATCTATCCTGCGTCCTAATCTTGACAAATAACAACGGAGAAAGTAGACTTTCTCAAGTGAAGCCTCTGAGGACAAACGAGGAGGCTTGAGATTTATATCAATAGAGATTAAAGATAAGAGAGTCAAAGTTTAGTGAGGGAAGAAGAGGAAGGGCAAACCTTAAGGGGAGAGAGAGTGAGAGGGAGGGAGATAGAGAGAGAGAGAAAGAGGAGGAGAGAGAGAGAAAGAGAGAGAGAGAGAGAGAGAGAGAGAAAAGAGAGAGAGAAAAGGGATAAAGAGAAAGAGAGGGTGCGAGAAAGTAAGAGAGAAAGAGAGGGAAAGACAAAGAGAGAGAGAGAGGGAGATAGAGAGAAAGAGAGAGCGAGAGGGAGGGATAGAGAGAAAGAGAGAGAGATAAAGTAAAAGAGAGATTTCGAGAAAGTAAGAGATAAAGAGAGATAGATGTACTTATATGTTCACATACCGAACTCAGTAGCTTGATCAATAAGGCGGTGGACTTGTAACCATGAGGTCGGTGGTTCAAGTCCCGATTTCAGCGTAGATTTAGTAGAGCAAATTTGAGTAGTTGTATAATATCACGAAAGTGGTAAACACAAATATGATAACTTGAAAAAAAACTGTACTTATGTTCACTTTACAGAGAATGGAAGGTGGGATCTTTACTTAATCTTCCTTTTGCAATAAAAATAAATCTTTATTTATTTTAAAAAAATGTCTTCAATCCAGAGAAATCCTCAAAAAGATGCATGACATGAGTTTTCCTCGACTCCTTTTGGGACCGTGTAACAATGCTACCTCTAACCTAGCTTGTCTGAGGAAGTAACTTGTCATAATAAACTTGTTTCCAAATTGAACTTGACAATTTCAGAAAGAAATCATTCTATTATATTATTAAGACACATTTGTAACGTTTCGGCCACGCCCATTTTCCCGGTCTCAAACACGCAAGACTAAAATTATGAAACATAATTTGCACTGACTACTTTTTTTTTTATGAAAATACGAATGTGGAGAGAGAGAGAGAGATGGAAAGAGAGAGAGAGAAAAAAAAGAGAAAGAGATATGGAGAAAGAGAGAGATGAAGAGGGAGAGAGAGAGAAGGAAGAGAAAGAGAAATGGAGAGACAAAGAAAAAGAAATAGAGAGAGAGAAAAAAAGAGAAAGAGATAATGGAGAAAGAGAGAGATGAAGAGGGAGAGAGAGAGAAGGAAGAGAAAGAGAGATGGAGAGACAGAAAAAAAGAATAGAGAGAGAGAGAGAGAAAGGAAAAAAGATATAAATAAAACTGAATTAGAAGTGAAGGCGAAAAAGAAGAAAAGAAACGATAAACAGAAAGAGTAAGAGAATTAGAACGAGAGGGATAAGATACAAAAAAGAGAGAGAAAAACAGGAAAGAGAAAATTAAATAAAATGTCAAAGGCCAATAGAGGATCAAAAAATATGTATTCAATATTCATAGCTAAGCCATGTATCTATTTCAACTATGATATCAGACCCCTTAAAATCTGGATCATATTGCATCAATGTTGGTTAAAAAAAAAACTCCTCTATGTTTCAATTCCACATTTCAATTAATACCAGTGCACGGTCGACGGGTAAAAATTAAAAGCACTCTTTTCATTTTTTTCCCATTCGATTTTTTCCCACATTTTTTCTCCCCCAGTCCCTTATTTCGGGATGGGGAGGCCCCCCCGGTTATTTTTCTGCAAGTGGTGGCATGGGGGTGCAGGATTGTCAAGTGAAAAGTGCTTGATCTGGGTGAAAAATGATAGGTTTATATTCCGGCGGGGCATGTTGGTCTAACTGGGGACGTTGATTGCTTTTACCCCGCTCTACCCTGCTATGAAATGTCAATATGTCTGCTCTGGCCGGAATGAACCGTGTGTCACTTCTCTCTAATGGGGTGTCCTTGTGATGGTGTTGTTGTAAGTAGAGATGAGATGATGCTAAGGGTTGGGTGGAAGTGATTTCCATGGGCAATAACCCCGCCCTTTAGGTAGGACATACATATGTGTGTACATAATTATATATTTATCTATTTTTTCCCCTTTTTATTGTTTATATTGTTTCCATTTTTTAATTTTTGTATTCACTGATTGTAATGTACTATGTATCTAATAAAGAACTTAATAATAATAATAAGTGCCAAAATCGTGTATTTAATAATAATGAGTGCCAAAATATAGGAGGCAGATTTTTACACCGATATTGTAATGAAAATTCACCGATAAGTGCAAGCAATTTTACTGTATTTATTTAAAAAAAAAAAAAAAAAAAAATCATTTCAAACAAAATGATCGGCCCCATTCACAAACCCGTCTTAAATACTTTTAAATCAATCACTATTTCTACCTACATTCCAAACTATCCGGTACTTGAGATTCAAACAATGTGCGTGTGTGTGTGTGTGTGTGTGTGTGTGTGAGGGAGTGTGTGTGTGTGTGTGTGTGTGTGTGTGTGTGTGTGTGTGTTCGTGCGTATCCCCTAAAATCCCAAGCTACTGACGTCGCCCCGCTGTTGGTTGACGAAACTGAAAGTTCACTGAAACTGATGACGGGAACACCGGCAACACGTGTTGGGAGATGTTTCTCCAATCTCATCCATCCTCTTTCCCGAAGACGAAACTCGCAAACTTCCTAATCTAATATGGAGGAGACCTCCCCACCTCTCCTCCACCTCCAGTACCCCCCCCCCCCTCCCCCTCCACCTCCACCTCCCTCTCCCCCTCCAGGAACCATCACCTTCCACAGGCAACATCTTGCGTAACTACAAGACACGAGCAAGACGTTATTAATTGAATATGAACGGAAATGTACGTAAAGTAGGTACATCCACAGATACATATAGATAAGTAAATACATATTGTGTACATCAACAAATACATTGATAAGTAAATACATACAGTGTACATCAACAGATACATTGATAAGTACATATTATGTATATCCACAGATACATAGATAAGTAAATATAATTTAGGTACATCCACAAATACATCGATAAGTAAATACATAATAGATACATCCACAGATACATATAAATAAATAAATACTTATTAGGTATATCCACAGTTTCATAGATAAGTAAATACATATTAAGTACATCAACAGATACATTGATAAGTAAATAATGTGTACATCCATAGATAAGTAAATACATATTGTGTACAGCCACAGATACATAGATAAGTAATTACATTTTAGGTACATCCACAGTTACATAGATAAGTAAATACATATTAAGTACATCAATTGATACATTGATTAGTACATAATGTGTACATCCACAGATACTAAGATAAGCAAATACATTACATCCACAAATAAGTTAGTAAATTCATATTAGATACATCCACAGATACATACATACGTAAATACATATAAGGTACATCCAAGGATACATAGATAAGTAAATACATATTAGGTACTTCCACAGATACATAAATAAGTAAATACATATTAAGTACATCCATTGATAAGTAAATACTTATTAAGTACATCCACAGATACATAGATAAGTAAATAGAAACTTACATAATTGCAGGGATGAGATATGAAACTTTGGAACATGTAAATTAATACGCAGTGGGATGCGGGAAAAGGTACTTTGCTTTTCCTGTGAAAATTATACAGGAGTGTGGAGAGTGTTCTATGGCTTGGTTTGAAATGTGTGTGAGGGATTTGAGTTGATCTATCTATCCTCTATTTCTATTATATTTAAGTGGAGTTTTTCAACTTTATTGTTATATACACCACTCTTTGCAGCAATTTGAGCTGATGATGTTCTTCTTCTTTTCATTTTTGAATTTTGGTATAATTTGAGTAGTGTTTAAAGAACAGCAGTTCTCATCAATTTTTACAAGAACATGATTAGATCTTTAATCACCAAGAGATGAAGATTTTCAGATGAAGCGCTGTATTCTGGATTGGGTGGAAGAGATTGCAATAGGCAATAACCCCGCCTGTTAGTTAGGATATGTATTTTCTATTCTTTTTCATTTTTATTGGATACATTTTTTCCATTTTTTTTTTTTTCATTGTTAAAATAATTATTTGTACTGTTCATATGTCTAATTATATCTAATAAAGTGTTTAATAATAGTAATATTTAGAATCACACACACTATCACCACACTTTAATTTCTCAAGACTTCACCATCCTGTATATCGCCATATTCTGAACCACATACACTCTCACATCACACTTTAATTTCTCAAGACTTCATCATCCTGTATATCGCCATATTCTGAACCACACACACTATCACCACACTTTAATTTCTCAAAACCTCACCATCCTGTATATCGCCATATTCTGAACCACATACACTATCACCACAATTTAATTTCTCAAGACTTCACCATCCTGTATATCGCTATATTCTGAACCATATACACTATCACAACACTTTAATTTCTCAAGACCTCACCATCCTGTATATCGCCATATTCTGAACCACATACACTATCACCACACTTTAATTTCTCAAGACTTCATCATCGGGTATATCGCCATATTCTGAACTAAATACACTCTCACCACACTTTAATTTCTCAATACTTCACCATCCTGTATATCGCCATATTCTGAAGCACACACACTATCACCACACTTTAATTTCTCAAGACTTCACCACCCTGTATATCGCCATATTCTGAACCACATACACTCTCGGAGCCTCACCGAACTTTAATTTCTCAAGTTAAACTTTTCCCCCTCGCCATCCGCCACACACTATCGCTTGTGCTGAACAAATCAGAAGAGTTTACTCTTGCATCAGCAGCCTTGGATGGAGTCAGCAGATGTGGTGTCTATTAAGGGATGACTTGGAAAGTCCTGATTTTCTTTTCGAACACGAGGTAGACCTTTCGCTCCCGGATTAAATGATCGTGAGGGCTAGAAATTTTGAGAAATTGTACGGTACACTCCCGGATTAAACGATCGTGAGGGCTAACTTTGCCCAAATTTTCTTTTGGGATATCATTTTTTTCGTTAAATGAAAGAGATCTTCTGAAGAGAACACTTCATGAAAATATCAATTTCTTCATTTAAAATTGAGTAAAAGTCTCAGGAGCGAAAGGGGTAGGTTGAAAAATAGGTTCTTTGTTAAACTGTTGACATAATTTTATAATAACAACACAACACTCTTTAGAGGAAGGTAACCACGAGGCGAAGTTAATGCTCAAAGCATTCAAATTAACGAGGAAAAATTCATGCACTGGGTGGTATTCGAACCAACGGATCCCTACGCTCCTGCATTACGAGACTAGCGCGTTAACCACTTGACTACCAGTCCACCAGTATCGTATTATTATTTGTATCGTATCGTATTATTAACCACTTGACAACCAATTTTAGAGAAAAAATGAGTGAAGAAAAGAAAGGAATAAAGAAAAAGATGCAACCTAAGCTTTCAAAACAAACAGTGCAAGGACATAATAAATAATTTTGTTTGTTACTACCACAAATTAAGGCCCGAATTATGAGATCCTACACTATCCAACGTCGATGGCGCGTAGAATGCACCGGTTTTCGTATGATCATCGAAGTTAAACCACGTCCAGCGAGGTAAACACTTTGTGTTCCAGGTATTTCAGGCCAACCCAGGCTGGGTGAGGTTAATATAAGTAGCAGGTTTGTGAGTTTCCCGCGAGTGAAGGGTATAACCCCCGTCGTGATATGAACATGTAGTTAAAAGTGACGTTAACCCAAATTAAATAAATGCAAAATTAAAGAGTAGGCAAAATCTTGATGTTATAGATGGAAATACAAAGCTAGGTACGAAATGGAATTGTGTATCTCGTAATAAATAATAATCTAGTCACCGTGGCAGAGTGAGTTAGCGCGCTGGGTATTGCACGCACGGTGACCTGGGTTCAATTCCCAGCGGGGCAGGAATTTTTCTGCTCTGTACTTGGATGTTCGGGGTCCACTCATACCTCGTGAGGAAAAGTGAGTAGTTACTTGTATGAGTAACGACCAGTGGCGGCATTACCAGAGTAAAAAGAAATTAATGTAATAGAATAATTCGAAATGTAAAGGAGGCTCTTAGTAATGCTGCGCTACCCACAAAAATTGTGAAGAGGCCTTGTGCTTCACCACAAAGAAATTCATACATACATACAATAAATAATAATCCACCTTATTTACTTCAGGTCCAAAGACTTAGTATGTTATACTTGAGCGCACGAATAGCTCAGTGGCTAAGCACTCGCTTGCCATGGGGAAGGTCCCGTGTTCGAACCCCCGCCGAGACAAATATTAGTATTCAAAATTTGATTAAAGTTGTTTGTAAGGGATAGCTTCCGGTGCGCTCGTGTTGACCCAGCACCTAATTGGGAAGTATTGTGTTACTTCTCGCCCATCAGACGGGAGGCATACTACGGGACGGGCAGGCTACAACACAGACCACAAGCGTCTACAGTAGCTCCTGTTTCATGGCTACGAAAAAGGCTGTGAAACACTCACCTTTAAAATAAAAACAACTTCGTCATTGATCAGGTCATTACTGCAGAGAATCGTTAAGAACCATTCATGGTGGATACCATTCTAATCAACACGTTTTGCGTCTCTTTTGACCCAAAAATATTACTCCTCTTTCACTTCATCAAAGGAATCACTGGTATCTTAAGTCCTGGTATTCTCTCATTGTCACGACTGAAGCATTGCTGAGGTAGTTTCCATTGTGCCGGGTCCCAAAATTAGCACGGATCCACACCCTAGGAGACCTTTTGGAGCCTTTTCAATATTGTTGTTCCATTGTTGTATAGGGGCTCCTAGGCCTGTAGGGAGTGTACTGTGTGTAGGGTATCCCGTATCCACAATACCTCATGCGGAAGTCTAGCAACTATGAGAGTCTTTTTGATACAGATAGTCTTCTTTTTATCGAGTCTCATAGTGGAATTAACTTATCCTTATCTTCAGTGACTTGTTTAAATACGACAGTCTAGGAATACGCACAAAAAGACTTTTTATTGAGTCTCTCATAGTGGAATTAATAGACAAACTTGTCTTTAACTTTATTGACTTTATCGGTCTCAAGTCTCATAGTGGAATGAACTTGTCCTTATCTTCATTGACTTCTTTAAAATGGCAGTCTAGAAACTCTGAATATGTACAGAAAGACTTTTTATTGAGTCTCTCATAGTGGATGGAATTCATAGACAAACTTATTCTTAACTTTATTTGTACAGGATAGCCTTTTTATATCGAGTCTCACGGTGGAATTAACTTATCCTAATCTTCATTGACTTGCGATATTATTATTATTAGTAGTCACTTGGCCCAGCGGTAGCATGCTCGGCTTGCACTCCAGGTGACCCGGGTTCGAATCCCGGCGGGGTCGGAATTTTTTCGGCTCTGTACTTTGGATGTCGGGGCCTACCCTAGCCTCGTGAGGACAATTGGGGTAGTTGTAGAGTGGGCAACGACCAGTGGCGGCATTACGAGATAGATATATTAGTTATTAGTATATTAGTTGTGTTTTCTTGAACAGTTCGTAAAAATTCGCTCTCCAATTTAAAATTGATATCTTTGATTTTAAACTTGTAAAGTAGATAAATTATATATCAAACTAAAGACAAAAACCTCGGCTTTCATTTGTGATTTGTGTCATTTAATTATTTTATGTATTAAAAAAGTTATCGATGTAGACTTTCTTTTTATATTATCGTAAGAAAAAAAGTTTGTTGATTTCGTTGCCAAGGCCCGACTTGGTTACCAAGGTAGTGCCAGACGATTAGAGTGTTTTTCTTTTAATATATTGGATGGCTGATATTTACTGAAATTTACTGATTATAAACAAGACAGTGTTACACGGAGTGTTCTTTATCAATCAATAAACATAATCATGGGGAAAAAAACAAATAAAAATAAACTTTCTTCAACATCATTAAACTCTAGCTCAGATAGTGATGGAATTCAAATTATAGAGGATGATAATATTATGACCGAAAGAGATATTCTTCTCAAAATGAACGTAAAACTGGAAAGTATGGAAAAACAAATCAACCAGGTTTTGCTGATCGTGGAATCTCAAAAGAAGAAAATTAATAAATTAGAAGAGGAAATTCAAAAACAAAAAGTAGATAATGATGGATTGAAAGTTGAATTAAAATCTTCAAGGGAAATTATTGATGAATTACAGCAGAGATCGAGAATAAATAATGTGATAATCAATGGAGTAAAACAAAACAAAAATGAAGATATTTATAAAATTGTGGAGAACATAGGAATTAATATTGGTATTGAGAACCCACTGCTAGATGTTCAAGTGACTCACAGGGTACACTCTACCAATGAGAAGAAAGCGAAACCTATTGTTATTCGAATGGCAAATTCAAAAACAAGAGACAAATGGACTGCTGCATTCAGGAAGAGTGACCTATGGAAAAGTAAGGTGTACATAAATGAGCACTTGACAAAGAAGAACCAAAACCTACTATTCAAAACCAAACAATTCAAAAAAGATAATAATTTTAAATATGTATGGGTCAAGGATTGTAAAATTTTAATTAGAAAGAATGAGCAATCAAGAATATTTGCAATCAGAAATGAAGAGGACCTGGAGAGAATCTCAACCACCCAAACAGCCTCATCCCATGGAACAGACAACACTGAGGACTATGCGTCAGCAGCCTCTTCAAATTTCGATGTTCGCACATAAATATGCTGATAGAGATGCAGCAGTCAATAGATGTGCATCTAATTTTTATATTTTTCAAACTTTTTTCAAAAATTATTATTTACATTCGTTACACATTTTTTTCAAAGATTTCTATTTACACTTGTTACATATTTTTTTTAATTGTTTTTATTTACATTTTTTACATACTCTGTTCAAAGATTTTTTATTTATTTATCACAAAAAATAACTGCTCCATTACTCATTTTGTTCATTACTTCCTTTCTCTCATTTTCACAACACCATATATTTTTATCCACATAAAAAATGCCATATTTATTTATTCTACGACAGTCCTTTTCTTCTACATCTCACAAAAAATATACTTATTGATAGAATCATTATTTATATTTAAGTATAATTAATTATTGAAATATCCTTAATCGTTTAAAATGAGTAATATTATTGATATAATACCCTCATCTATAATAGAGGATTGTCATATTTTTGATGATATATTAGCAACTAAAAACATATTAAACACTAAAGGACTCAATATTTATCATATGAATATTGGCAGGTTGAAAAGTAATTTTGATCAATTAGTATTGAACTTATCACCTTGTATTGTGAAATTTGATATAATTATCTTGACAGAAACCTGGCATCATCCTTCATTCCCTTATTCTTTCTCTATTGCAGGCTTTAATAGTATCTTCACGTCTCTACAACACAATGCAGCCTCAGGCATAGCTGTCTATGTTCGACCCTACCTTAATATACAAACCGACGAACTAACTAACTTTACAATGACCAACTGCTTGAAACTCGACCTAAAAATAAAAGACAAAGAAATAACAATACTAACACTATATCGTTCTCCTTCCGGTAATATATCTACATTCATAGAAGAGTTGGATCGCTACTTACCACAGATTAAAAGTGATAGGTGCTTGTTGATTGGAGATATTAATATCAATATTCTTGAAGAAAGTATAGATAATATTGGACATGAGTACCTTGACATTTTACATAGACACAACTATATACCAACAGTGACTAAACCTACTAGGGAAAAAACTAACTTGAGACGAGACGAACAAACAACTTACAAAACAACATCATGTATTGATCACATAATGTATAAGAGTAGGTCAATAAAAGAAATTAAAACCGCAATCATACATACTAATATAACAGACCATTACTCAACATTAGCAAAAATTGACTTGAATAACGACAAACCTTCAAAAATAACAACAAAACAATATGAAAGTATAAACTTTGACTTACTAAACCAAAAACTCTCTGACCAAGACTGGACAAGCATTCTAGAATCTGATGATATTAATTTTATGACTACTAAACTTACAGAAATAATACAGAAATATATTCGTATGAGCTCAGAAATAAAAACTTATACAAATAAACTTACTCCCATCAAACCTTGGATGACACAAGCTCTGCTTCGATCTATAAGGAATAGGGACCGACTAGCAAGACTTACAAAACAAAACCCAGACAATACACATTTACTGAAATACTACAAAAGAGTGAGGAACATTGTTTCTAAATCTATTAGAACAGCACGAGACTTGGAAAACAGACGGAACATCGAGGAAAACAGAGAAGACAAGAGGAAACTATGGACAATAATACATGACCTAATTGACAAATCGAAGACCAAATTTAAAATTAAAACCATACAACATAATGACATTGACTACGACTGTGATAGCGACTTAACCAACTGTGCCAACATTATTAATACCTATTTTAACAATGTTGGTAAAAACCTAGCAGACACAATAATTACAAATACAGAAATTTTAACCAATAACAGACAAGACAGTTCACAACAAACAAAATTATCGACCTTTGAACCCACCACAACAATGGAAGTGTACAAAACAGTCATGACGTTTAACAACAATTCAGCCCCAGGACAAGACAAAATACAAACTAAAATACTGAAAAACATTATAAATTACATACAAGACCCTCTGACTAAAATTATTAACCAAAGTTTGACAAGCGGAATTTTCCCTGACATATACAAGCACAGTATCATATTACCAATTCACAAGAAAGGTAACACAAAACTACTAACCAACTACAGACCAATCTCACTTTTACCTATGTTTAGTAAAATTCTAGAGAAAATAGTGAAGACTAGACTAGAAACATTTTTACAACATAACAACATCTTGACTGACAGACAATACGGATTTAGAAAGGGGATTGGGACTGAAGACGCACTTATTGACATAACGACTCACCTATACGACAATTTAGACAAGGGGAAAAAAAGTTATAGCTGTGTTTTTGGACATAGCTAAAGCTTATGACTCCATAAAACACTCACAACTACTACAAGAACTACAAAACATAGGACTCAAAGACAAAGTATTAACCTGGTTTACATCCTACTTGGCGAACAGAACCCAACAAGTTAGACTGAATTCTCATTTGTCTACTGTAACAGATTGTCAACCTTTCTCAATTGTTCAAGGTAGCTGTCTTGGGCCTTGTCTTTTTAATTGTTTCATTAACGCATTACCTGGTAAAAGTCAAGGCCAAGTCTTCTGCTATGCTGACGATGCTGTCATCTGTTACAGTTCAGACACTTGGGAAGAGACTCACAATATAGCTACAACTGACTTGACAAACATAGGAAACTGGTACTCTAGTATGTCACTAAAAATCAATTTCGACAAAACCAATTACATGACTTTTTCTATAGACAGTAGGGGACAACCTCAAACATCTTTACTACAAGTGACTGACAACACCAACACAACCCTTACTTTACAAAGACAAAACAAAACGAGATACTTAGGGATAATTATTGACCATCACTTAAAATGGACGGACCATATAATACAACTGAAAAATAAGCTCCGTCATCTAATGTATATATTTAACAATCTACAAAGATGTTGTTCAAAATCCGTTATACGTGAGATATACTTTGCAATGGTACAATCACTTGTACAATATTGTATAGTAGCATGGGGCGGAGCGTACCAAAACTTACTGACACCACTCAACAGGACACTTAACATACTCTTAAGAATAATACTCAACAAGGACAGATATTTTCACTCAGACCAACTTTACAAAATTCTTAATGTACCTACCATACTAGACATTTATACTTACAAATTGTGCATATTTTGTTTAAAAAAACGTGATATGTGGACCTTCAGACATAACAGATACACAACTAGACAGACAGGACAAGCTAACTTACGACAAATACACAAATCACTTACCAAACGACATTTCACGTTCATAGGCAGTAAAGTTTTTAATTGCATACCAGAAGAAACAAAGATTTTACAAGACATAAGACATATAAGAGTAAGAATAAGAGAATATATGAAGGATGACGTATTTAAAAAAAAAATAATAGAAGCCATAAAATAACTTTTATAAAAATACATCTTTACCTACAATTGATAAAAGGAGAAATATTAAAAAATTATAAATAAACAAACAAAAGAAAATCAACACAAAATTAATAAGATACAATTATGCATATGAAAGTAGAGGATCCCCAACACATGTCTCTTGACACAATGGGACATCCAATACTAATATATAATATCAAACAATATTTTTTTTATTATTCCACTATTAGATTATATTTATTTATCTACATATATTTATATTCAACTATGTTTTTTTTATAATTTTATATTTATATTGTTTGTGAATAATTTTGTAAATAAATATATATTCAATAGTACTTTGTTGAAAAAAAAAAAAAAAAAAAAATATTGAAATATGATGGTTGGTAGGAGATATGATGCATTAGTATTAGTTCACGTAATGTCGATGCTACCCACTAAAACTTGTGACATTATAACACAAATAACTAGCTCTTTTATCTTTTTTATATTATTATTATTTCATGTTTTTTATAACTGACCTTGAGAACTGCGAAATTCTTTCTCAGATAAGTAAGAAGTCGCTATTTTAAACATCTTTGATCTTTCATTAGCCAGGAAGATGACGCTCGCAATGACTCATGATCATAGCCAGACTTAAGTCTCTCTGGTCACTCAAGATCAAGGATCCACATCATGTACATCGAGCGGTTAACAGGTTCCATGGCGCATGCGTAGAACAAGACCCAAAGAAGCGTGCAATATGTTTTCACTCCATGCGACATACCTGTGAATGAATTCTTTTAGTCGTTCTGGACCTCTTGTCTTCAGCGTTTCTGACGGTCGTCTTGCGTTCGTTTGTTTCGAAAATTAACTCTCGTATTTTTCGCGATATTTGTTTTCTCCAAGAATTTTCTTTTTGTTCCACTAAAAATTCGTTCTGTGATATAATTTTTCTCTTCAAATTTAAATTATTATTTCATGATAGTTCTCAATTTCCTGTTGAAAGAGATTATTTCATAGCAGTTTTATATTTGATAGGTACTCGTAATTTCGTGTTGATGAATTCTTAATAATACAGTCTGAAAGTGTTTTTAAAAGTAAATGAAATATTATAAGATTTTATTTTAATGACCGACTAAAGAACCGAGTGTTTTTATATTATGTTTTAGACGTTTTCAATTGATTTTAATCAGATTTGAATTAATTAACAATACATTTTTCAATTGATTTTATAGAGATATTTTCAATAACTATACCTATAACAATACCTTTCATTTTAGTATTTTAAATTTTCCTTAATATTAAATTTTCCTCAATATTAAATAGATAGTTAAACCAGTCATGAATTGATGTAAATTAAATACCACATGTTAATAATACCTATCGACTCCCAGCAAAATAAGCTTGAGAAAAAATAAATCATTTCAATTAATAACTGCCAAAAATAACATTCTGAGCATTTAAACTCCTCAGTTTATTCTATCTTTTCAATTAAATATTTAATCTGTAAGGAATTTTTTCTTTATTATTTTTTTTTTTTTGGCAAAAGTTGTGTTTAATAGTTCCAAGTGTGTGTTCAATCATTCCACATTTCAGTGTGGATGACCTGTTGATTTTTTGGAAAAATTCTTGGTCTGGATTTTGACCCTACGAGAATTTTAACTTACTTTCCTTGATTTGGATAACAAATCTAATGGTAAGTGAACTATTTTCTAAGTACATACTTTGACTAAAATGAAAGTTGATTACCAATGACTCACATAATTACGTAGTTGTGAAATAAGCTCATATTTTTTTTACCAAGAAACTCTGGCCCAAATTTTAAATTACCGGATTTTCATTTGAGTTGAAATATATCCAATTTATCCAAGCACGTGGATTGTGGTCCATTGTTTCTCTATAAACTAATATTTCAATATGTATCGTATTCGTATTACCTTCCTTTTGAAATTAATGAGAGCTAAAAAATAGGAAAGTTGTCATAAATTAAGCCATGGCTGGAATCAGTCTCACAGCCCGGCCTAAATTACAAAAGTTTTACTACAATGCTGAAGAACCAAATGAAATTGCCAGCGGGGCAGGATTTTGTCTGCTCTGTACTTGGATGGGTCTCATACCTCGTGAGGAAAAATGAGTAGCAGCTTTGTTGTGAGCAGCGACCAGTGGCGAAACTATAGCAAAAATAACATTTTAGGATTACACAAAGAAAAATAATAGTCGTATAATTCTCCGCTACCCACTAAAAATGAGATAGAATAACACAAATAAACACACTTTTTATATTATTAAAGTGTACATACATATTATATTGTTGTTGATCTTAGATTCAATGGGTAGTACATTTTATGTACGCCGTATAATTCCTGATTATGCAATGCGCAATAAACATAAAATAATATTATATTTTTGTTCCTCTATCATTCTTTGTTAGTTGTTCAAAGAATTCCTAAAATCGTCGGAATCAAAGAGAAAAAGTAACATGATGTAGTAACTAACATAGGTAGGTAATTTACATATTTTTTATTTTCCTGTTCTTGAAAATTACGAGTACAAATATTACCAAGGTATACAATAAAATTGAAGGTGAAGTAAGTAAGCTAATTAGCTTGGTAAGGGTTGGGTGGAAGAGATTAGGGATTGGCTAGTAGAGATAAGGGCTGGGTAGAACAGATGAGGGTTGGGAGGAACAAATTGTCGCAGGCAATAATCCTGCTCTTGAGTTAGGACAATAGTATTTTTTAGCATTTTCTACCACCTAACCCTCTCAGTGCTGTTATTATGTGGTCATACTACTCAAATAATATGAGCACTAGATTGAATATGCTTGACTAGATTCCAAAAAAAAACCACCTCATGAGGATAGGAATAATAATGTGTGAAAAGATTTTTTTGTTCTTCTTAAATTATAAAACACCTTTACATCTCCCTGAAATACTAGGAGGCGGAGACACAAAAAATTACCAAAGTTCGTTTGAGTAACACAAAATTTGAAAAGTCACAATTTTGTTATTACCACAGATAATTATGATAAAAAATGGTAAAACCACCCCCAAAAATCTGATTGAATTCTTTAATGTACTGAAAATATTATTCCATGATAATTTATGTTAATGAGAGAGAGGAAAAAAATATTCACCTGGTTTTTTCATCAAGGTATTTTGTTTTCTAGTTTCCTATTTCTGATTTTGCTTTCATAAAAAATGAAGCGCTGAAATTTTCACATCGGGTAACAAAAAACAGCTCGGTGCATTCAATTATGAATAATGTTCAGTTTTTCCCCGGTGAATAGAGTAACATCATTATCTCTTACAACTTACAGCGAAGTAAAGGTCGCCCTCTTAGATGCATTTTATCATAATTAACATTATTATATAAAATTTTGCATAAAAAGTACTGAATTAATCGTAAAATATTTTACTCAACACTTTTTTCATGTCAATTTACTGGATTAATTTAGATCTTTTTTTATACGAATTAGGATCTTTAACCAATTACTATTAGGTCGTCCGTGCCGATCCTCTCAAGGTCTACATGAGGTGAAAGAGTTTGGTACTTCTCATCTTGAATTTCTTCGATTTTTGAAAGAGCCACTCAATTAGGTCTTTACGCGAACTATTGATTCTTGATCCATTTAGCTCTGGTATATTGAAATCAACATGTCCCCATAGTCATTTTTTTAGATAAAAAAAACTTCGCATTAGTGTAAAAATATTGAAAAAACAAAAGTGATGAATTTTTTATTTATTTATTATCTATTCTTCTGAAATAATTTATCAATTATTAGACATAAATAACTAAAATATTATTAATGTAATCTAAATTAACTAAGAAAAATCCATGAAACGATTGTCATGTTAGCTTATGGTTAAAATTTGTAAGAATTTTTTATAGATATTAAATTAAGCTAATGTTTGTATTTAGAAAGCTTTTATTATATTTCTTGTGGTCAACACTTCCCAAGCAATTTATCTTTCTTAGAGCTAGGATTAAATCGAATAATACCCCCAGCGCATAATAAATAGCTTTGGTTATTTAATCCGTCCAGTCAAGAAAAATTACGCATACAATATCAAGGAAATATCAAATGTCGGAGAATACCGATTGTGAAATGGGTACACTGGTTTCTCAGTGAATGATTTGAGTGGCTTCCCCATTTTTAAACCCAACGAAGGAGCTGGTAGTCAAGAGGTTAACTCGCTAGTCTAGTAATCCAGGTAACGTAGGGATCAGTAGGTTCGAATCTCACCCCGTGCATGATTTTTTCCTCATTGATTTGAGTATATGACCACATGATAATAAGACACTAAGGGTTAGGTGGTGGAAAATGCTTAAAACGTTAACCTCACCTCTTTAGTGGAAGGTTCCACTAAAGAGTATTATTATTATAATATCAAGGAAGTAACAAATGGCGGAGGTTACCCTATGTAAAAGGGTTACACTGGTTATTCACTGAATGTTTTGAGCATAGATTTAGAAAGAAGATAAGAACTCTGACCAAGAACTGAAGCAGCCCTTCTGTATAGAAATAGAATACAACTGCCTCAATAGAAAATGGTTGATACCCTGCTAATAGCATATATGGTTTCGCCATTTTCAATTGAGGAAGTGGTTCACATGAGATGCCAAGAGGGGTTTGGGAGTTAGTTATCTATTTTTTTTTTTTTTTTTTTTTTTTTTTATCTATGGTTTTGAGTGGCTTCTTCATTTTTAAACCCAACGAGGTAACTTTTTACATTTTATAATTTTCAATATTTCTATTGAATTCAAAGTTTCCAACTATTGAACTGCATTATGTCCTGCATTGTCAAAATTAATCAGCTCTGAAGTTTTTTTAGTACTTGTGGTTCCACTAATCTCTTAAGTTCCAATAGTTGAATCTGAAAACCACTAACAGGACCTTTTGTGAACAAAATTATCCTTAATTTCTATCGTTCTCTAAAAATAATACTTAAAGTATTAATTTGGCGAAATAAGTTTAGAACAATTCAAGGTCCCTTGAATCAGACTTCCACTGATCACAGTGCAGGTTTATATCGGATTAGGAATGGTCAAATCTGTCTTCTCCGAATCTTTACTGTGGCACTTAAAACACATTTTTCTTCTTCTTCTTTATATTTTTCCCTAATGCAGCTATCATGTAGGTTTCCAAAAAGTTTCATTAGTTGACAATTACTTTTGGAAAAAAAACCGAATTCTATAACAACAAAAAAAATCAAAAGCCGCCTTCATGGCACCTCTAATGCAGCTTTCAGTTTTTTTTCTACACAAAACACGAGAAAGTTCCGTACACAATGTTGTTGGAAAGCTGATATCCTTGCTCCCTATAGTTTCTGCAGTTCCTCCCTAATCCGAAACTTTACTTCTGAGCTTTCCCTCAAGTCCTATGCTACTGCGTTTCTTTCAGTCATGAGGCTTAAAGTGCTCTTCTTTGTTTTTGCACCTGAAAGTTGCGCTTCTGATGGAGTGATTAATTATTTCTTTAGATTTAATACCGTTTTATTGGGGGGTTTCATATAATTGGGTGGCGTCATCGCGAACGATGGTATCCAGACAGTGGAGAATGACTCAGCACTTCTACCACTGTCTTTACAAGGAGGCTAATAAAATTGACAAGGGCCCCCAGAACCTAGCCAATGCTGGTCTACTCCCTGTTAATAGTCCCCCAGCCAGTTTTTGGGGGTTTAACATCGCTTTTAACTGCATGGTCACATATTACGATGTAATTTATACTTGGTCCTTGCTTATTTAATTGTTTTATCAATGATCTTCCTGGTAAAAGTAAGGGCCAAGTATTTTGCTATGCTGATGACACGGCAATATGTTACTCGTCAGATACTTGGGAAGAAACTCATAGACTTGCAACTTTAGACCTGACTAACATTACTAACTGGTACAGAAACATGTCTCTCGAACTTAACCTCAAAAAATCAAATTACATGACTTTTTCAACTGACTGTAGGGGACAACCTTCATTTTCAACAATCCAATTGACTGACATTGATAATAATACTGTACAACTACAAAAACAAACAGACATACGTTACCTTGGAATTATACTAGACCAACATTTAAAATGGACAGGACATATAAATAACTTGAAAAACAAACTCCGACATCTGACTTACATCTTTTACAATCTCAACCAAGTATGTGACAAATCAGTATTACGTGAATCATATTTTGCACTAGTACAATCACTTCTCCAGTACTGCATCACAACTTGGGGGGGAGCGTACCAGAACATCATAACAAAACTACAACGAACACAGAATATACTTTTACGAACAATACTAAAAAAAGACAGACTTTTTCATACTAAAGAACTATACAGACTATTTGACGTTCCCACCCTACACGACTTATACATTTTTAAAATAATATTTTTTTGTATAAAAAAAAAGACATACCTGGACCCTAAACCCAAACATTTACAATACACGACAAACTGGACAGACAATACAACCACTTAGACATAAATCACTCACCAAAAAGCACTTTTCGTATGTAGGTAGCAAAATTTTCAACGTAATACCCGAAGATATCAAAAATATTCAAAACAAAAATGCATTAAAAGAAAGAATAAGAGAATGGTTGGTTATTGATGAAAATAGAATGATGATTCGAAATAACATACTATGATGTAAAAAGAAGAAAAAAAAAAGAGATAAATATAAATTCATATACCTACCTACATTGAAAGAGGACAAATGCTTAATAAAAAAAAAAAAATAATAATAAAAAAAAAATGTGATCCGACACATGCATTCATTATAAACAAAAATCTTTGTGAATATGTATCATAAAATAAATAAAGTACCTACTTGAAAAAAAAAAAAAAAAAAAAAAAATTCGACTTTTCGATCGAGATGAATTATTTCTAAAGACGGTTCCGGGGAACAACTATTATCTTCTTTATTGTAAAGCAGTCTGGCTGGGGGACTGTAGACAGGGAGTAGACCAGCAGTCTGGCTGGGGGACTGTAGACGGGGAGTAGACCAGCATTGGCTTGGTTCTGGGGGCCCTTGTCAATCATTAGCCTCCTTGTAAAGACAGTGGTAGAAGTGCAGTGTCATTCTTCCACTGTCTGGCTACGATCGTTCACAATGACGCTATCCTTTGTACAGGTTTTAAATTCTTACAAAGTTATTACCCAATTATGTAGTACATTACATACCGAACAATATACCTTGAAAAAAAAACAATAGACAATAAACAATATAAACATAGAATAGAAAAATATATACTATTTAATTAATCTTTTATACAAGTTTGTATAACAAATTAATAATAATAGCCATTTTCAAGAATATTAAAGGTCTAAATTTCTACAGATTATTTTCGGTCTTAAGTTTTACTTAGAATTAATATTTTTATCCTTTTCAAAAGTAGTCGTTTATAATTTTCCTTTGTGTTGCGAGAATTGCGAGTCTAGAATTCCAAGTAATTACCTGCCGTGCAACAAAACAAACAAACGAAAGTTATTATTTTAAAGTACGAAATTCGAATATTGGATTCTCAAAACGCTGATAGAATCATCATAAACTTATTGAATTTCACAAAATATAATTTCGAATTCTACGAGTGAAGTGGGCCTACTGATGACTTTTCTAAGAAGTATCAACCTCCTTCACCTTATGTAGACCATACAATAAATGGTTAAATTGCCTCATAGGAAAAAATGGATTTATTGGTTCAAGAATTATTTTGATTTAAGTTTCGCATAAAGAGTCTATTTGTTTTTAAACTTTGACTAGAAGATCTCCTAAAATACTAGAAATATAATAATTATAATATCGCCTTAATTTATACTGCCCGACTATTAAGCCCCATTATTCCAACAGTAAGCCCCCCAAGACGTATTATTACGTGGTAAAAATCCCAAAGGGGAGGGTAACTTTTCATGTCTCGGCTCGGTTTCGAACCCGCGATCTCTGGAATCTCTGGATTCACAGCCTGCCGCCTTTACCACTGAGCTACCCGGACAGAAGTAAGCATTTTTCAGGATTCTTACCTGATTTGAAAGATCCCATGTCATATCGAACATCTGAATACAATTATTCCTACAAGCCTGTGTTCCAAAGTACTGCTGACTGCTGCCGCGTACCTATGAACGATCTTTTAATACGAGCCAATATTTGGCAAGAAACATGTGTTTGAAGGGGGAAACGGGACCATTTGGCGCTCGAGATTTCACCCCCCTTTCCCCCCTTTGTAAACTTTTATGGGGTTTGATCGGTAAAGTTTGTCGGCGAGGTGAAGGGTGAACGATATGAGGGGGGTTGTGGAGACGAAGTTGGGGGATTGGGCGTTGGACAAGAAGTGGAGAGGAGGCGGAGACAAAAGAGAGGGTGGGGGGGAGGGGGGGGAGAAGGATTTTCCAATACGACTAACCACACGGCCCACGGCCGAAGCAGGAAACACGCTGCGGTTTGTAAGCAGCGTATTTATTGAGAAAATACACCCCCCTCCCCCTGCGGCTGCCCCCCCCCCCAAGCTGTGCCCCCCCGGGACCCCCCACTGGATGGATAAATATTGAATAATAATAAAAGCGTATGAAATTTATGAAGCGAGCAAACTTTTGAATCCTGCGAGATGGTCCTTATTCAATTATTAGCAAGACCAGTGGCGACGCGCGAATTATGAAACAGGATTAGATTATGTAACCCAATACTATGTCTTAACACGCCGTCTGGTGGGGATTTCAACCAATCACAGCGCATTTATTTTTGTTTATGAAACAAATTCTGGGAGTAGACCAGCAGTCTGGCTGGGGGAATATAAACAGGGAGTAGACCAGCATTGGCTTGGTTCTGGGGGCCCTTGTCAATTATTAGCCTCCTTGTAAAGACAGTGGTAGAAGTGCTGAGTCATTATATCGGATATTACTATTATAATTTTATTTTTAACATAGGAATATATTTACATTATTCTTTCCCCTTTGTAAATTTTCATATAATTGCATCATATTTGAGACAGTAATAAAAGTAATAATAAAAAGAATATATTTGGATTAACAAATCCTAGATATTTAACCCTATTTCATAATTCAGCCCTTAGAATACGAGCCTCCTCATTGTTCAGTCAACCGCTTTCTCCAAAGGATCTTCCCCTTGGCGCCGACACTGGAATCTCATTTTGTACTAGCTTTCGTACTGACTCCGGAGGGCCCATGGGGTTCATTACGTTGTTTTACGATGATTTATTCCTCCGCTTCCTCCAGTCAAGTTCGCCCGATTGTACTTAATGAGGGTACAAATTGTTTTCACTCCTCCAATATTCCTGTTCTAGTAGGTACAATTGCATTTCGGGCAATTATAACATCTGCATCGAGTTATCTTGGGACCTTTAAAATTTGCTGCTGGATCTCTTCTCCTACATAATACTTGCGAGATTATTTTGTGTTATTTAATATATATAATTATTTAGTTGTAAACAATACATAACAGAAGATGAAGCTATTATACTCGTATGATTTATATTTGTAAAAAAAAAGATATAAGAGATTTTCTATAAAAAAAAAATTATATTGGAATTCATTAAAATATGGTACATGTCATTATACAATTAATTTTATCCCCGAATACAAGTGGGAACTTTATGATATTATATTTATTTAAAAAAATTATATACCTAGTTTTGTATTTATTTTACCGAAAAATGTTACAACGGTTGGCTTATAACTAACTACATAAGAATTACAAAATACTAAGGTATAGTTAACAAATACATGTACATGTAAGACACATTTCATTAAGCATAAATAAAAAATGTCATTACTAATTAATAAATTACATAATATAGCAATAATAAATTTGTGGAATTGCAAAATATAGGATTACCTAGCTGAAGAGTCTCTTAATACAGTTAAATAAAATTAAATAATTGTAAATTGTATTAAATAGTGTTATTGGTGTTTAACACTTAGACGACCGGCATGGTTTTTCGTGAATTCTCTTGTGGGACCGGCGATAATGCGGCTATACCGACCCCGTGTACCACCGGTGGTACACCCGGTCGTCTAAGTGTTAACACTCTCTAGTGGAAGGTAACCACCACCAGGTGAGTTTAATTCTCAAAGCCGTTTCAATCACCTAACACTCAGAGTCTTATTATTATGTACTCAAATCAATGAGAAAAAATTCATGCACTGGCTGGGATTCGAACCAACGGATGCCTACGCTACCTGGATTACCAGACTAGCGCGTTACCCACTTGACTAGCAAAAACGCATCATCTTCTTTAAAGCTTCTTCTTCCTAACGATTATATCATTTTTTACTTTCCTTATCCTATAATAAGGAAAGTATTGTTTTTTTTTTTTTTTTTTTTCTCTTCGTTAACCACTTGACCACCAGTGTATGACCATAGAAGTTGACAGGCACTACTATAATCTAATGAAAGATAGATAGATATTAGGTTTACAGCCTTCAACTGGAGAAAAATGTCCGTCATAACAATATATCACCCCTTCAAAGCCAAGACAGTTGACCTAGTAAACTACTTCATAAATCTAGGGCGGAAAGACCCCCCAAGGAAAATGGGTTGCCATTAAGATACGTCAGATTGGGATTACCTGTGTTCAAACGTTTCAGCAAAGAAAAATCGAGCTGAATCCATTGTTTTCTTTAAGTATATAAACTTTTCTTAGATAAGTAAATATATTTTTTTTCAATACATAGTTAAATGAGTGTATATATTGTACAGAATAAATAAGAAAATACATAATAATAATAATATCGTCTTATTTATACTGTCCGATTAGGACTCTTAAAGTTACATTATTCCAGCAGTAAGCCCAAGACATATTATTATGTGGTAAAAATCCCAAATGGGAGGACAACTTGTCATGTCCCAGCTGGGTTTCGAACTCACGACCTTTGGAATCTGTGGATTCACGGAGTGCCGCCTTTACAACTGAGCAACCGAGACAGACTATACATAATATGTCGAACCTGAATATAAAAGAAGTGGATTTAAGAGAAACCTCAATATAAGAGAACAATTTCCAGATCCATTTTAACTCTCTTCAAGAGAAAATAACATCTTTTTTAGAGTAACTTTGTTATAAAAGAGAAAAAGTGTCCTATCCCTGCTTAAGCGGAATAAGACAGAATAAAAGAAGAAGAATCCTTAGCGGGCAGAATAAATAAGTTGGTATTGTTATTATTATTATTATATTGTACATATATAAGAAAATAAATATAGTCACATTATCATAAATATTTTGACCCATGTTCGCGTACTTTGCACTGCACATAATAATCCACATGAATATATTGAGCTTAACAAATCGCCAATGCATTGTTAATACGATCCAATAGTTTCTCTATGAATTCCGCAAGATTGATTCCAGCCATTCTGAGAAATAATACGAAGCTGGAAGAAAATAATACCTACATTGTTCAAAGAAAATATCGCTCATTCTCGGAAAGTGGAAATTTATCAAATCGAGAAAAGCTCCCATTTTATTTTCTATGAAGATGTTTTACAGTTACCTCTCGATGTGTTTTTCCAATGGAGGAGGAGGAGTTTTCCCTCTTATGCTTTCCACTTTCCTCCTCCCCCACTTCTATGAAGGAGGAGGAGTGGTTATGTGATTTGTCCCTCCCTCTTATGCTTTCCAGTCTCCTCATTCCCCTCCCCAAGTTCTATGAAGGAGGAGGTGTGGTTATGTGATTTGTCCCTCCCTCTTTTTTAATTATAACTCGAGAACCGCAAGTCAGATTGACCTGAAATTTCGTATGATTACCAATGACTGGCTCAGAACGGTTATGCCCTATCTAAAATTTCCATTTTCCAAAAGTTGATCTTCTAAATGAACTTTTTCAAATACTAGCATATCTGAGCATATATTACATACATGTATTTATCTCTAGATCAAAACATTTTATTGAACTCTGAATGTTATATCGACTTCGAGCAATTATAATTGACTTTCATATTCTTCGCTAACAAAAGATACCAAAATAAATTCAATAAATACAGAACGTTTGCAGTTCTTTTTAACGGTTTGCAAATTGAAATCCCACCATGAATAGAAGAAATAGCAAGTACATACTCGTACATTGGTAGCTATTTGATTTGAAGTCGAATCCAGAAGTTATTTTTCTCATGTCATACAATTGTCATGCTATGCATATCATTAAGTGTCAATAACGTGGAATATTATCATCATATTATAATATGCTATACAGGGTGACCAAGTTTTTTTTTTTTAATATTTCAGAATAAGTTTCAGAGGACATTCGAACACTAAAATAATCTCAGGTAAATTTTCTGAATATGAAGAACAAAAAAACAAAAAAAAATCACTTGAATTTTTATTTTTTCGTGATAGAAGAGAACTTCTTGTGAAAATGTTTCTTATGACTTTATTTTATTACTTTTTTAGTTTTAAAAATGCAGTTGTGCCCCGAATTACTTGTTCGCATTACTTTAGGGGACTTACCTTTAGCTTTATGCCATTCCGGAAACGAAAAAACTCGGTTAGAATTTTCTACTGCGGCTGGCATTCGAATTCGAACCCGGGTGTCAGTAACCAATGCTCTTAACCACTTAATTTTATTTCTAAAGTAAATTTCCTAAGTAGGTAAGCTACTACTAACTAATATTTTGTACCTAATGCCATTGAAAACTGAATCCTCATTTTGGCATTTTTCGAAAAAATGAGATGAGATTAATTTAGCCTTCCACTGACCCCTACATTTGCTTCTGAAATTTTCTATGCAATAAAATAAAAAAGACACCCTGTATAATTGATATCATAATAATTGTCACCAACAACAACAAAAACAGCAACAACAACAACATTATCAACAATAATACCTACGCAGATTTCCCTGATAATTGTTTCTCAGAAACATATCCTTACATGCTGATTCTGTTCTGCCTGATTGATATTTCTCACATGATGACACTCCCATCACCTCACAGGTAGGCTGCGTCTCCCATCATTTCAATATTCATCACACCATTGTCCCTCCTGGCGGGCGGTCGTCCCCAAAGATATGGAGGTGACGGCTGTGCCGTAGCTCTCTCGACATCGCCAGACAATGGACAGGAGACAACAGTTCCGAAACTAATGTAGGATGAGAATTGTAAGTGACAATTGCTGAATTTCAAGTGACAATTGAGCAACCTCGTTGGGAAATGAAAATCGCAAGACGTCATTGAAGAGATTGAATTGAATTGAATTGAATATGATAATTTTATTGAACAATCAGTATAAACAGAAAAGTGAGAAGTTGTACTAGATATACCTAAAATATCTACATGAATATCAGAACATACCTGGACAATAAATATTGACAATGTAAAATCTCCTAAGATATATGTCTACCTTTCTCGGTAGATAGTAATAACGCAACACCATGAAAATAACTTGGTATTAGATAGCATAGAATGTTGGGAAATGAGCAACCTGCTATGATGACTGATGAGTTTGAGACACTTTTTTCTTAGTGAGACGTTTAGGGTTCTCACAGGTTTGAGACACTTGCCTCTCAGTGAGACGTTTAGGGTTCTCGCAGGTTTAAGACACTTGTGTCTCACTGAGACACATGGACTCATGTCTCTCACTGAGACGTTTAGGGTTCTCGCAGGTTTGAGCCACTTGTCTCTCACTGAGACGTTTATTGCTCTCACAAGTTTGAGACACTTGTCACTTACTGATACCTCTAGGGTTCTCACAGGTTTGAGACACTTGTCTCTCACTGAGACATTTGTCTCTCAGTGAGACGTCTAAACCGTCAGGTATTTTATTTGAGAAGTCGTAGATTGAAGTGGCTTTGCATGCCTATTAGAGTACTCCTTCAGTTAAAAATCTCTGAATGAGAAATTAGAATGATGTCATTGCATGACTCTGAGTAGGACTGTGAACAGTCAAGCTCCTTCATAGAAAAATAGGAAAAATCACTTTGTTTTTATTGAACGGTCGCATAAAAACGCCACATAAAAAAACTTTCATTTCGTTCAAGTATAGATACCTACGAATGATTATCCTATATTACATTACTGGGGTAGTCTCCTTAACCTAGCGGTAGTATGCTCGGCTTGTAGGTAGGTACTCTAGGTGACCCGGGTTCGAATCCCCGCGGTGTCGGATTTTTTTAGGCTCTGTACTTTTAGATGTCGGGGTCTAGCCTCGTCAGATAGGTTTATATACTCGTATTATATTAGGTGCTATCAGAATAAAAATAAATAGATAAAGAACTCTGTGCATCTTATGAGAAGCACTTCCTCAATAGAAAATGGCGGACACCACATGCAGCATATGCTATTCGCATAGTATCCGCCATTTTCAATTGAGGCAGTTGTATGCTATTTCCGATGCAGAAGGGGGCTTCAGTTCTCGTCCAGAGTTCGTTATCTACTTTCTAAATCTATTTACTATGGGGGTCCCCTTATCCGCCTTGTACTTGGCACTCGATTTCCCCACAGCAGGTTCCAGCGGGGACAACAATAGGCAGTAGGCACCCAAGCTGTATCCCCCATTACACCTCTGCTTCCATGTGCAAGTCACACAATGGCCTGACGGGCCTGATCTCAGCGGGTGGCTCGAGAGATATGGGCCCCCCCGGGGATTCTGGGTTCGACTCCAGTGTGCGTAATTGAAATGTTAGACTCTCACCGCGAAGCCAATTTATTCCCAGCGCTGACTATCTGTCCGAGTCTATCCACTCTATCCAGGATGTGGCTCCCGGCACTGTCGTTTGTTGAGAGGTTTTTGATACCTGTTATGAGAATGAAGATGATTGTCATCAGGATGGTGGTTTTAGATTACAATTTTGGTGCTAGTAATAATATTAATTATTGTGATGGAAGTTGGGGGTTTGTTGATATCTACCAATATACCTGTGATGATTATGAATGTGATTGTGATGGCAATCAGATGGTTTTACGTAATAATAACTAACAATATTTTGTAATGCTACTAATAAAAGGTAGTAAAAATATTTATTATTATTATTATTATAGGTTCGAATCCCACCCCGTGCATGAATTTTTCTTCATTTATTTTAGTTTATGACCACATAATAGTAAGACTCTGAGGGTTAGGTGGTAGAAAATGCATTAAACATTAACCTTGCCATGTAGGTGGTTATACCTGGAAGCTAAAAAGTATTATTATGATGGAATTTATTTATTGCAAGCCTGAGTAGATGTGAATGTCACTCCTCTGAAATTGTTGTATTTTATAATTATTGTATATATTTTAAATATATGAACAATTTGTTTCTCTGCTGTGTCTGGGTTTCAAATACATAGCTAAATCTGTGGTTGAAGCTCAGCAATCTGATAGCGCGCGATTAGCTCTGTGGTTAAGCACTCGCTTGACATGCTGAAAGGTCCCGGTTTCGATTCCCGAGCCGACAGAAAAATTATATTGTAAATTTGGTTACAGTACGCTTGTAATGGCCCAGCACCTAAATGGGAAGTATTGTGTCACTTCTCGCCAGAACTGCAGATGTCATGTTTATTGCAGATCTGCAGCCTGCAAGATATTATGTCATCGTGACTATCTGTGGTTATATTACATCAACGTGTGCAATATTGCAAAATGCATTCATCAAGTAAATATTCTAAACTATATCTTGGTCTGATTGGGGATTGAGGCATTCATCAAAACGCCATCATTTCAGCGTTTGACCCCATTCATAATATATGTCCAATGTGCTATATTGTTTTATGTTATGAAGGTATGATGTACAATACATATACTGGGTGGACATAAAGTCCCACTTCACCGCCAGTGTGTGATCCACCCTGTATATCTAGAACTGTAATTGGTAGAAAGGTGTTACAGTTCTAAACTTGTTTGTATGAAACCCTTTGAACTAGACTATTCAAAACAAATAACTATTTTTTTTTCTTCATTAAAACAAATAACTACGCATCTTAGAAAAAAGAGTTGTTTCACGGTTTTTTATTTTGTAGCTATGAAACAGGAACTACTGTAGACGCTTTTGGTCTGTGTTGTAGCCTGCCCATCCCGTAGTATGCCTCCCCTCTGATGGGCGAGACGTGACAAATTACTTCCCACTTAGGTGCTGGGTCAACACGAGGGCACCGGAAGGTATCCCTTACAAACAACTGTAACCAAATTTAGAATACAAATTTTCTATCGTCACTGGGGATCGAACCCGGGACTTACCGCATGGCAAGCGAGTTCCGAACCACTGAGCTCTCATCTATCCGCATGGCAAATATCATTTAACTTCAATATCACGTAAGAGTTCTTCTCCGAAATTCCTAACCCAGGTATCCGATTTCCAGACATTTTTCTCCGAACAGAAGTGGGCATTGCTTTCCAAAAGCTCATTGCAACATTAAGTACCGAAAGCTACATTTGCTGAAAGAATTCACCCAGAAATCATAATAGCATGGATAGATACCTAGCTCCATTCTATGAAATTAGTTAAAATAGAAATACAATATTAATAAAATAAATTTGTAGTATTGATAAAATCTCGGTACCATGTGGGAACTTATTGCATGTTGGCGCAGCTAATTTTTCCTATGCCAACATGTGTAGTCAGTACCATAAAAAAAGACCACTTGCCGTTTAATTAAAATTTAAATCTATTCCATAGGTATATTAATATAACATTATAGATAAGGGTGGTTTAGCATTTTTTTACTACAGTTGAAGTTGATATGGACACGGGAAAAAATTAAAGTGACAATAATACCTATTATTGTCTGCTACATAATGTGCACTAGTAGTCAAGTGGTTGAAGCGCTAGCCCGGTAATCCAGGTAGCGCAGGGATCCGTTGATTCAAATCCCACCCAGTGCATGAATTTTTACTCATTAAGTTGAGCTAGTGACCACAGGTAATAAGACTCTGAGGGTTAGGTGGTAGAAATTGCTTTGAGCATTAACCTCGCCTGGTGAGTACCTTCCACTAAAGAGTTATTATTATAATGTAGTGTTATATACACTAAGAGTTGTATTTTGTGATGTCTTTTCTACTTGACACTTTGTGTCTGCATAGATTTACAGCCTGAGAGACAGGTGTTGCATTTCGAGCTTCATCAAACCCTTTGAGAATTTTTTTTCAGCTTCCCAGACCCCAGTAAAGTTATTCTAGCTATGAATGGGAACTTTACATTATAATAACAATAATAAATGTGTGTCATTGTGTTATTATATCACAATTTCAGGGGGTAGCGCAGAATTTTTCTTTAATGTATCTTCAATATGCCAATATCTTATTTTTGTCTATTATTCCACTACTGGTCGCTGTTCACAATAAAGCAACTGAACTCAAATTTCGTCAAGAGGTATTTTCCTTGAACCACCCTGTATTTCACATGGAATTTTCAGTCCTCTCTTCCAGGAAATACATATGTGGCGGAGAAAAAAATAAAATAAAAATGAGAAGCACCTATTCAATACGGAAATAAAAAGTTTATCCATTCGCTAAAAAAAGAAGTTTTATTCCAAAATAAATTAAACATGTGTTGTGGAGAGAGCTTATGCAATATTATTTCAGCTCTGAAAGCGTTGCCTCGTATTAAACACTAAGAGGAAATGAATCTCCAACCTTTTTTTGTGGAGTAATTCGAAAAATTTCAGCTCAAAATGTTAATGATGAGCTTTCGGTTGCACGGAGAGTGGTTCTGAAGTTGTTAATCCGTGCTCTGATTGAGATGGTACTTTTTTTTTTAATTTTGATACCCCTCTTTCAATGTAGAACATTCGAGTTCAAATAAAATGTTATTCAGAACTTCTGTCAATGTTGTTAATGTATATATTTTTTTTTCATGATTGTTTTAGAGCTTTATGTCTGTTGCAATGGTTTTAAAACTCTACTTCAAACTATTGTTAACCGAATACTAATAGATCGATGTTTGCTATTAACGACAACGCGAAGAGTTTTCAAACCAACCTTAGTAGGTTGCCGACCTCCGTGGCTCTGTGGTTCAGAGCATTAGTTACTAACCCGGAGGTCGCGGGTTCGAATTGCGGCCGGAGCCGAAATTTCTGACCGAAATTTTGCATTTCCGGAATGGCATGGATGTAAAGGTAAAGTGCACCGAAGTAATGCGAAAACGGTTCCGGGGCACACTTACCTTTTCAAAAAACCTTAAAAAAAAAAAAAAAAAAAAAAAAAAAAAAAAAAAAACCTTAGTAGGTTGATCGATAAGGCGGTAAGGTACTTGCAATCTGGAGGCTTTTAGACTGTAAGGTCCTAAACCTTGGGAATCAAATATCTGAATTAGTGTTCTCACTTTCATGTCAGCAGTAGAATGCAGAGTACCCGTATCGAAAGTTGCCCCAGAACAATGCACCACTCATTCATCTATTCATCTGTTGGAATGGAAGCAGCACTATTAACGTCTCACCTGCTAGGCCAAGAGTAGACAATAGCGCAGTCTCTTACTATACAACTTGAAGAGTCCTAGGTACCCTTTATACTAGCTAATGACAGAAATTGAACTTTCTTTAAAGCTCCCCAACACTTAGGTGTTAATCAAGTGGATCCTAAACTGTCCTAACTTATAATAATAATAATACTCTTTAGTGAAAGGCAACCAACACGCCAGGTTCATTCTTAAAAGCATTTCCTACCACCTAACCCTCAGAGTCTTATTATTATGTGGTCACAATTAAGCCGTGCTTTGTATTCTCTCTGTGGCGTAACGAAGCTGTGGCCAGACTCGGTGACGGAAAATCTTGTTTTACTATACATATCGGTCAGCTGATAAAATCTAAGGGTTGGTTTAGATTTACTAATCTTGTTTCAGAATACATGCCCTTAGTAATCAATCTGGTGATGTTTGGGAACCTCTGACTCCCTGAACCATTACTAGCATGGAGGTCGGGAATTCTTCAAGTCATTCAAGCAAGTTCCCGTCTCGGTTCTAGGTACAAAAGAGTCAAAAGTTTAAGAATTGAAGCTTTAATATCCATATCACTACAGGATTTATGCAGGCGCGGCCGGTGCTCAGGAGCTGCGGGACTGTAGAACCCCTAGACTAAAAAAAAGAAAGAGAGAATTTTCTCAAGTCCTAACACGTTTACCTATAATGAAAATCAAAACACATTTTAAGAATAATAAATTTATTATTATAATGATTGGCATGGTAAACAAACTCAAACTCGTTAGGTACAAAGAGAATATTTTTTAAAAAAAGGTTAAGTGTCCCGGAACCACTTTAGCATTACTTCAGGGCACTTTACCATGCCATTCCAGAAACTGAAAACTCGGTTTGAATATTCCGCTCCGGCCGGGATTCAAACCCGCAAACTCCGGGTCAGCTAACAATGCTCTTAACCACTGAACTATGGAGATCGGCGAGCAAGAGAATATTATAAATCCCATTTTAGTCCACTTCTTGTGGCAGCACCCCCAAAATATTTCCCACCGGCCGCGCCTGGATATATAATATGTATGGAGTATTTAGAAATGCTTCTACTGACAGTACTTGGTATAGTGGCTCGAACAGTTAAGACTTCCCATTATGCGATTATACCAGGTATTATAGTGTAGGGTTGCCAGGTAAAATATGACTTGGCAACATCAGTGGGTATCGCATTGCCAGTGTGGCAGGAAAGTTGATATCTCACAACAGGTGGATATGGAGACTCGCATAAAATGAGACCGATGTATCGTATTATCATTGGACGGTTTGTACTTATTTCTATTTAGTATAATAATAATACTCTTTAAGTGGAAGGTAACCATCAGGCGAGGTTAATGTTTAAAAAAAAGCATTAGTTCTCGAATGTAGATGCTCCCCACTAAAAATTGTGATGTTACACAAATAAATAACTCGAAAAGGTGTCTTTCTCAGTTGCATCATTGGACTCACTTCTTACTGATCATGCAAAGAGAACTGAGGGCAGATGATGGGGCATTAGTATTAATATAAATAATATAATAAGCGCCCTGGGTTCATCTATGTAATATAATAATTATGCTCTTGTGTGCTTTGTACATAATTACCTTTACTGTATGTACATACCTTATGTATACAGTATGTTTCAGAAAAGGTGGCCACCCCCTCGTAACTTTTGAACGCGACGGAATTTTTCAATTCTGTAAAGTCCTAGGTATAGGAAGTGCCCTATGGCCCATCCTGTGGTCATATTTATTTTTGGCCCCGATCGGCCCTTCCGGCTTTTAGGCCATATTTTTTCATTTTTCTCGCGAATTTTAAATGGAATGCTATATTTTTTATTCCTGTTAATTAAAGTCCAAGTTGGACTGAGTATAATGAGCTTTTAAAATTTTCAAAAACCTTATCAGGGGCGGAGCTAGTAGGGCGCAAGGTTTGAAACTGTTACACGCTGTATTTCAGAGTTAGTTAGATTTTTTAGTACTTTTTTTATGTTCATAGGTTCAAAATATTGTTTTACAGCATATGAAATCAAAAAAATATTCTTGTTTACTTCTAATCAGGGTCATAGTAAGGTTTTTGTAAAAGTACTTTTTTTCTCACGTAAATTTTTCCGTAAATTAATGGTGTTCTCGAAATTGGCATTTTTAGAGGTGAAAGTCTGCAGTGACATATGTTTTTTATGCTTGAAATCGAAAGAAAACTTAACGGAGAAGCGATTAAGATCATAAAAAAAGCCATTTAACCTGCTAGTTTTTTCACGACAGTGTCCGGTAAAGTGGGTGAATTTCGTATTGGATTTTTTTTTGTTGTTGAGGAAACACTATTGGCATAGAAAATAAATAATACCTATTGGCATAGAAAATAAATAATAGTATTATTCCCTAATAAGGGAATAATACTTCAATTAACATAACTAAATGCGAAATTAAATGAAGATTATTTCTTCTAAATCAGTGCTGGATATTTTTTTTTTTTCTCTCTCTCTTTCTCTCTACAGATTTTATCAACTTACCAACTAAAATTGTCTCAAGAGGGGACCCCTAGGCCGACTTTAGAAGCAGCATTATCCGATAATTATTTTTGATACAACTTGAACTTTGAAAAGTGAAAAAGAGAGAGAGAGAGAGAGAGAGAGAGAGAGAGAGAGAGAGAGAGAAAAAAATATATATCCGGCACTGATTTAGAAGAAATAATTTTCATTTAATTTTGCATTTATTTATGTTTATTGAAGTATTATTCCCTTATTAGGTATTATTAGGTATAACGCTGAAATACAGGGTGTAACAATTTTGAAACTTGCACCCTACTAACTCCGCCCCTGATAAGGTTTTTGAAAAATTTAAAAGCTCATTATACTCAGTCTAACTTGGACTTTAATTAACAGGAATAAAAAATATAGCATTTCATTTAAAATTCGCGAGAAAAATGAAAAAATATGGCCTAAAAGCCGGAAGGGCCGACCGGGGCCAAAAATAAATATGACCACAGAATGGGCCATAGGGCACTTCCTATACCTAGGACTTTACAGAATTGAAAAATTCCGTCGCGTTCAAAAGTTACGAGGGGGTGGCCACCTTTTCTGAAACATACTGTATAAGTGCTACCTCTATGTGAAATTATAATCCAGCATACCGTGATATCTATGTGTTTAATGTAATTAGGTTTATAGTGTTCGTGTACAACTGTACATAGATTAATATCCATTATGAATTATGGCTGAAGTGTATAATATGTATATGTGTATAACACAATTACATATATAGGTATGTATATTATGTACTATGTTTTTTTGTAACATAATTATAGTAGGTATATCACACTACGAGATAATAGAGCATCTTCTTATCTATGGACATAAAAAAAATATTTTTTATCCATGTGCCTTTCTCCTGGCTTTAGTAAGTTCAGATGATTCAAATTCTGAACGCAGATTTCAAGTGCGATGGTGGTGTAATGGTCAGCATAGTTGCCTTCCAAGCAGTTGATCCGGGTTCGATTCCCGGCCATCGCACATATTTTTCCCTGCTTTTTTTTTAATTATTTAGAATCAAATTATTTCTATTGAAACAAATTATCATTGCTCTAGAACTTTTCTAATATTAGAAATTGGATGGAGGTATTGTGTTCGTTTTTGTAAAAAAAACTTATGTTTTTTTGCCCCGATTTTTTTATTTACCTACCTATTTATGTAAAAATGTACATACATAGGTACTCTTTTTGAAATTTTATATTTAGAAGATTTCTTCATATTTCATTCTCTTTCTTTTTCTATACTTCCGAGAAATTTCTAATATTAGTAAGTATTGTGTTTGTTTTTGTTCGCCGCACTACTCAACTCTTTATTTTCTTGCTCGTGTGCTGGACACCGAATAAAAATTCTTGGAAATAAAATTTATGTTTAAAATTATTTATCTCTAATCAGCATCACAATGCAGTCGAAATACGAAACTGAATCTTTCTTGCAATGGTGGAATAGATAAGATTAAAAAAAAATCAGGGACGTCTTTTTTCGTTTTTTTTTTTTTTTTTTTTTCTACCACTTTTTGTTGGCATTACACATGTACACGGAAAGTAACAGAAAGTAAATACGTACTCAATGATACCAATCTCAGTAGCTTGATCGATAATGCGGCGGACTTGTAACCTGGTGGTCGGTGGTTCAACTCCTGGTTTCAGCGTGGATTTAGTAGAGACAGTTTGAGTAGTTGTGATATCAGGATTAACACAGATTGTTGAAAAATATGATAACTATTCAATGATACGTAATAATTTTTTGGTAGAATGATATCTAGGAGTGACAGAGTTGCAATAGTCTTCTTATTAAAGATAAAGGCAGCCAGCGTCGATGGTGGTTCTCGTAGGATCACCGTGATCCTGGCATTCCGGCCCAACCAGGCTGGGTGAAGTTAATGTGGGTAGCAGGTTTGTGATTTTCTTGCGAATGCAGGGTATCACCTCCGTTGTTATATGACCATGCAGTTGAAAGCGACGTTAAAACCAATATTAAAAAAAAAATACTTTCTATACCTACCTATTAAAACGAACGTAATGCTATGAGTAAACACCCAATTTTTTCGGAAGTCAGTTTTCAGTGCCATGCACGTTTTAGGTTCCCCAAACCCTGCAAATTTTTTTTATTTGATTGAAATACCAAATTTCAGTCATATTGGTCCGTGTGTCTGTCTAGCCCGCCACTATATCAAAGACCCTGATTGGAGCACAGCTTCCGAACACAAAATCTCCAAGGAAAACCAACACTCTTCGCGGATTTTGCCGTTCTTCCGAGAGATTTAAAAAATTCCCAGTAGCAAGCATTTCAAAATAATACGAAAATAAATTAGAATAATGAATTGTATATTGTATATTTCTTTTCTTGTGTTTATTTTTTATTTAAATAAGAAATGAGTGAAGTGTGTCTTTTGCAGGAAAATTAAATGGCGCAAGAAATGAGACCGAAAGAAAACGGAAAGCGGAGATTTTCAAATAACTGCAACTGTTTTTCTTAGTGGAAAAAAATTTGTGGTGCAAAGAATAGGGTTTTTTTTACTGTCGAAAAAAATAAAACTTGTAGATGAAGAAGAAGGAGAGAGAGATAAAATAGAAAATGTAGAAAGATAATTAATTTTATTATACCAATTCAGTGATAAAAATGTAGGTATTGTTTAATAGCTAATAGAAATAATACATGTATTTATTCAAATTACAGAATATAAAATAATAATAAATAAAATAATATTGTCTTATTTATACTGCCCGATTAGGACTATTAAAGTCTCATTATTCCAGCAGTAAGCCCAAGAAATATTATTATGTGGTAAAAACCCCAAATGGGAGTATAACATGTTATGTCCCCGCCGGGTTTCGAACCCACGACCTCTGGAATCTTTGGATTCACAGAGTGCCGCCTTTACCACTGAGCTACCGGGACAGATTTAATATGAAACAGCTTATCCAAAGCAGGAGAATGAGGCACGGTTCCCATGCTTAATTGGTATTTGAGGCTATAGGGTGCCATTGGTACCCTAATAAGGCCAGTTAGGGACAAGAAGTATTTCTTCTTGGTGTTTAGTGGAAGAGAATGCCTGAGGCAATAGTTTCCAGAGGATAAGAAATTAGTTATTAGTATGGTAATGTATATTAAATTTTATCATCGTTTTTTTTTCTTTCTTTTTACATTACATTTTTTTCTTGTCTCTCTTCATTTTCACTTGCAATTCTGGCAAACATTCCCCTCTTTACACCGCACTCCTCTCATCGTTTTCCTCATTATAATAATAATAAAAAAAGATTAAATTTGATTCTTTTATTTATTTGAGTGAAGGAATAAGCATAACAATCTTTAGCGGAAGGTAACCACCAGGCGAGGATAATATTCAAAGCATTTTCTACCACCTAACCAACCCTCAGAGTCTTATTATTATGTGGTCAAAAACTCAAATAACTTATTATTATGTGGTCAAAAACTCAAATAAATGATGTAAATTCATGCATTGGGTGAGATTCGGACCAACGGATCCCTACGCTAACTGGATTACCAGACTTGCGCCTTAACCAATTAACTAGCCCGTCATTCCACACACGGACGCATAACAACCCGTCTAACCCCTCTTATCATGGACTTCATCATTTCTCTGTTCCCAGGTATGATCCAATGAGACATGCGCAGTTTGCAACCTACAAGATCAAGTCATTGTCAACAACCAAATAAAGTAAGTTCTCAGCTTACCTACCTAATATTAAGTTAATTAAATGAAAATACAAGCTGAAATTTGATACAAAAATTATTTATTCACAAGTAAATAATTTTGTAAAAAATTAATTTCTTTAATCATATTCAATTCAACCTTTCGTGTCGCATTACAGAGATGATTACATAATCATCATACCTATTTGTGTCATTATCATCATACATATTTGTGTATTTTATGGTTGTTATTATTATGAAGTGAGAAACAGTAGTGTATCAAATTAACAATCAATACATACCTACCAAATATTCTTCTTTCACCAGCACGGCCATGCCTCGATGAACGCACCGCGCCGCCCTCCTAGCCGTAACGCGGCTGGTGCTTTAAAGATTGTGGGAAAAATAGAAATTTCTAATCACTATTCATGCGAAGGAAATCGAATGTGCAGTAGAAATATGGAAAGAAATGTATGCTCCAATATTCAGTTCATGTTGTGTTGATAGGTTTGTATGTTTCATTTTCAATATGTTTAGGTGTCTCGATATTTAGTTCATGTTAATAGAAAATGGAATAAATAAATGGTTGGGAAATATGCATATATGCAAGTATGTACATGAGACATATTATATTTTATACAGGGTGGATATCTTTATTTAAAAACTTGAATTTTATTCATGTGTATATTATTTTATTATTACCTACTATACACTTTTTTGGCAGAAGTAGGCAAGGCCGTTCCATACAGCCATTACACTTTATTAATAAGGACATAAGTGGAATCAGAATTACAAATTAAGATAAGTACAATTCAATATCCAACATTGTAAACAATATAAAAGAAAAACAGAAAATGAATTGATAAAATACCTATATACGGATGTCCTAACTGACGGGCGGGGTTATTGCCTTTGACAATCTCTTCCACCCAACGCCTGTTTTAATTTTATGAATTTATTATCAATTATATTACCTAATGTACCTACTTTTTTGTTGTTGAAAGTATTAAAATAACTGTGATTACTCGTATATATATAAAAAAAAACATCTTCATTCTGCAAAAGCCAAAAGTCTAAAGACTGCAGCACACCTGCTGTTATGAACCCAAGTTATATCATGTATATTATAATAACATACGAGCGAAACTTTTCAAAAGTTTAGATAACATCTTTTCAAAAACATATTGATGCAGAAGATACTCCTCAACTCAGGTACAATAATTGTTTTCATAAAGTTTGAATTTCTAAAAGTTAAAAGGGTGGAGCAGGTAACTTTATACTAATTTTATTTTATAGCACGTCTTTCCATTAATGGTAAGTGACGTTTTAATTTTACACTTTACATTGATAGGTACGTCATATATATTCAGTAACTTCTCTTTCTTCAAATCTAATCAGAGCAGGCATTTTCTTCTTACATGATGGTTATCCTACCTCCTTAAATGTTCAACAGATTTTCCTCCAGAAAGTCTTCTGTTTCCTTCAATCTTATCTTCAAGTTGGAGTGATCTTCCAATTTCTTTTTCTGTCCTTTAACTCAGATATATTTTCATTTATCTTTCTTCTGGTTACTTGTTATGTTCCTTCCAGGGAAAATAATAATAATTGAAGGAGGTTTTTTAACTCCTTATGTATTATAATTTCATGTCTACTTTTATTACTCTTTTTCTCTCTCCTTCCTTTAGGTTCTACTGTTTCTATCTCTCTCTGTCTCTTCAGTGTGGGAACGCCAACGTCAATTTACTTCGCACAGTTGGAGTCTTGTAAGACTTCTGGTGTTGATACTTAGTTCTTCACTTCTTTCATTAGAGTTACATATTTGATATGTATTTTTGGTTCTTATTGGTTCCACTAGGTTAGTCAAGAGTTCCATTTTGGTGGTTAAATATATTTGTACTTTTGATAACCGTCGGTTTCACTAGTCTAGGTCTCGCAACTAGTTCTTCTTCCTTAGCAACGACTATTACTCTCATCCGAACTTCTCTGTTATTCCAATTTAATTATGTTCCCTTTAACAACTCAATGATATTTAAGTACATAATCAAACACAATTCACGCACACTAAACACTGGACACGGAAGGAGCCCAGAACGCTGGTTCTGACCGTTCAAAAGGTTTAATATCCATATCTTTCCACCACTATGACATTACACGGAAAGTAAGTACGTACTCAATCATATGTAATATATTTTTGTAGAATAACTAGAAGTGACGATGTTCAGCAATAGTCTTCATACTAAAGGCTCATCAAACACCTCGGTCGAGGTGTGAACAACGTCCTATACAAAGAGACACAAGTTCACAAGAGATAATGTGGACCCCGCAGGCTCTTCTAGTTTAAGTCTTTAACTATTGTAGTTTAGCTCTTTCAATCCACGTCTACATACAGCTATATGCATTTCATCAGGCCCTATTCATTTATGTATTCCTACGCTCTACTATTGTCACAATGGTAGCAAAAGGTCATCCACCTGGTATTCCATTTCCAGCAAAGAGTTTTGTATAATTGGAAACAATATTTTCGTCGACTGTCAATATGAAGAGCGTCTCTAGTGTGACCAATCGCTCCAGTCTCAGCACTATTTTCACGCTTCCAAATTGTGTTTTCCCACGTACAGACACTTATGTTATGGAGTTTCCAGTAATTATTTCAGATATCATATTGAGCAGGGTTTCTTTGCCTCGTTGCAACATTGTTTCGATTGTCCATGTTGCGTCGACTGTACTGGAATTGTTCAAATATCACGAGTGATCTTGTCTCTCTACAATACCATTGTCTGATGTCATTCTATTGTTATGTCGTCGATAGAAGGTGGTGCACACGGTTTTGTAGCTTCCTTGTAGATTTATAATTATTGTGTCTTCTTTTAGATGGTCACCCACTTCAACCAGAGTTGTGTGGATGTTGCGTAACTGATCCTTGTTCATGTTCTTGTTCTCATTTGTTTTCGTAATACATTTTTTTCTTCAAGTTATCTTAATATTTGTGTTCATCACAATCGTGATATCACAACTACTCAAACTCGTTTTGCTAAATTTATGCTTGTTTTCTTAATACATGCCTTACAATACATGTCATATACTTTTGTCATCAAAACTCTCATGACTTAGAGGTTAACTTTTCATCTATAAAGTTGTTGTATTTTCATTTCTTTTTCTTATTCTTTATCTTTTTTTTCTTCTTCTTCCTCCTCCTCAGAAGTTAGATAAAGTTAAGAGATTGTGTGTGTGTGTATGTGTAATATTATTCTTGTACAAATAGGTAATTAAATTTTTTCAATAACTCATATTTTCAAGTCAACTTTACAGCCCTACTACGGTCAATAAATTATTTAGGCGTTTCCCTGAAACAACATACTTAATGCTTTAAAACTAATCTTGACAACTTCAACTATATTATGTTCACATGTTAACCTTGTTTCACCTTTCACCTTTTTAAGGGGATTGTGTATACTTTCTAAAGTAGGACAAACTCACAAACATTCAAAAAATTGAAACACGAGCGAAAACGTACTTCTAAAATCATATTCGAAAATTCTTTTGAAGTATATTTCGAGACAAATTATAAAGTTGTTAGGTTTAATTGCTTCTACATTTTGACATGTGAGTGCTACTATGTTGCCTAAATTACAGCATTTCCTTTCTACTGCTTCGTTTATTTAGGAACTTTATTGTTATTGTTGCTGCTTCATTTTTACAACACATGGTGTCAAGAATGTTGCATGTCCAGGGGATATTTAGAACAGTTGTAGGTTGTAATTTATTGAGACTGTCGAAATGTAAAGCACGCAGCTTTTTTTAAATGTAGAATATATTATTTTTCCGTTTTTCTTTTTTATTTTGACGGGATCTATTTACTTTAGCTAGACTTAGGTTCAACAAGTTGTACAAGTCCTTGTTTTTTATCGTTTTAACTAGACGTTTTAAAGCGGTAATGTGGACTTTGATTTTTAAATTTTGTATGAATTGTTAATTGTGTTGTATAAATTATATTTTGTATAAATATAAATGTAAAAAAGAACAAGTTTTGTGTTGCTACTGTTTTAGAATGGATCCACAAAATTATGGTAGTGCAGAATTCTTGTTTAAGGCAATGACGCTTTTTTGAAAGGAATAACACTCTCAGTTGTGCCATGTAGATATTCAGATTTTTTCCACAACACAAATATCAGAAAAGCTACCATTCATTAGATTTATTTACCAAATGAGCCTGAAAAGGACAACTATAAAATCAATCAAATATCTCAGTCAGCGTCTTGGCGAGTTCAATGCATCGGTTCTCGTAGGATCACCGAAGTTAAGCAACGTCGAGCGAGGTGAAGACTTCGTGATACTGGCTCTCCGGCTCAACCCATGCTTGGTGCGTTTAATTTAGGTAGCAGGTTTGTGAGTTTCCTGCGAATGGATACGGTAACAATCCCGCCTTGATATGGCCATGCAGTTGGTAGCGACGTTAAACCCAAAATTAAAAAAAAAATATATATCTCAGCTCTATAGAAACCCTCGTCCATTGACTCTAATGGCTGGCGAAATAAAAAGGAATCGAGTAACGAATAATATTTCCTTTATTCAGTCATTCACCACAATCATTGAGACACTTGAAAACTTGACCACTCAGTTCAGTCACGTTTAAAAGATGAAAACTCGTCCAAGTGGTCAACGGGAATTTATTTTCGCAAAGTTCATTCACCTCTTCGAACCACAAGCGTTTTTATAATACCCATAAAGTTGTTTTTACAACTCCTATATCATTTTATTTCGAGATCTATTTCCACAAGGAAATGTTAAATGTGCCATAAATATCGTTGTGGTCCAAGTTTGAACGTCTTTCCGCTTCCCACTCAACGAATTCGATGAAGTTTTCATCAAACTTTTGGATAGGAAATGTTGAAATAGTCTGTAAGGTGATAAGGAAAGGAATCAGAAGGAGGAGCTAGGAGAAGGAATACTTGGTAAAGAAATATGATTTCAGTGTTGAGGTCAGGCTGTGGAAAATGGGCCATTTTTCTACCACCTAACCCTCAGAGTTTTATTCTTATGTGGTCACAAACTCAAAGTAATGAGGAAAAATTTATGCACTGTGTGGGATTCAAACCAACGGATCCCTACGCTTGGATTACCAGATTAGCGCGTCAACCACTTGACTAACAGTTGAACACAACGAGTCTCATAAATTTGCCTTGGTCAGCAATGGTCACCTTCTTAGGTCTCACCCAATTCAGCGTTGCTGCAAAACTTTCACTTTGCTGAAGCACGGGTCTTCTCTACTTGGATTTGCGAAGCCAAAAGTGTTGCGTGTGAACTGATAAATATTTTCATAATTACAAGTGCCTCTATAGTAGGCCGATTCCTGGAAGCCGTGTTATTGCAGTTTCACCTTTTAAAATTAAAATTAATAAAAGGCAAAAAACAATATAAGTGCCTTGTTACCTATTTTAAACATTATATTTTGAATTTCGGTTAATGAAGGGCTAAAAACATTAGATTCCAGAAACTGAACTTCATTACGAGTTTTATTCCCATACCGCGCCCTCTCAATCCATATCTTCCTTGCTTAGGATGAGATAGAGATTTCTATCTCTATCTCATCTTTCATTCTCTCTCTATCTCCTTCTCTTCTTTGCTTACTCTATCTCCCTCCCAGATTCTCTATCTTTTCTATTCTATCCTTCAGAGATTTCTATCTCTATCTCATCCTTCATTCTCTCTCTATCTCCTTCTCTTCTTTGCTTACTCTATCTCCCTCCCAGATCCTCTATCTTTTCTATTCTATCCTTCAGAGATTTCTATCTCTATCTCATCCTTCATTCTCTCTCTATCTCCTTCTCTTCTTTGCTTACTCTATCTCCCTCCCAGATCCTCTGTTGAAACTCCTCAGCAGCAGGTCTATCTCAAGAGGTTTGAAAAGTTTGGTACAAGGATAATAACAATTTTTAATGAAAATTAACGTTCTGCAAGGTTTACGATGAAGATTGAAGTGCCGGCGAGGGTCCAACAGAAGGGATATTAGTCTCTTCCGTGTGGTCGAGTTTGTTAAATTACTCTTGTTTTGCTAGTTTTAATCTAAACCGACCTCAGTAGCTTGATCGATAAGGCGGCGGACTTGTAACCTGCAGGTCGGTGGTCCTGCCTGGTTTCAGTGTGGATTTAGTAAAGCGAGCTTGAGTAGTTGTGATATCACGAAAGTGATTGACACAAATATGACAACTATACTATACACTATTTTAATCTATTGGGTTTCGGTTCTTGGCTGAACTGGGCACTGGGCAGGCACTTTTGGACTTGTTTTCATTCGGTCCACCTCAAATACCTGTTTTATAATCATGCTTTTTCTTTATGTTATTACGTCACAATTTTAGTGAGTATTTGGTATTGGTAAAGGTAGGGCTATCGGCCACGAAAGCTCTTTGTCACTGCGATCTTAGATAGATCGTTTGTGGGTAGCTCAGAATCATAGGACGTTACCACTTTTTATAAACAAATTTTTTATAGATATATTTTACTACAAGGTTTATAACAACGTTACCACTTTAATTTACAATATCTTGTATTATTTGTTGCCTATATTCTGTCACTGGCCGCTGCTAACATTAAAGCAGCTACACATTTTTCTTCACGAGGTATGAGTGGACCCCGAACCCCAAGTACAGAGCAGAAAATTTGTTGCTCCGCTGGCGATTGAACCCAGATCACCATGCGTGCAATGTCTAACTCACTTGGCCACGGTGCCTCTGCTATATACAAATATACATAGATATACCTTTACGTAGAAAATTAATTATTCAAATTCATCAGCTTCTCAAGACCCTATGACCTTTCGATAGTGAAACTTGATACCCCCGCTTTGTTGAATTTGGCCCCACTTGCAACCCACAGTAAACAATGCCCCTCCCCTCCAGTGGATCCGCCACTGGGATCCTCATCTTGTTCAAATAGAGGAGATGTCTCATTTATATTATCGGGAATATGAGAGTTCTCTGTGATGTTTACTCAGACCAGCTGAGATGAAACTTTTCGACTTTCGATGCTTCCTCAGTAAGGTCCGGTTTTGGGAGTTGTATCGTTGAGATAAGAGGTTTTTTTTTGTTGAGAGGAGATTTTTTTAAAAAATTCTTCTTCCTCTACCGTCTCTTTGACAGATAATGTAAAAAAATCTGGTGTAAACATCACACGACTTTCCTTATCCCCCAAAAAGAAGTCGAATTCCGCCACTGGTGACTCAACGGTAACGGATAATTAAAAATCAGTGCCAAATTCGTAATCAGCACCTTAAAATCATTGGATTTGATATGTCGCAACCCCCATCTAGGGTAAATAATAAAAAAGTTAGTCCAGGCGGGTCCCCCCAAAATACCGGTAAATTGGGGCCGGGTTCTAAAAAGTTCAAGATATCAAAAAAATGATGAGAATAGACCCCTATTATTTTTTTAGTCCGAGAAAATATTGTTCTCTAATTTTTTTTGTATCTTGAACCAATTCAAAGAAGCGGCGGTTGCGGCCAATATTTGCGGCCCTGCGGCCGCATCTTGCGTCCGATTTCAACCAAAAGTTTCGTGGTTTGTTTGGTGTATAAAACTAATTTTCATACCAAATTTCAAATCCCTAGCTCTTACCGTTCTTGAGATATCCTGTTTACACGCACACACACACACACACACACTTTTTTGGTATCCTGAAGCTATGATTCGTTCAGAAATGTGAAAAACTGGGTAGGTCAAATTTTCGACGAATACAATACTTTCCTTATTATAGGATAAGGAAAGTAAAAATCATATATACATATTTCTGTTGATCTCTTTCATGATATCACAACTACCCAAACTCGCTTTACTGAATCTACGCTGAAACCGGGACTTGAACCACCGACCTCCAGGTTACAAGTCCACCGCCATATCGATCAAGCTACTGAAGTCGGTGTGTGATCAAGTGTATTATATAATGTTATTGGATGGATGCTTACTCTAAGCTCACATGCTGTGACAGGAAGAGAAAAAAGATAATTGATGCAATCATGAAAAAAAGAAAGAAAAAAAGAAAAAAAAAAAATAATGAGAAAAACAGAAGAAAAAAAATCTGGTGTAAACATCACACGACTTTCCTTATCCCCCCACAAAGAAGTCGAAATCCGCCACTGGTGACTCAACAGTAACCTGCGGCCGCATCTTGCGGCCGATTTCAACCAAAAGTTTTGTGGTTCGTCTGGTGTATGAAATCAATTTGCATATTAAATTTCAAGTCTGTAGCTCTTATCGTTCTCGAGATATCCTGTTTACACACACACAGACAGACAGACAGACAGACAGACGCACGGACCAATGGCTGAAAACAACTTTTTTGGTATCCTGAGGCTATGATTCGTCCAGAAATGTGAAAAACTGGGTAGGTCAAATTTTTGACGAATACAATACTTTCCTTATTATAGGATAAGGAAAGTAATAAGTGTAAAAAATAAGTCTATTGCAAAATACCCTGAAGTCGTATATAAATAGTTCCAGGGTATATTTTTGCTGCCGCAGCATGAATTAAAAAAAAAGTTATATGTCAAATTATGGTAATAGCATACATTTGTTTTGTACTACCCTCAAAAAACAAAGAAAAAAATACACCACTGTCGGTTTAGCTTGACAGGAGGTTGAAAGAAAGTTAAAATAGATTCAGTATGACTATGCTCTTTTCTATACAGTATTAAAAGGTAATTGTGCCCCGGAACCGCTTTCGCATTACTTCAGGTTACTTAAACTTTACACCAATGATTACTGCAGGTAACAAGCTACCATATGATTACTGCAGGTTACAGGCTACCATATGATTACTGCACCCCTAATAATTCCGTGTCCGTGAGATAGGCATAGATACCTAAATCAGGGTGGTGAGAGGATTATATATGGACGCCCAGATCCAATGTCTAGGTTCCTTTCATGTCCATTGATTCTATATGGTTTTAACGTCCTGACTTGAGATAGTCAGGACGAGGGTTTGGCCTCCATTCGATAGGAATAGTACCAGATACCCTCATTGACCTCACCCAGCCTGAGTAGGGCCGGAATCGCCAGCCTCACGTGTTCCGAGGAACATAATTTTCTGTGTGAAAAATTTGCTGTGACCGGGGATCGAACTCAGGATCTCTGGACTAGTCACAACCGTTACGCCACGGAAGCTGGCACAGCACCCCTAACAGGCTACCATAAATGATTGCCGCTTCACATCTCCTAATAGTATAGCTCCGTGAAGTTGGCTCGCCCCTAAAACCAATATGAAAACTTTATTAGTCAAAAGTTTGTACTCACTTTGTACTCCTTTGTACCAAAAATTATTTCGCTTGTACCCCTACCGTTTACGAGTTATAAGGGTTGCAAAATGGGCGAGCCAGCTTCACGTGAAGTTGGCTCGCCCCTAAAACCGATATGAACGGTTTATATCTCATAAGTTTGTACTCGGTTTGTACTCCTTTGTACCAACTTTCTTTTTTCTCTACGACCTACCGTTCTCGAGATATTGCAAAAACAAAACTGGCAAATTTTCAAGGTCACTCATTTTTTTCTTCGATTCGATTGTACTCGGTTTGTACTCCTTTGTACCGTTTATATTTTTTGTCTGTGACCAACCGTTCTCGAGATATTCAGGTTGCTAGATGGGCGAGCCAGCTTCACGTGAAGTTGGCTCGCCCCTAAAACCGATATGAACGGTTTATGTCTCATAAGTTTGTACTCGGTTTGTACTCCTTTGTACCAACTTTCTTTTTTCTCTACGACCTACCGTTATCGAGATATTGCAAAAACAAAATTGGCAAATTTTCAAGGTCACTCATTTTTTTCTTCGATTCGATTGTACTCGGTTTGTACTCCTTTGTACCGTTTATATTTTTTGTCTGTGACCAACCGTTCTCGAGATATTCAGGTTGCTAGATGGGCGAGCCAGCTTCACGTGAAGTTGGCTCGCCCCTAAAACCGATATGAACGGTTTATGTCTCATAAGTTTGTACTCGGTTTGTACTCCTTTGTACCATTTATATTTTTTGTCTGTGACCAACCGTTCTCGAGATATTGAGAATAATAGATGTGAAAAAACGCAAGTAAGCATTGTGCGTTCTGAAAGCACCTGCGACAATTTCTCATAAAGGAACATCGCTATGTCATGAGGGGTGCGTTCAAAGCCAAGTATTCGATTTTGTAATACTTTTAATAGATTGAGTATATAAATACTTATCTTCCATACATTTTTTATCGTGTGTACCCTCGCGGTTACCCATTTATGAGGACTTTAGTGCTTGGGGAAAATCAAAGTAAACTCGCAATATCTCTGGAACTAAATGGGTACAAACGACGAAATTTTGCCAATCGTTTTAATATATTAATACACATCTTCCATATAAATTTCATCGTTTGTACCCTCACGGTTACCTATAAATAAAGACTCTAGTTGATGCGGTTTTTAAAAGTAAACCCGCAATATATCTGGAACTAAAAGGGTACAAACGACGAAATTTGGCCAGTCGATTGAATATATCAATACACATCTTCCATATAAATTTCATCGTTTGTACCCTCACGGTTACCTATTAATGAAGACTCTGATTGATGCGATTTTTAAAAGTAAACCCGCAATATCTCTGAAACTAAATGGGTACAAACGACGAAATTTGGTCAATCGATTGAATATATTAATACACATCTTCCATATAAATTTCATCGTTTGTACCCTCACGGTTACCTATTAATGAAAACTCTAGTTGATGCGGTTTTTAAAAGTAAACCGGCAATATCTCTGGAACTAAATGGGTACAAACGACGAAATTTGACCCATCGATTGAATATATTAAAACACATCTTCCATGTAAATTTCATCGTTTGTACCCCACGGTTACCTATTAATGAAGACTCTAGTTGATGCGGTTTTTTAAAGTAAACCCGCAATATCTCTGGAACTAAACGGGTACAAACAACGAAATTTGCCCAATCGATTGAATATATTAAAACACATCTTCCATATAAATTTCATCGTTTGTACCCTCACGGTTACCTATGAATGAAGACTCTAGTTGATGCGGTTTTTTAAAAGTAAACCCCCAATATCTCTAGAACTAAAAGGGTACAAACAACGAAATTTGACCAGTCGATTGAATATATCAATACACATCTTGCATATAAATTTCATCGTTTGTACCCTCACGATTACCTATTAATGAAGACTCTAGTTGATGCGGTTTTTAAAAGTAAACCCCCAATATCTCTAGAACTAAAAGGGTACAAACAACGAAATTTGACCAGTCGATTGAATATATCAATACACATCTTGCATATAAATTTCATCGTTTGTACCCTCACGATTACCTATTAATGAAGACTCTAGTTGATGCGGTTTTTAAAAGTAAACCCGCAATATCTCTGGAACCAAATGGGTACAAACGACGAAACTTAGCCAATCGATTACCTTGATTAGTACTTACCTTCCATATAATTTTCATTGTTTGTACTCCTACCGTTCTCGAGATATTGAGGAAAATAGATGAGAAAAACGCAAGAAAGCATTGTGCGTTTTATCTCTGGAACCAAATGGGTACAAACGATGAAATTAGCCAATCGACGAAATTAGCCAATCGATTAACTTGATTAGTAATACCGTTGATTTTTTTTTTATATCGCATGCATTCTTTTTGATAACCGAGGCCATTCTTAACCCAGTTGTGCGTCAAAAGTGTTTTCCGTACAAAAAAGTAACCCTTTATGTAAAATGACAGAAAATGAACGAGAACAGCTTATCTTACTATATACTAGATCTATCGATAGCACTTTATTTCATTCAAATCGGACGTACTGTTCGAAAGATAAGTTCATTCGATTTCTGAAAACATCTAAAATCTCAGATCGAGTCAAATCAAATCAGATCGAGTCAAAGACTCTAGTTGATGCGGTTTTTTAAAAGTAAACCCGCAATATCTCTGGAACTTAATGGGTACAAACAACGAAATTTAGCCAATCGAATACCTTGATTAAGAATTACCTTCCATAAAATTTTCATCGTTTGTACCCACGTGGTTACCTATTTACGAGGACTTTATTTTTGCGGTACATCAGAGAAAATATACAATATCTCTGGAACCAAATGGGTACAAACGACGAAATTTAGCCAATCGATTACCTTGATTAGTACTTACCTTCCATATAATTTTCATTGTTTTTACTCCTACCGTTCTCGAGATAATGAGGAAAATAGATGAGAAAAACGCAAGAAAGCATTGTGCGTTTTGAATGCACCTACACAAATTCCTCGAAAAGGAGCATCGTTATTCGAAGAGGGGTGCGTTCAAAGACATGTACTCGATTTTGTTTTTCTTATGAAATAATTTGAGTAGATTGAACAATCCAGTGCTGCAGTGGATAATTTCTCGATTAGCTAATCGATTGAATGTATTAGTACTTACCTTCCATATAATTTTCATCGTTTGTTCCCACGTGGTTACCCATTTACGAGGACTTTAGTTTTTGCGGTACATCAGAGAAAGTATGCAATATCTCTGGAACCAAATGGGTACTAAAATTTTGTTTGAAATACCTAAAATTACATACTTGATGAGAATTGAAGGCAAAATGTCAAATATGATAAAATACCCCTTCAAATTTCGCTGAGTATGCGAACAAGTGGTTCCAAATGCTTGGTAAGGCTTTATTCACCATTGGCTATCTTCAGTTCAAATTTGAAAAAAATCCTTAAAGAAAATGTTATATGTCGACATGTTTTTCTAAGATTCGACTCGATCTGAGATTTTGGATGTTTTCAGAAATCGAATGAACTTATCTTTCGAACCGTACGTCCGATTTGAATGAACTAAAGTTCTATCGATAGATCAAGTGAATTGTAAGATAAGCTGCTCTCGTTCATTTTCTGTCATTTTACATAAAGGATTACTTTTTAACGGAACACACTTTTGACACACAACTGGGTTAAGAATAACCTGGGTTATCAAAAAGTATGCATGCGATTTCAAAAAAATCAACGATATTAGGCAGATTTTGCGAAACTTTATCCCAAATTGGCATAAAAACATCAACATATTATTTTATTCTGTCCATTTCTTATCAAAAATGTCTATTTTGGTCTACCTCGAACTTTCAAAGGTATAAAAACCTGGCAAAAATGCAAGCATCAAAAATCTGTGTTAGTCCATGCTCAATCGTTACTTGAGAGCTATTGAAATCAACTTTTGTTTTTCAAAAACCCCTTCATATATCCAAGTTATGCAATCTTTTTGAAGGAGCCTTTGTGGCTTTCTTGTTGGCGGTACGGAAATTTTTTTGGAACCAAAAACGTATATTTTTGACTATTTCTCTCTAAAATTTTGTTTGAAATACCTAAAATTACATACTTGATGAGAATTGAAGGCAAAATGTCAAATATGATAAAATACCCCTTCAACTTACGCTGAGTATGCAAACAAGTGGTTCCAAATGCTTGGTAAGGCTTTATTCACCACTGGCTATCTTCAGTTCAAATTTGAAAAAAATCCTTAAAGAAGAGATTGTATGTCGACATGTTTTGCTCAAGATTTGACTCGATCTGAGATTTTAGATGTTTTCAGAAATCGAATGAACTTATCTTTCGAACAGTACGTCCGATTTGAATGAAATAAAGTGCTATCGATAGATCTAGTATATAGTAAGATAAGCTGTTCTCGTTCATTTTCTGTCATTTTACATAAAGGGTTACTTTTTTGTACGGAAAACACTTTTGACGCACAACTGGGTTAAGAATGGCCTCGGTTATCAAAAAGAATGCATGCGATATAAAAAAAAAAAATCAACGGTATTACTAATCAAGTTAATCGATTGGCTAATTTCGTCGATTGGCTAATTTCATCGTTTGTACCCATTTGGTTCCAGAGATAAAACGCACAATGCTTTCTTGCGTTTTTCTCATCTATTTTCCTCAATATCTCGAGAACGGTAGGAGTACAAACAATGAAAATTATATGGAAGGTAAGTACTAATCAAGGTAATCGATTGGCTAAGTTTCGTCGTTTGTACCCATTTGGTTCCAGAGATATTGCGGGTTTACTTTTAAAAACCGCATCAACTAGAGTCTTCATTAATAGGTAACCGTGAAGGTAAAAACGATGAAATTTATATAAAAGATGTGTATTAATATATTTAATCGATTTACCAAATTTCGTCGTTTGTACTCTTTTAGTTCTGGAGATATTGCGGGTTTACTTTTAAAAACCGCATCAACTAGAGTCTTCATTAATAGGTAATCGTGAGGGTACAAACGATGAAATTTATATGCAAGATGTGTATTGATATATTCAATCGACTGGTCAAATTTCGTTGTTTGTACCCTTTTAGTTCTAGAGATATTGGGGGTTTACTTTTAAAAACCGCATCAACTAGAGTCTTCATTCATAGGTAACCGTGAGGGTACAAACGATGAAATTTATATGGAAGATGTGTTTTAATATATTCAATCGATTGGGCAAATTTCGTTGTTTGTACCCGTTTAGTTCCAGAGATATTGCGGGTTTTACTTTAAAAAACCGCATCAACTAGAGTCTTCATTAATAGGTAACCGTGAGGGTACAAACGATGAAATTTACATGGAAGATGTGTTTTAATATATTCAATCGATGGGTCAAATTTCGTCGTTTGTACCCATTTAGTTCCAGAGATATTGCCGGTTTACTTTTAAAAACCGCATCAACTAGAGTTTTCATTAATAGGTAACCGTGAGGGTACAAACGATGAAATTTATATGGAAGATGTGTATTAATATATTCAATCGATTGACCAAATTTCGTCGTTTGTACCCATTTAGTTTCAGAGATATTGCGGGTTTACTTTTAAAAATCGCATCAATCAGAGTCTTCATTAATAGGTAACCGTGAGGGTACAAACGATGAAATTTATATGGAAGATGTGTATTGATATATTCAATCGACTGGCCAAATTTCGTCGTTTGTACCCTTTTAGTTCCAGATATATTGCGGGTTTACTTTTAAAAACCGCATCAACTAGAGTCTTCATTTATAGGTAACCGTGAGGGTACAAACGATGAAATTTATATGGAAGATGTGTATTAATATATTAAAACGATTGGCAAAATTTCATCGTTTGTACCCATTTAGTTCCAGAGATATTGCGAGTTTACTTTGATTTTCCCCAAGCACTAAAGTCCTCATAAATGGGTAACCGCGAGGGTACACACGATAAAAAATGTATGGAAGATAAGTATTTATATACTCAATCTATTAAAAGTATTACAAAATCGAATACTTGGCTTTGAACGCACCCCTCATGACATAGCGATGTTCCTTTATGAGAAATTGTCGCAGGTGCTTTCAGAACGCACAATGCTTACTTGCGTTTTTTCACATCTATTATTCTCAATATCTCGAGAACGGTTGGTCACAGACAAAAAATATAAATGGTACAAAGGAGTACAAACCGAGTACAAACTTATGAGACATAAACCGTTCATATCGGTTTTAGGGGCGAGCCAACTTCACGTGAAGCTGGCTCGCCCATCTAGCAACCTGAATATCTCGAGAACGGTTGGTCACAGACAAAAAATATAAACGGTACAAAGGAGTACAAACCGAGTACAATCGAATCGAAGAAAAAAATGAGTGACCTTGAAAATTTGCCAATTTTGTTTTTGCAATATCTCGATAACGGTAGGTCGTAGAGAAAAAAGAAAGTTGGTACAAAGGAGTACAAACCGAGTACAAACTTATGAGACATAAACCGTTCATATCGGTTTTAGGGGCGAGCCAACTTCACGTGAAGCTGGCTCGCCCATCTAGCAACCTGAATATCTCGAGAACGGTTGGTCACAGACAAAAAATATAAACGGTACAAAGGAGTACAAACCGAGTACAATCGAATCGAAGAAAAAAATGAGTGACCTTGAAAATTTGCCAGTTTTGTTTTTGCAATATCTCGAGAACGGTAGGTCGTAGAGAAAAAGAAAGTTGGTACAAAGGAGTACAAACCGAGTACAAACTTATGAGATATAAACCGTTCATATCGGTTTTTAGGGGCGAGCCAACTTCACGTGAAGCTGGCTCGCCCATTTTGCAACCCTTATAACTCGTAAACGGTAGGGGTACAAGCGAAATAATTTTTGGTACAAAGGAGTACAAAGTGAGTACAAACTTTTGACTAATAAAGTTTTCATATTGGTTTTAGGGGCGAGCCAACTTCACGGAGCTTAATAGTATCCGAAGTGTCATATCAACGTCAATAACTGAAGATAGTATAGCTTTCCGTAATACATTTCACAACATCATGCTATCTCCTCTCTGCAGTCGTCTTGTACCCCCCATTGAATAACAATGGCTTTAATTTTCAATAGCTGATGAACATTGAATAATAATAATAATTGAACACTGTCTTGTGTCTCTATACTTCTGCTCCCCGTTGAGATTTCCCTTGGCATCTTTCCTTCTCTTACCTTTCTCTCCTTTCTATCCCTCTTCTTTTCTCTCTTTCTTTCTCCAACCTTCTTCTTTTTTCTCTTTCTCTCTTTCCCTCTTCTCCTTTCTATCACTATCTCTCTCTCTCTTTCTCTTTTCTTCTTCTTCTTTCTATACTTGTTCTTTTCTCTCTTTCTTTCTCTAATCCTCTTCTTCTCTCTCTCTCTCTCTTTCCCTCTTCTCCTTTCTATCACTCTCTCTCTCTCTTTCTCCTCCTTTCTCTTCCCTCATCTTTTCTCTCTTTACCTCTCTCTCTCTTTCCCTTCCTTTATTCCATCTCTTTAGTAACTGCCCCTAGGATTTCCATTCCTCGCTATCTTTCTGTATTTCTCCTACTCTCCTTTCTGTATTCTTCTCTATTCTCTTTCCCTCTTCTCCTTTCTATCACTCCTCTCTCTCTCTCTCTCTCTCTCTCTCTCCTCTCTCTCTCTCTCTCTCTCTCTCTCTCCTCTCTCTCTCTCTCTCTCTCTCTCTCTCTCTCTTTAGCTTCAGTGACAGAACCTAACCCCTCAATTTTAATGAGTCAAGAGAAAGCAGTGCCTATTCGAGGAAGCCTTGTGCTGGTCGCGGGTCCAGAGCCATCTGTTTCCTTCGTCATGGTTTCAAGTGTTTTCTCTCTTCGTATGTTTGTTTTTCTGTTTATAGTTTGAGTGATCACTCCATTAACGGTGTTTTAATTACTATTGAAGAGCTCCGTTTATTGTTCCTTGTGGTTTGCTGTCCCTATCAAGTCGGGAACGTATAAATCATTTATAATAATCAAGCATGCCTCGCTCTCCGCAAGGCCTTTTTGTTCCGCGTTCTTGTTTGTAGAACTTTTGTGGTTTCGGAAACATTTTAAATTTCGAGAAGTTTGAAGACTTTCTTCTTTGGTTAATGTATCGTTTGTTTCGAATTTATTTCTAGATTTGAGGTATGGTTCGTCATGATTTCTCAGTTCAAGGAAAAGTCGATTTGGGAAGAGATAATAATCTCAAATCAGATTCAAACAACATTCAGATTCAATAGAGCGTAGCTAAAACACTCTAAAACCACTATGTAACAAATTCATAGAAACTTTATCCTCATATTATTTTATATCCTAGCAGTATAAGTGACGTCTCTTACTATATTTCTTGGATGAACTCAGTAGAGTTAAAATTTATCATATTTGTGTTAATTACTTTCGTGATATCACAACTACTCAAACTCGCTTTGCTAAATCTTCGCTGAAACCGGGACTTGAACCACCGACCTCCAGGTCCGCCGCCTTATCGATCAAGCTACTGAGGTGGGTGATTTGACCGATATATTTGGACATTAAAGTTCAGGGTTTAGATAATAATATACGTATTTGTTGAGTAATGAAGTCTTTTATCTTTGCTGAACCTGGGACTTGAACCACCGAACTCCGATTAAAAGTCTACCGCCTTATCTATCAAGCCACTGAGGTCGGTGCATCAACTCAGGAGTGAAAAGGCCTCCTCGCTGGAATTATCTCATACATTTTCTATAATGTATGAGCGCTGTGGGTAAGCAGGACTTGCCTCCTAAATCTAAAACAATCCGAACTATTTCCATTCCACGAGAGAAAGACATGTCGCCATTAACAAGATTTAGATGTGTTTTCAGTGAATTTTTATTGTCCATTAGAGAAGAGTTTTGTATTTTTTTAGCTCCCAAACGGTGGAGGGGTATGGCGTATGGCGGCGTAATTTATTCAAGTTATCGCATGTACGACTTCGCATTTGCTGTGCAGTTCAAAACAAAAGCGCCATTAAGAGGAAATATGATGAAGTGATTTGTTGTGCTTGAGAAGGACATGTGAAGGGATGTGGCTGCAACATTGAAAACAATAAAACAGCAACAAAAATAGAATGAAACAAAAAATTTAAACAAATAAGAGATTTCTTCTGTGATGTGTATGAACATAGAAGTTGACATAGACAACTATAATCTAATAAAAGAGAGATCTTTTGGTGAATTGATCAAATACAAGAGAAACCTGTGGATGTAAGAGAAAAATTTCCAGGTCCACTTTACTTGGGTTGGGTGGAAGAGATTGCCATAGGCAATAACCCCACCATTGGAAAACTACAAAGCTAGTCTGGTTGGTAAAGGCTACTAGGGGTGGCTAGTCTATTCTGTTTGAACCAGTTTCTGTACGTGCGTGGTATGCATTTTTATATGACCACCACCATTCCTTTTTTTTTTTTTCTTCTTTTCAACAATGTTCTTTGTAAATATCATACCTACACCTGTCACTAATAAATGAGAGTTTGTTTAGGCTGTGAGAGTAAAGGGACTCTTTAGTCTCATTCTTGCAGGATAAACAGAGAATAGCATTGTATTACTCCCATATTCTTATGTGGTCAAAGTATGACTCCCATATTAGTATGTGGTCAAAGTTTGTGCTTATATCTTTCTTCACATTTATATTATTATTATAATATTAAATATTTATAGATGACTTTGTTCAGTTTGGACCAGAAGGTGTTTGTTTTAGCATACCTAACATGTAACATGTGTTTTTTTCAATCAAGATCATTAGAATGAAAAACTTGTGTCATTCCAATCAAGATTATTAGAATGTTAAACTTAATTCACACATCATCTCTAACATCTCAAATATCGAATAATCTACGATATTAATCTTGAAAATATCCCAGATGTATGTCTGTATTTGTGCATAGTTTACATATGATGGTACTGTCAGTTTATGTTAATAAAGAACAAGTAATTCCCAAGTCTTGATCCTGGTATTGAACCGAGAAGTTTGATGAACCTATCAAACTTTGTATGTTATACCTACAGGGTGTACAAGTTTTTTTTTTTTTTTTTAAGAATCAATTCCAGGGGACTTTCTAAGACTAAAATAATCTGAGATAATTTTTCGAAATATGAAAAAAAGTCTTTTTATTATTTTTCATAATTGATAATATACATAGGATAGGTACAATATTAAGCTATAGTAAATGTATTAAGAAGATGAAGGTACATAAAAATATTACGCACATAACATGGCATATAGGTACCCAATAAAGTAATAAATGTTTACTTGTATACTTATGTTTAGGGCAAGTCTCGAGGTACCTATCTGTGTCGAGATTCCATTTCTTGAAAAGCGAGATTTCATTTCTTTGTCTGTATCTCCGTTCGACGGCATTTTTCAAAAAATAATCTGAGATTAATTAAGTCTCAGATTAATTAAGGGTTGGGTGGAAGAGATTGCCACAGGCAATAACCCCGCCCTTTAGGTAGGACATTTCTCTTTTTTTTTCGTTCTTGTATATATGTTTAATCTTTTTGTTTTTCTTTATATTTTATTGTGTTCTACTGTATATATTTTTTGTTCTATCTAATAAAGCTTAAAAAAAAAAAAAAAAAAAAAAAAAAGTCTTACAGCCGGATTTATGAACAGGGAATTTTGTCAGAGCAATGTCTCAAGCAAGGTATGGGCCAATAATATTAGAGGAAATCATGCTTCAGACCATGCTCAAGCAGCGTTTTCTGTTCATAAATACGGCTGTTAGAATGTCTCCTACAATCGATTCTGACAGTATATGAAAAAAAACTTGTACCCACACCTCGTCATTGTCATGTATGCCCTTGTATATGAGTTGCCAGTATAGATAGAACTTCAGGATTGATCTTGAGATAGACCGATGTGGAAAGAGTGAGAAAATAAATCATGAAACACTGTTAAAACAAACACGAAACACACTAACGATGTTCATGATAAATTGGGCTGCGATGACTTGGAACATGGCTTGATTGGTAAAATAAACAAGACAAGACCCGGTCAACAATAATATTTTTTTTTGATGAGTGTTTCACAGCCTTTTTTTATTTCGTAGCCATGAAACAGGAGCTACTGTAGACGTTTCTGGTCTGTGTTGTAGCCTGCCCATCCCGTAGTATGCCTCCCCTCTGATGGGCTAGAAGTGACACAATACCTTCCATTTAGATGCTGGGTCAACACGAGCCCACCGGTAAGTATCCCTTACAAACAACTGTAACCAAGTTTTGAATACAAATTTTTGTCGGCGGGGGGTTCGAACCTGGGACCTTCCGCATGGCAAGCGAGTGCTTAAACACTGAACTATTATTTTATTTTTTTTGTACTAAACTTGTGTAATTATTGTACTCAGAGACCATGTTCACATTTATTTTGTGTGTTTGGTGTGGTGTGGTGTATGTGTCTGATGGGCTGGCGCAGCGGCGGGTGTAATCCGCTAGTAGGTATCTAATAGAGCGTTGAATACTAATAATAATATGATTTAGCCGCAATCGTTCATCATTCAAAATGAGGAAGCAACCGATTTGAAGTCAGCTGTTTCACATCAATCAGCTGACATTTTTGGTCAGGTAAAGAAAATATCGTGGGACGAAAGTCTTGAACCTGAACCTTTGGATTACCAGTCAGATCACTGAGCCACCGTGTACAAAAGAACGTCCATACATTTCGCCCAAATTCTTCCATACAAAAGGGTTGGGTGAAAGAGATTGCCAAAAGCCATAACGCCAATAACCCCGCCCTTTAGTTAAGACATATTATGTAGACATATGCATTAGCACCGCCCTTGATCAAGTTTTGTTTTCTTAATTTCAATATCTATGTATGTATATAATCTATGTCATTTGTAAATAAAACTTGATCCAACATGTTAATAATATATAAAAAAAATTTTTCTTTTTCTTATATTGTTCTAAATTTTGTATAATAATTTGTAATGGTCTGTTTGTATATTGTAAATTATTGAAATAATAATCAAGCACAAAACGAGCGTGCTATACAAGTCTTCTATCCAAGACCCAACTTCGTCTCTGATCCCAAGCAATCTGTCAATTCCTCTGATCATCTCATTTCTTATCTGTCGGATTATACATTCATCTCTGTCTCGGCCCTAATTATTTCTGAGTGAAGTTCTCAACATCTTATTGACAAGATGCCTTCGTGTGTTGATGTCTTCATCAGCAGACATTCTTTCTTCAACAAAAAATTTCTTCGAATTTAGATTTTTTACTTGAGTCCAAAGCTTGTTTACGAACAGAATATTTGGTCTTGAGAATTTCTCAAGCTTGATTTCCAATCGTGTCAATGGTCAAGTCAAGGTCTTGCTTATTTTATAACTTAAGAAAGCTAGTCTGTTTTTATATTGATGGAGTTTATGTTCAACTCCTTGGGTACCCGAAATTTATGCAGATACATTAAACATGGAGTGCATCGAAAAGTAAAAAAACACTGCCAATTATGGACTCTATACTTCCTCGTGATTGTTTCACATTGTTAACACGTGCAAATTTTGAGATTTTATACTACATTACTTGTATCTCCAAAACGACTGCACCGATTTTCTTCAAATTTGTTTTATATGGTAGAAAATCGTTTTTTCTACATTCTAGATTCCACAAAAATTTCTGTATCGGCAAGTCGTGGTCCTTATTTTTTGACTTTTTTGTCCAAAATTTCGGATTTTCTTAAATATCAGAGTCTAATTATAATTAATTAAAAATATATATATAAATAGCCTATGTAAAACAATTATATGCATACACACACAAAATTTCATTAAAATCGGGTGTACCGTTCACGAGATATAAGCGTTTAAGTAAAAAGTTAGTGGTCAGGCGCATGGGCTCTTTCACCAAGAACCGCTAGTACGAATTCGATGAATTTAAAACGGGACCATCTTCAGAATGTCTCCTAGATGTGTGCAAAATTTCATCAAAATCGGTCGAGTAGTTTCCGAGATTTGCGCGTTACAAGGAATCGTTTTAACAGACCGACAGACAGACACAAAACCAAATTTGCTCAGGAGTTTATGAAACGTCCAGAAATCTGAAAAAAATTGAAATCGGAGCAAAAAAATATTTTTTTTTACAAAAACGAACACAATACTTCCGATTTCTAATATTAGAAATTTCTCGGAAGTAATATGAAAAAAATTGAAATCGGAACATAATAATAAATATTATTATTTTTTTACAAAAACGAACACTACTTCCGATTTCTATTATTAGAAATTTATTGGAAGTAATACAGTCGAACCTGGGTATATGAACTCCATAGATTTTTTTCCTTATAGAGATGTACATTGGACCTGGAATTTTTCTTTTACATCCAGGTTTCTCTTTTATCCAGATTTCATATATCCAGGTTTCTTTTATATCCAGTTTCCATATATCCAGGTTTTTTGATATCCAGTTTTCATATATCCAGGTTTCTTTTATATCCAGTTTTCATATATCCAGGTTTCTCTTATATCCAGTTCTCATATATCAGGTTTCACTTAATTCTTATAAAGATCTTGTTTTTCCTGATGAGATGTACATTGGACCTGGAATTTTTCTCTTCCATCAAGGTTTCTTTTATAATATTCAGGTTTGAATGTATATGACTATGTTTTATTATAATACATGTAAGTACTTAATGTCCTTTTGTTCACGTTCTTACATAGCCTTTTCAGGACAATATTTACATGAGAAACCATTCCAAAGGTTTCAATCTAAATCTTGATGACAATCTAGTGTGCTTGTTAAGAAAAGCCATTGAACAGATCAAAAGCAATAGACCAAATTTTGTTTTAATCTACCGAGATTATGAAGCTATAAACACACATCCCAAAGATATAATCGTTTGAATTCTCCGTTCCAGAAATCCGAAGCTTCGAAATTTCCGAGGTATTTTTAATAAACCCACCTAGGATACAGTCATCTATTACCGCGAAGAGGCAATCGATCATGTAATTTGGACAGGGAACGTTACAATGTCCGTTAGATTAATAGATACTTAATAGTTACTTCTTGAAAACAGCCAACCTATGTAAAGTTTTAGTATAAAACACTAATAACCAATATACCTCTTACAGACGTCCATAATATAAAAGGTAATCCTAGAAAAAACCTATGTAAAGTTTTAGTATTTGTAGAAAACTAAAAATAATAAAACACTAATAACCAATATACCTCGCTTTCAGACTTCCATAGAGCCAATATACTTCGCTTAAAAAAACCATTTCCGAAAGACTCTCACAGTTCCGATGCAATTAGTGTTGAGAGTCAGAGCCCACACAAAAAGCTCATCTTACTTCTTGGCAATCAGTTTGAAGCTCTAGGCTATTTCGGCGAAGGTTTAGGAGATATATAATAATTATGTTTATGGGTTCTATGTACTGATGTTGAACATATGTAGTAAACAGTTTCTTCTTGACATAACCCACACACTCGCGTGGCGGAGTTTATTAAATTTGATCAGTGGAGGAGTGTCGGGATTTCTAGGTTCTGAAGGAAAGTTGTTGACTAGCCAATATGAAGAATAATGGTTGACTTGCCAATATGGTCGTTACCCCATCTACATTGGTGCTTGATGGTAACGAGCCCAATGTACTCGCTGTATTTCCCCTCTGTAAGGCGAGGGAATTTTCAGTTACGGTAGACTAGGCAAGTAGGCAGCCATGGGTACCGGGTGGTCTATGTCTGAGTCCCACACTTTTTGGCATGAGCTTTCACCTCCTCGAAAAAAGGCGAGGGAAATATTTTCTTCTTGAAAAAGCTAGGCGTCCTCCCATCTCCAGTCCGAACCATCATATTCTTGCCAATCTCATCATCATCATCTGCTAAAGGCAACGCCTTGTCGTGATAGCCACTCTGTCCTGTTCATGGCAATGGACTTCATAGTTGAGTAGGAGTTGACATTCATTATGTTAATCACATCTTGGAAGTATGAGCTTCTAGGTCGTCCTCGCAAACGTCGCCCTGGGATTATTCCTTCAAAAATGTGCTTCATGAAGTCGCTGTGTCGAATGAGATGACCTATGAGTTTACCAATCTCATCAATCAATTTCTTAGCTTCTGAGCACCATGATCCACATTCATCTCTTGTGTGGATTTTAAGAAAGTTGACAGTCCCTCTGAACTTTCACCCCGCCGTCACTGAAGACAATGAAAGTTGAGTGGAAAGAAAATCAAGCAAAGGCTGCGCTTGAAGCTTACCCCGAGTTCTCTTATATTCACGTTAAGCTGTGATTAATATTTTTCCCGTGACGTTTTGTTTCTGACAGTGTGTCGTTAGGAAGTTCGGCAAAGTCTTTGTATTTTTCTTGGCGAAATATTCGAATCTTTTGTCTGAAAGTGCTTGGCAAGAAAGAGGTTTTTTGTGGATTTTTTTTGTGTGTTTAGTCTACAAAAACAATTTCTTATGTCAAGAAATTTGGTCATTATCCATATTTTTTAAAAGAAATATGTATGTAGAATGTACCATGTACCTATTAGTATCTATGTACCTATGTATCACCCTTTACCTATCAACACGCACGCACATCATTTCCTGTTTCATGGCTACGAAATAAAAAAGACTGTAAAACACTCATCTTAAAAAAAAAAAGGATGTAAAGGTATAGTGGTGACCTGAAGTAGGTAATGCGAAAGCGGTTGCGGGGCATAACTTCTAGCTAAAAAAAAATATGACTACATCCACCGTTATGGCATTGTCTTCATTCGAATTCAGTAAAGTTATTTTAAGTTATCATATTTGTGTTAATCACTTTCGTGATATCACAACTACTCAAACTCGCTTTACTAAATCTACGCTGAAACCGGGACTTGAACCACCGACCTCCTTGTAACCTAGTCCGCCGCCTTATCGATCAAGCTACTGAGGTCGGTTCCCGTAATAAGAATAGGTAGGTATCTTGTTATATTATGCTTTACCTGTGATGGTAATTTGATTACTTAAATTTCATTAGAAAAGTTTCCGTTTCGAATATTCGGTGGATATTAAAAGTTCAAAACAGCAGCCATTCTTATTCATAAACCTCGCTTCTGTTCTCAATCCGTGCTGGGATTATTCTTCTTTTGTCGAATGCGCGCTCAAATGCAACCACAGTTCCCTTATTAACCTCAATCCGTGAAACCTTGGGACTTCATATCGAGCATTAGAACGAAAAGTTCACGGATATTTCAAACTCGAAGTAATAATAATAATCGGATTGTCAGATTTTAACTTTTTGAACTTTTCGCTGCAAGTCTATTTGTATCATGCACAATGACAGATGACATCCGAACGTAATGATCCCCCTAACCCGTCCTGAGGGGGTCATTATGAAAACACAAAGTCATTTCAATATGAAGCTACGCTATATACTGCTGAAGTATATAAATTTATTCTAATGGTAGCGGATAACGAAATGTGAATGTCACATTAGTAATGTTGTATATTACAGAGTATAATTTTATTATTTTGTTAGTGTTGTTGTTTTTGTTGTTATTACTTTGTAATTTAATGTATCTAGTAGGTATTAAATAATTTTATGCTGTACAGTGAATACATTGTATTAATAATAATAGGTAATCTAACAAGGGCAAAGCATAAATTAATAAAGCTATTCAGCCCTGAACTGGTTGTATGTAAGGTTTTTGGAAATCTAGTTATGTATGTTGCATTATCATTATTAATTAAATTAATCCATTATAAACAATTATATTATACTGGTGGAAAATGTACCAGGCCTTATAACCAGCCTTCATCAATTCTTGTATTCTTTTAAATCTTTTGTATTTTATTATTTGATTATTATTATATTTTTTTAAATCATTTTTAAACATACAAAGTAAATTATTTTATTTACAAATAATATATAAAAAATTGAATAAATATGTTTTATTTAAAGTTTGATTAAAAATACTATTTTATTAATGATATTACCGACCTTAGTAGCTTGACTGACAAGGCGGCGGACTTGTAACCTGGAGGTCGGTGGTTCAAGTCCCAAGTTAAGGAAAGCTTTAGTGAAGCGGGTTGGAGTAGTTGTTACATCAGGAAAGTGATAAACACAAATATGATAACTTTTTTTTTCTATAGTGTCGCTGAAATATCATCAATTCCTATTGAAATGATATTTACATACACAATACATAACTGTATATTTATTATTTATTTATAATATGTATTATCTCTATACACTTCGAATTTCAACGTACACTCTACTAGAATTTTTTTAAATTAATAATATATATTCGTTTCACAACTACATAAATATCAACAAAAAAATTACCTATTTATAATACGAGTATATTTAAAAAAATCCCTCCAACTCTACTAGAGTAGTCTATCACTAAATCCTGATCAACAAGGGACATTCTATGACTAAATTAATCTCATTTTATTTTCGAAAAATGTCGTCGAACAGAGATACGAACGAAATAATAACTAATTTTTTTAACGAAAATAGATAGAAAATATCAGGTGATTGGTATTTACTTGGAAATATGACTAGATAGGTAAGCATTATACACAGACATGGAAAATATTTTCATTTACTTTCAACAAGATCAAATTTATTTTTCAGGTGAAAACATTTTTTCCAGGTGAATCTCTTTTTCTTTTTTTGAAAATTTACTTAAGATTATTTTATGTTAGTCTAATTATTAAATGTCTCCTAGAGTAGATTCTGAAATTTTCAACAACAAAAAATGTCGGACACCCTGTATATTTTTTAATGTTGATTATAAATCTCGATTAAAAATATACCATGGTAGAATTAATTGACCACGAAAGTTCCAATGTTATTGTTGATCAGGGGCTCCTAGGTTGCTCCCTGAACCCACTAATCTTCTTACTGTCGTCAAGTCCTCCTGAACTGCCTAATCCCCCTAAGTCGTCTCCGGCTCATATATTTTAATTTCCCAAAGCTCGTCTTGGTCCATTTACTTCCGAGATTTCGTAATCGAGAAGTGTCTCGGTGTCATGTCTGTTTCTAAGCGTGTTTATCGTGTCTTCTTCTTATATTCTATTCTCACGAGACAACCGACCTCAGTAGCTTGATCGATAAGTCGGCGGACTTGTAACCTGGAGGTCGGTGGTTCAAGTCCCGGATTCAGCGTAGATTTTGTAAACTGAGTTTGAGTAGTTGTGATATCACATAAGTGATTATCACAAATATGATAACTTAACTCTATTCTTTACAATAATAACATTCTTTAGTGGAAGGTAACCATTAGACGAGGTTAATGCTCAAAGCATTTTCTACCACCTAACTCTCAAAGTCTTATTACTATGTTTTCAGAAACTCAAATTACTGAGGAAAAGTTCATGCATTGGGTGGGATTCGAACCAACGAATTCCTACACTACCTGGATTACAAGACTAGTGTGTTAACCACTTATCCAGTAACTCATTAGTAAATATTATAGACATTGCTCCATATACATTGCACTGATAGACAAGTGGTTAACGCGCTAGTCTGGTAATCCAGGTAGCGCTGGGATCCGGCGGTTCGAATCCCACCCAGTGCATGAATTTTCCCTCATTAAATTGAGTTTGTGGTCAAAAAAAATATAAGATTCTGTGGTAGAAAATGCTTTGTGCATTAACCTCGCCTGGTGGTTACTTTCCACTAAAGAGTTATTATTATTTTTTCTTCAGCTTCCTTTATAAAAAGGATTTGTCCTTTTCGTTTCTTGTATATTACACTTGTAGCCCACATGTGTTTGGGATCATAACTTATGGATATTTTTTTTCTTCTTCTGTAGGTATAACATTTTGTTTGGAATTCAATATGTACTTAAGTCCACCTATTATTATACCCTAACAGAGGATACGTGTGTATTTATTCGTTGGAATTTTGAATTTCTCTGTATTAAAGTTCATGTGACTTAATAATTTTTTATTTAATATTATTCTGAGACAAGTAACCATAAAAACATGATTTTATTTGTTAAATGTTGGCTGCATTTATTCTGCTTCTTTTTTATCATTAGGAGCTTTAATGATTCTATTTTTTATCACAGGTACCTCTTTTTTCACGGCATCCAACGTATCTACGGTATTTTTTGGGTTTGAATAATTTAATAGAGAAATTTTTTGTTTACCTTATAATCACATTATTTTCTTTCATTCGTAATAGGTTCTAGGTATTAAATTTCATAAGTTTAGCACTTTTATTGATACTCACTAGATTTTAATGAGGATTCCGCCTTAGTAATCATTTGGTTTAATGGCTTCTAAAATCTGGTGCTAAATTTTTATTGGGTACTATATTTTTAATATCCACTATTAAAAAATGTAGTCCTTAAGTAGGTGAGAAGTTGTGTTTTACTGAATTACATGCCCATAAGAAGCTTTGTTCTTTTATCACTTATTATAATTTAGGATTTTTTGGAATTCCACAAGAGAAGCACCAATATTATAACACCGACCTCTATTTAGATCTATTGTGACCAGTAGATTCTAATTCTTATGTACGTCCTGATTTAAATCAGTCAGGACAGAGGTTTCACCCTCCATTCGCTGGGAATCGTATAAGCTACCCACATTAATATCATCTGGCTAGGGCCGGGAATGCCAACCTCACTTGTTTGGAGGGAACAGATTTTTTTCGAAAAGTCTGCCCCAACCGGGAATCGAACTGGGGATCTCTAGACAATAGGCAGTAGTCACAACCATTACGCCACGGAGGCTGTCATTTTTTCACGTATAGGTAATTTATATTGTACTTTTTTTATCTATAACCGTCTATCAACGTTAAACCCAAATTTATTTAAAATAAAGACAAACCAACCATTTGATATTCACCAGAGTAAAACAACAAAAATTCCACTTCTTTCCACTGAAGAGTGTTATTATTATTAGAGGGAGGAACATCCATAAGGATTGCAACGAGAATTGAATGAATTCAGAGCACTAAACGGCTAGAATCACACAAGCGAATTCAATAGACGCATAGATTTAGAACTGAAATAGTACAAATAAATTGAGAATAGAATCCCAATATTGAAGTGATAAGTCCACACACACTCACATACAAACAATTGAGGTTTTGGAGATACCAGGGCTTCGGTGAATAGGATATATGGGAAACTATTTGTTTTGAAGAGGAGACGCCATATCACTGCAGTGAAGCAAGCACATCCACTGCATTATACTCTGATAGAATGACGAGATAAATCTCTTCCATTGTTCTTAAAATAAAAGAGCATTATGGTCTCCTATCCCGCGTCTCCTAATCTGATCTCCAACAATACTCCTACCCCTCTATTTGAATAATTATCGAAACCTACTACTACATATATCTCTCTCTCTAAAACTCTCGGATCCTACTCTTCCCTTACTATCTCTAGATGACTTCAAGTCTACTCCTACTTTTTCACTAGATGTCTCCAATACTACACATATCCCTATCTCTCTCTAGAATTATCCAATTCGAATCATCCCCCTCGCTCTCTAGCTGTGTTCAATTCTACGTCTCTCTCTGTCTCAAGTACTACTCCTAACCATCTCTCAAGGTGTCTCTAATCCTACACATAAACCTCTCTCTAGATTTTCTTCGATCTTAGATCTATTCATCTCACTAGATGTCTCCAACTCTAACCCTATCCTTCTCTCTAGATGTCTCCAATCCTACTCCTATACCCCTCTCTCCAGATGTCTCCAATCCTACACATACCCTTCTCTCCAGATGTCTCCAATCCTACACATACCTCTCCTTCAGATGTCTCCAATCCTACACACACCCTTCTCTCCAGATTTCTCCAATCCTACACATACCCCTCTCTGCAGATGTCTCCAATCCTACACACACCCCTCTTTGCAGATGTCTCCAATCCTACACATACCCCTCTCTGTAGATTTCACGGATCCTACTTCTACCCCACTCTCTAGATTTCTCGGATCCTACTCCTACCCCTCTCGGATCACTGAGAAAACAATTGAAAGATAAAACACACACTTGCTAATCCGTTGGGGAAACGCTTTGTTTAATTTGTGAAGAGAAATGTGTGACGTATTAATAGAAGTGTTTTATCCTTGGCAGAATTAGAGGTAGCCATTGCACATGTACAGTGTAGCTTGTTTTAAAGTTTGAGCTCTTTACAGTCACAAAAGACCTGATTGTTACTTGTTATTTTTACACTTACTTCTGGCTGTATGGCTAATCCCAATTCGAAATAAGCAATGCCAGAAAAAAATAGTTGACCCAGCACCTAAATGGGAAGTATTGTGTCACTTCTCGCCCATCAGAGGGGAGGTATACTACGGGGTGGGCAAGCTACAACGCAGACCACAAGTCTACAGTAGCTCCTGTTTCATGGCTACGAAATAAAAAAGGCTGTGAAACACTCATCTTAAAAAAAACACTTACCGAATCCAACAGGTAAAATTCAACATTTGAAAGAAATATTAGAATGCTAGAAATCCACTTCTGGTTGCAAAAGTCGCAATCCCTGTTTCTGGAAAAGAAAAAGAAAATGTCACGTCCTGGAAAATCTCTAATTCCAATTTGAATTAGTTTCCCCGGTCACGTGACTAAAAGAAATAAAAGTTTACACTCGAGTGGGTAGCATAATTATTATTATTTATGTAACATACCTGAGTAATATAATTATTCTTGCAGTGTATATTAGTATGTAGGTATATAGTTTATAGTAATTATATGGTGCATTAGTAAGTATATAGCTTTGGCAATTCGTCTAGACTTGTGTGGAATGTCTAGACAACACTTTTAGACTTTCAGTAAGGATATTTGTTTTTCCTGTATTTATGCCATACTCTATGGCGGAACTAATAGACGTTTTGTAATATCTCTGTGCAGGTAAGTCTAGATTTTTGATAGGTATTGTCTTGAATGTGGAAAACTAACGCTAAGTCATGACTTAAGATGTCCCTTATGTGAACAACAACAAAAAATCCCCTCTTCTTTTCAATTACTTACACCTCGACCTTTTTCTTAGTATAACTAATAATTTATAACCCTTCTCTCTCCCTTTCTCTTTCTTTATCTCTCTTCCTCTCTCTCTATCCTCTTTCTTCCTTTACCTTCTCTTCCTATCCTATTTCTCCCTCTCTCTCCTTCTCTCCCTCTCAAAGTCCCTTTCTCCTCCCCCTTTATCTGACCTGCCTCTTCACCCCCAACTGAAGATCTCTCGATGAAACGAAGCTATTCCTGATGATGTGGTGGTTTTCATTCACTCCTCCACAGAGGGAGACTGAACTCCTCCACCACTCCTTCATCAAGAAACAAGTTTTTTCATCCCGAAAAAGCCACCCTTTTTCGAGTTTTAGTTCATTTTTAAATTTAAAATAAATTCGACGACGGAACACGAAATAAAAGAAAACACTTTTTTTCCCACAAGAAACTGTTTACACTTTATCTCCTTCTCCTCTTCCCACTTTCTATCCCTCCCCCCCTCCCTTTCTTTTTCTCTTGCCCTCTCTCACTCTTTTCCTTTTTCTCTCTCTTTCCCTTTCTCTTACTCTCTCCTTCCCTCTCCCTCTCTCCCTTCCCTCTCTCTTTACTCTCTCTCTCTCTCTTTCCCTCTCTCTCTCCCCTCGGGAAGTCCTCAGTTGTTCTTGCAAAGTTCTCCCATAACTTTTTTCTTTGGACTAGCTCCAAGTTTGGCCTCTGTGTGAATCTGTGGTCACACAGCACATAGCTCGCTCTTTTTTTCTTCATTTGTTTCCATGTAATTTATTCGTGAATATATTATTAATAATATCGTCTTATTTATAGTGCCCGAGTAGCACTGACGCGTTCAATAATTCCATCAGTAAACCCAAGACGTATTATAATGTGGTCCAAATACCAAAAGTCCTGGCTGGGTTTTGAACCCGCGACCTCTGTCTTACCAGTCAGACGCCTTGGCCACTGAGCTACCGGGACTGATAAATAAGTGATATTATATTGTGTTTATACACAAGGGTGATTCAACCCTCTACGAATCATCACAATTTACCTCCCTTAATAATCCTTAACCTCCCTTAATATGCCTTAACCTCCCTTAATATGCCTTTACCTCCCTTCATATTCGCTTCTTATTCCCCACACGTAAAAGCGCTAACTTTCCGAGCCCCATTGAAAAACTCCTTGCCTTCCTGAGGAGAAGACAGAAATAAAAGAAAATGGTGATAATTTAGGAGCCCCCAGAGGAGTGAATAGGGTAGTCTACTGTCACGGGTAAGTATATGTAGGGTAGTCTACTGTCACGGGTAAGTATATGTAGGGTAGTCTACTGTCACGGGTAAGTATGTAGGAGCTAGTGACGGGACCCTCATGTGTTGTAAAATATGACGGGCCTCTCGCATATCCAATGGGGGGTTTGAAATTTGGGCATTCCACGTTTGGGAAAGGAATTTAGTGATGTTTTATTAAAAAAATAAGAACTTGAAAGATAATATGCGTGGAATTATGTAGAGTAGTTCCATCAAAAATTCATGACTAATTGTAAATATTTTGAATTTTCCATTTTCCTATTTTTAAGTCTTCAAATTTGAGGAAGGGTTAAAGGCGGGTCAAGATTCTTTGAATTCCGCCTATTATTTTGTGATGGTTCTTGAGTTTAGAGTTAATTAACGAATAGATTGATGGAGATTATGGAGACTTTCTTCAATTCCATACATAGGTAAAAATAGGTAAATAGACTACCCTATTAGTAGATAGGAAAAAGTTCCATAGGTATGTTGTTTGTAAATAAACCCCAATATTTGTTGGTTATTCCTGACAGTTTTAATTTAATAAAATAATTATATAATATCCAATATTATAATAATGCATGATATATTATCTAATTATATTCCGTCAGTAAGACCAACATGTATATTTCATGAGGTCAAAAAAAAACCCCAAATAGAAGGATAACTTGTTATAACCTGGGTTGGACAAGAACCCACGACGCCGTGAAAGCCTGCACCCGTGTTATGGTCCGAAGCATGCTGGCCCTATATTTTCCAAACCCTCAATGAGGCATTGCCGTACAACGTTTCGTTCTGCAACCGAGGCATCGTTCCGGGCCTGAATTCGACGCCACCGCCTTGACCACTGAGCTACCAAGACAAAACTGTTATTTACTTCCTATTTTTTTTGGGTTTGACGTCGCTTTCAACTGCATGGTCCTATCACGACGTGGGTTTAACCCTCCATTTGCAGGAAACTCACAAACCAGCTAGTGAAATTCACCTCACGTAGCCTGAGAGGGGCCTGGAATAGCCAGCATCACGATGGTGCGAGTCGGAATGGTCACATTGGTCACCCATCCATGTCCTAGCCTCGCTGGACGTTGCTTAACTTCAGTGACTGAACGAGAACTCGTGTGTTCAGCGTGCCATGGACGGTGACGCCGGCTCGTCATCATTTTAATACGAAGCGACATGAGCAACAGACAGCAACAACAACAACAACAATAACAACAACACAATGACCTACGGGAACTTGGCCACAGCAACAACATGTCAATTACTGACCAGGGACCATAGTCCTAACCTGAAGTGACAGCTCCGCCCAATATTATGAACGAACTCTTCCTGCATTTGTTATGCATAAAAAATTGGAAAATTTATGCATTAACTTTGAAAGTGTGTCACCTCGAGCGAGAAATATTCAGTGAAGTTTGTTTTGTCAAAATGAGACCTAAAGGTAATAATTATGTACCCTCATTATGCAGAGGGAGCAACGTAGAATTTAGAATATAAAATAAATATGTTAAATATTAAAAATACTCTTTCATAATTTTCAGTAAAAACATCAATGAAAATATTTTTTTATATTCCTACACATAGATGAAACATGAAATAATAATTTTGGTATCACAGTTTTTCCGATCTATTTATCATATCCAAATTATCCAGTCCCATGTAATACAAGATAGATAGAGAGAGAGAGATATCAAATCCAGTTTTATCAATAAATAGTTCTGTTATAAGTTATAATTTATAGATTGCATAATTATTATTTTTATATATATAATTATTATTTATACACCGCTCTGAAGTACTCTGAACACTGATTTATTTAATTATATAGATTGTTGCTTTTGAAAAAAAGTTTTTCGAAAATTTCGTTTTACTTTGCGTTCGTTTTTCTAAAAAAAAAATTGTTTGAGTTGAAATTATCATTCCGATTGCATTTGATGTGTTTTTTTTTTATTATTATTATTATTTTATAAAACTAAATTTCTGCGTATCTGACTGAGGTTTTTGTGTACTCAGTGAGTACTCACTCTTTTACTAGAAAGCTAAACAAGGAGAAACGATGAACCAACAAACTCATGAATACGTAGGTAATTAATGAAACCAGCAAGTAGGTACTGCCACTACTTGCTAGAGAAAGAATGTTTGAAATAGTGCATAAAACATATCTAAATAATGTTTTATGTTTCGTACGGGGTTATCTATTGATTGATAACCCCGTTAAAAAACTTGCCTAGGAGAGTTGAAGCACACAATGTTAAATTAATAAGGACATATTTATAACACAGATAATTACAA